>RPOG01000554.1:0-275686 GCA_008086565.1 Thalassoma bifasciatum | reverse complement strand
TTGTTTCAGATTTTACTGTAAATTTTGCAAATTTCTCAGGCAACAACAGCTGCCAGTTTTAAACCATAAAAACAACAGGATTTTCTTTACAGGGTAGAAAGCATGACTTGACTAACAAATGATTTTAAGCACGAATAGCTAGTGTCATTTCTGTGAATGAATTATTGGAGCAAAGGCTACTTATATGAACTCATTATGACTACTGTATAAGATTAATGTCCTATGTTTAAACAACAGAACCTCTTTAGTATCAGCTTGTGTAAAAACTTGTGGTTTTCACGCAATTTTCTAGTGAAGTTTACTAATTGGGGCAAAGAGTGTATCTAGAATTCCTTTGTGATTTGTAACCAAACAGTTGTTGTTACCATACTCCTGTAGTGTTTCTGATGGAAGAACAATGTTCACCAACTTGGAGTTCTTCAAACCCATTTTGGTGTCACTGTTCTACACTGGATGGTGTTGCCTGGTAGAGTTACTTTTAGACACTTAACACCAGTCTTGAGTATTTTCAACTCTATTTGGTGTTGACCTCCAACACTGTTTGGTGTTGACTTTCTACTCCATGAAGTGTTAAAATAACTCTGGTCGAGTTTTAAATAATCAACACTGTTAAAAATGTTAAATCAACACTCAAGCCCAATAACAGCTGGGATAGGCTCCAGCCACCCACGACCCTGAATAGCAGGATAGACAGTTAAGAATATGGATGGATGGATGTGATCATTGCATTTTATTGAAGATGAGCAGCTTTTTTTTAAGGAGGAAGGAGCAACCTCAGCCTCTGCGAGTGAATAGCTCACCAAAAAGATGCAGGGACAACAGAGAAAGTGATAGAATTTTTCATCGAGTTCAGTGTTTCTTAATTCTCCAGTGGGGGAATCCTTTTTCACAGGGTAGTAAATCAACAAAAAATGATTTTAAAATTTTGCCTTTTTGATGCTCAAATAAAGCTTTTGTCTCTCCAAAACAAAGAGAACCAAAAGAGGGATAAAATATATACATATTACAGATAAATGCAGATCATTTCAGGTGATGTCATGTAAGCCATTAGTTTGTGCTGATTTCTTCTTCTAAGACAAAGCTCACAGCCGTGTGGGGTTAATGGAGCTAATTGCATAGATGCACATGGAATAAGAACTCACAAGAGTAGCACAAAGAAACACTGATGTTCTCATGTGGTAAATATGCCACCACTGTACTTGTCTCTCCATTGCTCCCCTCCTTGAATTCCTTGACAGAAGGAAGTCAGAAGGGACTGGGAGGAAACAACAGGTGGAGGATGTAAACTGTTCAATACAAACTATTTCTATTCCAAACAGGATTGTTTTCATTAGACATGGTGGTATTGTATAATCCATGAAAATAAGCACTAGTTCTGTAGTTTATCTTTTTGAGTATATTTGATAGTGAAACAAAAAGAGACATCTGCAACAGAACTTTTCATGGTGTCCCATGGGACACTATTGGACAGTCTAGCAGCCATTACAGTCCAAAAAGATTAGATTGACTATATGACGTCATTTTCAATTCATCTTTTCTATCTGATAGATTTTGTTTTCCATCCAACATTGCACTTGGGTAAATTCACCTCCTTTGGCCTGTTTCTTATCTCTGCACCAAAGACCTGTATATCCTGAATCATATCTCATTCTCTTCACTATTCAATTGATCAGGGACTGAGAAAAGGAAGATTTGCATAACTGTATGACAAAGGATTTCTCTGCTTCTTTGGGGCTCACATTAATCTCTTTACCTGAGAGGAATGTAATAATCTTATTGTCATTTTAATTCTCTTTACAGAAGGTATCCGGCTGGGGTGTGCATCCTTTTTGCGGGGGGGGGGGGACGGGGCCACGATACCGTCGAAAAATAACTCTTTTGGGTTTGGTTTCACTAACAAATTTGGAAAATACACACCTTTCTCGTAAATTTTGGACTCTTTCTAAGTGTCCACTTTTTGTAAATGCATAGTCTTTTTAGGGGGACAACGAGAGACGGAGAAAAGAAACGTCGTTAAATTGGTATTAAAGGCACACAGCAGACATTTTGGGGAGCTGTGATCACTCACAGCTTCTTTGTGGTCAGTAAGACCTTGCTCAGTTTGTTACAGCTTTCACAGGCTGTAAACACTGTGTTCCAATGGACAAAAGCTTTAACCACTAATTTCAGCCTTTCTGTCTTTCTCATGAAATTGCAGTCAAGTGTTGTCATGTCCTGCTGAGTCTTCAAACTATCCCTTGGTCAGTCTTTCACTCTTCGCTGTTTGCCACAAGCAAATATTAAACGATTGTCCCAAGTTAAAATTGAAGAACAGCATTTAACTGCCTTTAATGATGAACCAGGGCAGCAAGTATCAAAACACTCTGGCAGGGGGGTTCACAGCACTTCCTGGGACCAACCAAGTGAATATTTCTGTGGAAAAGTATCTTTATATTGATTCAACAATATTCAAATGTTTAATGCAAATAATCAGGTTTATTTAACCTTGGGATTTTAAGTCCTTGCAGTGGTATCAATTGTGTTACATTCTAACCTAATCAGAACAAGAGCCCTCAATGACATCATGAAGGAACATCCTCCCTCCTTTGGGTTGATTGGCTACCTGCCCAAGATGTATTAGTACCTGTTCTTGTTGTCTTAAGCATTACTCTTACATGTTATAAGAATTTCAAAAGAAAAATTACAGTAAAAACCAAACAACAAGGAATCTTATAGAAACAAATTAGATAAAGTGTCAAATGTCAGGAGGTATTTAGAAAACCACTTTCAGGCTTTGAAAAATGTAAACAAAGTCTATGTGCATGTATTTTATAGTACAGGGTATGTTGCTGACTTCATGGGCCTAATTTTGAAGAAGTCTTCAAGGACCCAGCACCATACACAGATGCAGTGTTGGCCATCCTTGTTCCAGAGGATCGAACTGCACAGTTCGATCAGCCTGACAAGGAGGAGGTCATTGTCAACTGTCCATCTCAGTTTAACCCTGGTATAATGTTTGTATTGTTGTTACACTCGCACGGTTGTGGGTCTGGTGGACGCATTACATTTTGTGGTTTATAATGCCTCACAATCAAACACTTCTATGTTGAAATACTCAACAGATGTTTACTTCATCCCAGTTACGAGCAGTACAAACAGTTTTTATGGTTAATATTTGCCCTTTGCCTTTGTTAGATTACATTTACAACTTATCATTTAAAATGATCAGACAGGGCCTGGATAAGATTTTGGTCAAAACAATAGACTTTTTTATTTTTTGGCTCCAATTGGTTGAAATACACTGCTCAAAAAAATAAAGGGAACACTCAAACAATACATCCTAATTCTCAAATAATGAAATACTACAGTTGAAAATCTTTTTCAATATATAGTAGTGAGTTGAGAACAAAATAACATAAACATGATCAATGTACATCAAAATAATTACCCCATGGGGCTTTGGATTCAGATCCATACTCAAAATAGAAGTGAAAAATCACATTACAAGCTGATCCAATGTCAGCAAAAATTCATCTAGAGAAGTCTCACAATTGGTCTGAGGATCTCTTTCTGGTACCTAATGACAGTCAGAATACCTCTGGTTAGCTGATGGGGGGGCTGTGTGGCCATCCAAAGAAATGCCTCCCCACACCGTTACTGACCCACCCCCAAACCAGACATGCTGGAGGATGTTGCAGGCAGAATAACCTTTTCCACGGCGTCTCCAAACCCTGTCACATCTCTCACACATGCTAACTGTGAACCTGCACTGTTTGAGCAGAAACATGCACATTTGCTGGGGTTAGATTTTGGTCAAAAACATTGACTTTTTATATTTGCACACATGCACACACACACATACAAACACTAAAAGCAGGCCCAGAATGGAGAGGGACAGACCCAAACACCACACGAAGGTTAATCAAGGGCCAGTTGAAATCCCACGTAGTGACCTTCAGCATCAGGGAACTCTGTGCGGATGCAAAGGACCACCCAAGCTGGAATGACGACCAGGATTCTGCGTCCCAAGAAGCCCCAGCACCAGCTCACCAAGCTGTAAGAGCTAATATTTTTGTATGGTGTGTTGTCACAAAGTGCTATAATGTCTCTGAAGAGTGCTGCTACTGTAATCTACATGTGCAATAATTATTTTTCTTGTCAGTTACAAATGTGCAGTAATATCCCTGTAACCTTTCTGGAAATTCTTTAAACTTTGTAGTTCTGCAACTTGTAGTCAATTTTTACTTCTAAGAGAATTCAACTTTCTCCCAACTTTCGATGTCCCATTCTCTGTGCTCCCTTACAAAGTCCAAACAGGAAATGTTGTGGTGGGCGGAGACACTGGCTTTGTTCTTCAAGCCCTTCACCTGCAGATGCTCTTACTGTTATTGGGCTGCAGACAGAAGTCTTAATTCTGGTCCTGCTCCTTTTTATTCTTCTTTAACACCCCATAGGGCTTGTTGATGCAACTTTTTGGATCTACCACTTGATTTTTTGTCCCTTAACCTCATGGATCTTTCAGCAATTTAAAATGACTTTCTTCCTTCATCTGAGCTCAGCAGTGCTGGAGTATAGAGAGAGGCATTTCTGTTTACAGCTCAACAATCCTTTCAGGTCTGAAGACAGAGAGCAGTTTGCCTTTGCCATCAGGAGGTCACAACAGTGAGAATAACAATGCAACAAAAACAGCAGATTTTAGCACAGATGCTGCCTTTATGAGGTCATGGACTTAAACTTCTGATGAGCTGATGAGCAGCCTCTTTGAGTTTTGCTAATGATTATCATAACTGTTCTTGGAAACAGGGCAGATGCAATTAAAATTAACTACAAGCCAAAAAAAGACAAACAAAAACTTAGCCTTATCTCATGATAAGACCACACCTTGGTGCAAAACAGTACTAAAAGTAGTACTAAAAGATGAAACTAGTGTGAATTATAAAGTAATGATAATAATAACTCAGTGATATTAAGAACCAGTTTTATTCAACAAAAGACTCAATTTCTTGAAACAGTTGGTCTCTTTTCCTAGGTTAAAAAATCCTTCTCAAGTCTGTTCATCTGCAAGCACTTTCTTTTGTGCAGCTGGAACTCCTGCTGCACTGCTGGAAGCTTGCATGTGTTTAAGCTTTCACCCAAGAACCCTGGAGCTCTCCAGCTTTTGGAATATTTCTTTCTGAAATGCAAAATAGCCTTTGTTGTATTCTAGGAAATTTTAACTAACAAAAAAAAACCATGAGATGGCATATCATAAGTTTTTTTGATATGCACACAAATTTTGACAACTTTGGTTTACTGAGAATATTAATCAGTGTTGAAACTCACCAGTAATTAAACGGCAGAAAATCCTTTGAAGATGAGCTGAACACATGGAAGTCTCTAGAAGAGACAATCTCAACTGAAGAATGGGATAAGGGATGTAACAATGCACCGACACAAACAGCAGCACGCCTTTAAAACTTCTTCATTACAAAAGGTTAATGAGAGTCCATTTGTGACAAAGAAGTTGTCACTCACTGAGACCAGCAAATAAGCACGCTCACACATACACACACACACAAACACACACACACACACACACACACACACACACACACACACACACACACACACACAACCATGTTTTGTTCCCTTCAGTGGAAGTAAACACAAGTTTTGAATTGACAGTTCATTGAAGTTTGGTTTCAGACAAACATCACACTCCACGTTTACTCCAACAACATTTCTGCTCCACCGCAGGTCCTGCTGTTAAACCAGAGGTAAATGGGGGACGTGTTTTTTTATTTTTTATTTTATTTCATTTTATTTTATTTTATTTTATTTTTTTTGGGGGGGGGGGTTGTTCATTTGTCTACATGTTTACAGCCTGGAGTTCTAATGGTAGCATTGAAGATAAAATACTGATAATCATGTCTTTGTTTTGAAAGTCCATGCTCACTTGATTTAATGACGTTAACTGACAGAAAATACTGAGACCATGATTGATGGTGATTGGTCCAGAGGGAGGGGCTGAGCTCTTCTAAGTCTCTAACCATATGTTTCTAGAGGGTTCCTCAGTCTGAGAGTGACTGTGAAAAGAGAAGGTTCTCTCACAGGAAGATATGTGAATTTATCTTTTTTTACCCTTTGTTCTTTTCTTCTGAAAAATTTGTTATTGCACCAATTTTGTTAACAATGCACAAGTTTCATTTCTGCCACTCAAGCCATCATCAAGCTGTTTTTCAAAGGACTCTTTTTGTGACACTATTCAACGCTGTAGATGCTCCAAAAATATCCCCCACCATCCCAGACCTGTGTGACAGGTGTAGAACAGACAAAGGAACTAATTATCATTACATATGGAAATGTCCTAAACTTCAAGATTTAAAAAAATCAGACATTTCATACAGGTATTTCTATCATGTAGTTGGAGAACCTTAGTTTTCCTTCTGGGTATTACGTCATCACAAGAGGAAAGGTTGTGGACAGGTGCTAAATTTTACCAACAACCAGAGAAGATGGCTGCTGAGAGGCACATTACAAAATCCAGGACCCATTGTCACATCCTGATCCATCCTGGACTTGTGTGAAGATTATGTCACTTCCCTCACTCACAGTTTTTTTTTTTTTTTTACAACAGAACCTCTGTGGCATCATGTGCTGGTTTCTTTTCCTTTTTTATTTTTTTATTTATTGACAAAGTTGAAGAATGTGGCAGTGAGATCTGATGGACATAAAAGTGAAGTGCAGATGCATATTCAATACAGTCAACTCAAATTGCTAAAAACAAAATCAAAACAAGATGACATCAGCTTCATAATTTTCTTCTCAACAGAGAATTTCAGAAAGTTTCAAAAAGGGAACATAACATAATATGAGCAGGCTCAAAAGAACTTAAGACAAAGGAGCAAAACTCTGTACATCATTGACAACCTAAACATGTTCAGTAAAGTCTGAGATGCCCCACTTGTACCTGTAAAGATGTATGTAATGTGTAATATATATACATACATCTGTGTTGTACATACTGTATATCTGGTTGTATGTGCTACACCTGACTGAATAATAAAAAAAGAGAAGAAGCAGAGTGCAGAAAGTTATTGGCCTCGGTTTCTGTGAGTTTAATGATTCAGAATGATTCAGAACAAAAACAAACAAACAAAAAAAAAAAAAAAAGGTTTCTTTAGATTATTCATATTGAACATCCCTATTGGGAGTATTTTCATCTCCAACATTAAGATCAACAAATAAATGAATTATTTATTTATATTTATTTATTTTCTATTAAATCAAAGACACATGTATTCAAAGACAGTGAAGACACAGCGGCATAAATAAACAGAGAATAATGATGCGTAGTAGGTAAAAATCCAGTTTCCTGATGTGTTGCTGCTGTGAAATAGGTTGTTTAGCTGATAAGGGAATGTGGATCCGTCCTATAAATGTGCTGAATGGTAGTGACACCCATTCCACCACACAAAATGGCCACAAGGATTGGCACCACAACTCCCAGCATGCACCATTCAGAGAACAGCTGCAGGTGCCCAAGGCCTCTGATTGAGGCTGTTTGAATTTAGAGAGAGGGACGGGAGTACGTGGGCTGCGTCTCATTTCCGCTAAATTCCATCCTTCCTTCCTCCTCTTGCGTCGTTCACTTGCGTCGTGGCCCCGCCCACCAGAGATGATGAGAGACGCGAGGAAATGAAGAGAGGAGCGAGGAGACGAGGAGATTTGTTTTAAAACAAATGAGACGTCCTTTCCTTCAGAGGTGTTTCATGGTGTGAGGTCTTTTAGTGATGACAGCGTCAGCTGATCTGGATCATCTGTCATTCAGCTCTAACAGCTGTTTGTGTGTCTGCACATGAGCTGTAATAATTTTAATAAAATATAAACAGAAACAGCTTTATCTTAGTTTTTAATCTCGGAACAAACACTTTCACATGAAGAAAACCTGAGCTCTGTTTATTCTGTGTCCAGTTAAGAAGCGCATGGATCGCTTTGGGGGTAAAATGCGTCATTATTGGATTATTTATTAATTATTTATCCTTTATCCAGAGCGTATCTGATCATGAACCCTGAAACTGATTATATAATAATATATGATATATGGGGACACTAAAAGAGTTAGATGTTAGGGTAAATCTAAATCATGTCTCTCTTTACAAACCTCCTGCTCATGAATGAAACTTCATAAACTGAAATGTAACGTGTTTTTGTCCTGACAGACTTGTTCTCTGACTTAAAGTCTCTTTATTAAGAAATAGAAGTTGTAGGAAAACAAAAAGGGGAAATAACCGATCATAAATTACTATTTTTGCTCCATTTTATTTAACTATACAAATTATTGCAGGATGAATCTCATGTATAACAACTCGGTATTGATCTGTTTTATTGATTTGTGTCAATTTGATTTATGATTTAATGACAGTTGTGATCAGCGTTTAGCGCTTCAAACTCACATCAAACACGTTTTTAATCCCAGCTTTCTGACCTGTTTCAGATTTATCCTCAGAGACTGTTTTCAGCTCTGTCTTTTCTCTATCATTTAACTTCGCTGATGTGAAATGTCAGAGAAAGTTTCTGAACCGGAGCACCGTCCAATCAGAGCCTGTCATCCAGTGTGGGGGCGTGTCTGTCAGTAAAAAAACTTCTGCAAAGGCAGCTCTCATGTTTCCTCGAGTATCTCTCCTCCGATCAGTCTCCTCCATCCTCTCTCCTCTCTCCTCTGAGCCAATTAGCACAAATGGGACAGTCTTCAATATGGCGGCTCTGGAACTACTTCCTGTGCTGCGGAGGAGAGAGGACAGAGGAGACATCATTTATCGTAAATGAGACGCAGCCATGGAGGTTCAGGTGAACAAAGGAAACAGTGACAGGGGAAGTGAGGGACTGGGACTTTAAAAATGAAAGATTTTTGTTGTTTTATTCTGTGGGACGTTTTGAGTTGAATGTGTACTGCCATTGTGAGGGAATGCAGTGATATGAGTTATTTTTTGGTGAAACCTATGGTTTAATAAAACCTCCCTGACTTCAGAGCTTTGATTTTGGATCCTCTTGAGTCATTTAACTCGGTCCCATGTCTTGCCCGTCCTGGTGACCCTCTCATGGTGACACAGTATCTTTCCTAAAGGACAGAATATGATCCACACAGAATGTCTTTGTTGACCTCTGCATATTGCAGGCTAAAAGAACAATAGCACTAAAGTGGAAAAGAAGCGGGAGGTTGAGTGTTACATAGGGCCTGATCTACTAAGACTCCAAATACCCTGTATTAAACTGCGTGATCTACTAAGACAGTGCGCACAGTTGATAATAAGATGTAGATCGACATATTTAGTTGAGGATTTAGCTTGTGCTGCCGTCTGTTTCCATAAAGAGTTTGAGAGAGTAGAGTGGCTGTAAAGGAAAAATGATGTTTGAATCCACAGGATTGCAGATATAGGAGGAGGAATGTAAAAATAGAGACACAGTCAATATCATATTAGGATAAAACCTCTCATGCTCACTATCAGCTGCACAGAAATCAGCCAGTCTTCTGTGTTCTTGTGATAAAAATGACACTTCAGGACTTAGTTGGGATATATTTTAATCTTGGACTTTGGGTCTGTATTTGCGTAAAGAGCATGAATAGAGCTTTCTTCACCTTTCACAGTGTGCTCTACAACATAACGCTGAATTTCAGGGGGATTCACTTATAAAGACTGTGTGTGGGGGGGCAGTTACTTGTTCCTGTTATACAGAAGCCAAGGCTTTCATCAGCCTGTAAATCTTGATGGGAGTGGATAGTGAAGTTTTTTTTGCATACTTGGCAGCTGCACTTCCTCTTCAGGAGCTTGATCATCCTCTTCTCCAGGGTCCAGTTCCTTTATTGACTGTCCAATCTAAGACATCATTTCCTCATGAGCTTGAGCACAGTATCTACCAGTCAGGTAATCAAGCTGTTGCAAGGCAGAAAGAAATGACTTTGTCTTTGTACTACCAACCTTATCTGTGAAATTATAAGCTAAGCTGCTTATTTCATAAATCACAGGCTAATCTACCATCATAGAACTGAATGGCAAAATTGTTCCAAGAGTTGATGGATCATTCCTTGAACTGAACTACATTTTTGTGAAACTCTGAGGATGGTTCCTTAACTACTCCTAATTGATTGAAAACCCTCAGAAAATCATTTTTTTCATTGTATTCTTTCGTCTGTTACACCTTTTAACGAGTACAGCGTTAGAAATGTTACCGCCCGACTCCTCAAAGAGATCCATACTTCAAACAGCACATTATCAAATATTGCACACCAATTAAAGGGTCCGATGTATTCTGCAAAATTCATTTTTAAATGGTTTTCCAACAGTAACATGCATCCCCAGCCTGTCTACAGCCCCCCTGAAAAGAGAAAATTCTCTCCTCTCCCTCTTTTGCTCCACTTTTCAGAAAATATCTGCTCAAACGAACGGATTGGAACAAGAGCCCTCCATGATGTCACAGAGGGAAATTACTCCTCCCTCCTCCAGCTTGATTGGCTACCTGCCTCCCTGCGTGGCAGAGAGGGGCGTGGCTTGTGCTGGAGGAGGGACAGCCCACAGAAACAGCATGTTCTCAGTAGAGCTGACTGGAGAGAGTTTTCAGGTTGAAGTGAAGGAAAAAAACTGATTTTTCAGAAAACAAACTTCAAATTGACTATTCTGGGACCTCTGAGACCTGTAAGAACCAGCTGAAAAGGAGCATCATATGAGACCTTTAATCCATCCTGCCTTGCTCACCAACATATGTAGCATAATTTTACCCTTAGGTTAAACATTCAAGAACAACAAAAGGCTAAAAAAATTCAGAAGTTCAGGACTCAACGGAAGAAATTAAAGCAGGCAGCAGTACTTGATGACATAGGATAGATGGTAACTGACATTAAAAAAAAAAAAAAAAAAGTTTGTATTAAAAAAGAAAAAGTAAAGAAACAACCACCATTTAGTATACAGATGTAGTTATAGTTAGTATTTTCAGTCGTTAACCTTTGTCAGTCACAAAAAATAAACAAAATATATTTCTTGGAATGTTCTTTTCAATAGTTCCACTTGATCAATCTCAGTACTAGAAGACCAAAGAAACAAAACTACCCTGCTTTTTCCTTTAGAAACAAAAAAAAAGTCTGTGCAGATTCAGTCCCTTGTCTTTTTGAGGTAGTCAGCAGAGAAAATGATTCTAGGATAGCCTTCATCAACTTTCACAGTCTTTTGTTGCCCCTGTCCCAGGTTTTTAGGAACCTGCTGCAGGCTTCAAATTCAAAATGAGTGAATATTTGCACAAAGACAATAAAGTTTTTCAGCTTGAACATTAAATATCTTGTCTATGTGGTGTATTCAATTAAATATAGGCTGAAGAACATTTACAAATCATTGTTTTCTGTTTTTATTTACATTTTTACACAACGCCCCAACTCCATTGGAGTTGAGATTTGTTATATAAAATAACCCTTTCATACCAGCCTACACCTGTCTACTCTCTTCCTCCATGTCTCTATTTCACAGTCCGTCTGACCCTCACCTCTCTCTCTGTTTCCCTCTCACATTTTTCATCTTTCTCTTTTTATCCATTGTGGCAGGTACATCCTCACACACCCAACTTCCGTGAGTGTGTTGGGCTCTGAATCTTCACACTCTGCTCAGGCGAGGCATGCAGTCAAAGCTGGGAAAGGTTCGTGCATTCTCTCTGTTCATTTTCTGCTGCAGGTTGCAAAAAATAGTCTTGGTGAAGATACTGTGTTCTAAATATATATTACAGACAAAGCCCTCTGTGTGTAGGCCCCAGTAATGTTACAGTTGTAGATGATGTGTATCATATCATAAGGGGGATGTTGATGTTGATGTGTATGGGGATAGATTTTGAGTGGTGGGAAGACAACAGAAGTGCTCTCTATCTCTCTACCTCTGGCTGTTTTTGAATTCACCTGCTACATATTACTTTCTAATGCAGTATGTAGTAGACACATACTCCGTACTGTATTTGAATGTTGTATGTAGTATGACAGTTCTGTTTGGTCTGTTTTGTCGTTTGCTACACTGGTTTCCAGTTTGAGGAATGCAAGATTAAAGCTGATGGATTTTTTTCTTGACTTTATTGTGATTTATCATTATGAAGTTCTATTAAGAAAACTTAATAAATATTGAATGAATAAATTCTCCAGAAAGAAACCTTTAATTTTTGGTAGAAAAAGTTGGAATTTTTGTGTTTGAAAAATCGCAAATTTAACGCACAAAACAGTTTTAAAGCACAGACGCCCTCTGTGGTTATTACAAATGATTATAGGTCCAAGCACTTTAAACTGCATGAGTTTAAACAGGGGACCTATAATCATGTGTGATAACTGCAGAGGACGTCTGTGTTTAAATGTGGATGTTGCAGCAAAATTAGTCATATTTGATTTTTAATATTATACCATATGTTATTCATTGGAAAAATCTGGAGTGGATTGATTTTTTATTCTTAGAGACGATGGAAAAGCTGCTTCTGATAATGCAGGTATGATTTCAAATATGTTAATAGGAAAATACATACAACTTAAGTTTCCCACTTAAAAGATGTTTTAAGGTTTTACACTTTTCGCCAACAGACTTTTCCACTGCTTTGCTCAAACTTTCTCCGGTTTCCTTCATTTTTAATTCAGACCTGCGGCCAGGCACTTTGCATTGTGGGAAACAGTATGCCAGGTAGACTGGTCCGATGCATACTGAGAAATTTTCCTAGATCAGCAGGTCATCTGGGTAGTTTTGGCATACTGAAACTTTCTCATTTGTTTGCAAACTGCATACTGCATTTTGGGCAAATTGGTGTGTACTGCTAGTAAAGTATGAGAATTTGAAAACAGCCTCTGTCTCTGAAGGATGTGCAAGACACTTGTTTACAGTATTAAACAGCTTGTATATGAATGGCTCCCTTCTCGTTTGACACATTCTGAAGCTATTACACTTTTGTCCATGGCTGACTTGGCCTACAGCTGAGCAGCCTGTCTGCAAAGAAGTTTACGGCTTGCCTGTCTGTTCCATCTAAACTCAGCTGAATTGAGTTTTATCCAGCATTAAAAATATTGCCTTTCATGACAATGGGCACGCTGTTTCAGAAACAGATGGAATGTCTGAGGGCCTGGTCTACTAACAGTTTGCATGTACAAAAACACGTGCAGACTCAATTGCGTGCGCAAAGCTGATCTACTAACAGGTGCAGACGTGGACTGCGTCTCTCCTGTGAGCAAAACAGCATGTGCTGTCCATTTAGCGCGTCTGCATTCATGAATATGCAGAGTGCATGCAGATCACCAGGACACGCAAAATTCTGGGAGGAGGAGATGCAAATGTGATCATTTAGGACCTGCAAAGTGATTTATCAAGCCTGAAATGGTTTGCGGGCGCTGTTTTATATTTAGCATGTGTGAATAGCAGGTGCAATGTCTTAAGCACAGACGTCTGCGGTCAAATACAACAAACTACAGACAAATGTGTAAGCATCTCCACAACCCAAGAGGTCTAAAAAAAACTGTTTAAAAAATCTTTAAAACAATAAACAAGCACAAAAAAGCAGAGCCTACAATATTACTCGATTCCCTCCCCACCAAGTACACCCCCCCCCCCTTCTCTCTCTCTGTGCATTATAGATAAATTGAGAATTACATTTTTGAAAAACAGCTTTAGTTTTTCTGGGTTTTACTGCTCTTAAATGTAGATTATCAGACGTGTAGAGAGTCAGAGCTTTTTGTCCTTTTGTCATTTCAGGGTTAATAGACTCAGAGTTTTCACTAAACCTGCTTTGTGAAACGGACCCCTGGTAAAATGAGAATGAATATGACTGCTTCTGACATTTTGGTCGTAGATAAAAACAGGTTGAGTTATAGTGATAATAATAGTGTTCCTGAAAAAGTTAACTGTGTTAAAAGAAGTCTTTTCTCTACAGTTCACCATGAAAGTTGAAAATGCATATCGACAGTGTTTGTTCTTATGGGACAAGGTGAAACCAGCCTGGCAGCTCTATTTTGTACAGTTTGCAGTTTCTTCAGTTGGCCCTTAGATTCAGAGGACAATACAGATGTACAATAATTCAGGTGACATGAAATTAATTAATTATTCACCTGTACCACAATGTTAGCAGGGACATAAAAAGGCTGACCTCACAATGGAGATACCTCTACCTATCTTCTTCACTATAGTTTGAATGTGTTCAGCCCATGACAGCTGGTTATCAACTATTGTGCCCTGAAGTTTGACTTTGTTTACCTGTCACATACCTGTCCATAGGTTCTCCAGGCAAACTCAAATTCATTTTTGGTGCAGATGACAGTTTATCCCAAGGTAAAAGATTTAGTTTATGAGATGTTTATTACAAACTTATTTTATCCATTCATAAACCATATTCAACTCCGCTGATAAAACATTCATTTGGTTGGACAAAATGAATGGAAAGTAGAGTTCAAACCCTTTAAACAGATGTTACAGCCGCAAGTAGGAAGAACTTCACACTCTAGTTGGAGTCTCCTTTTATCTTTATTGTTTATTTTGAGTAACACTCATTCCTTTTGTTTTACTTATTCACCTCAACCTTGTTCAATTGCACATCTTTATTGTTTGTGTTAGCGAACTTTTTTGATATTACCAAACCATTGAGGTTTTATGTTGCTTTCATTTACCCTCACAAGCCAGGTCATAACATAAATACCATCTTACTTCAGCTCCTTTTTCACAATTGGTTTACTAGACTTCATAGTGAGCTACTATTTTAGACAGATCATCTTTTTGAAGTTTGCCAGTTTGCTCTAATGAAGGAGTAGACTGAAAACTCTCCAGATCGAACGAGGGCCATTCTACTTTTACTCTGCAAAGAACTTGAACACAATCAAAGGTTGCTCAGTAAAGCAAAAGCCTTACCTTGATGAAACTAATAACTCGGGTATGTTTGATCCTGGACAAGCCCCCATTTATGTTACTTCCCTCTACCCCGGGTCATAACAACAGACTTAAAAAATTGCATCAGTTGATTTATTTATGAGAAAACAGGACTGATCATGTTCCTTTGTAAATAAATGATTTTTGGCTTATATGATTACCTTTACCATCAAAATTCTTCAAAGAAACACACTTGTACATCACCACTCTTGCTTAAATTGCACTTTGCTTTAGGCTGTGATGGTATTATCTTGTTCTTAATCCCTGTAGTTTTTCTGAACACAGGATCAACACCATATGCATGAGCACAGCATAAGCAAAGAGAACACCACAGAAAGTGCACAGGGGGCAAGAGTGGTGCAAAGTGGGTGGTGTCTTTGCAGTGCCTGCTTGTTGCTGCCAAACAGGAGAAAGGAGATTTATGCGGGCAACATTTTCTTTTTCTGTCAGCAGCAGCAGCTCAAAGGAGGGCCTTTCAGGTAGGTATGGAACTCTGCCCCCTCTAGTGTTAATCATAGAGCAGTGGTTGGACCCGTATGCTGACCATGAACTGCAACTGTCCTTCAATATTTAATTTTGTCTGTGTGGGGAAATGTATTTTTTTCTGCTGGTTTCCACCTCCTCTGCAGTTACTGAGGAAGACTCGTCCAGCTGATGTTCATTTGGCTCATTCACTGTGGTGCTTTGAAGCAGTTTGACGCCTTGGAGAGGCATGTCTGTGACCTGACATCACCCCGTGTGTCCACCTGGCTGTTAAAGCTGACAACAATGCTGACGTCTTGGAATTAATGGGTTTCACTGTCTGCCAAAAAGGAGTCTGAACCACAACCCCGCTTACCCACTATGCACAAACACACTGCTCAATGTCTATAAAGAAAAAATGTAGAGCAAAGGAGGATCTCTAAGTAGTGAATCTGTGCGTCCAAATTGAACTGCAACACTGCTCTTTAATGCTGTTCTTAGTTTAACAATGTAATGTCATGTACTGTTGCAAAATGTACTCTGCAGGAAACACTGTTCACTTTTTAATAAGCTTGCTACAACCTTAGGCATTGAAAACCTGACTCCTCTGCTGCTTTCTGTCCCTTTCATGCATTCATGGCCACTCCTAGATTTCAAAGATTGACATACTGATAGAACTTATACCAAAGGTGAGGCTTCAACATAGTAGTGCAGACAGAATGAGATATATAATGATGGTTGTTATTTCCCTCTAACAAAGTGGAGTGAAGACATGACGAGCTGGGACTATGACTATGGACTTATTACATATGTCCGTACAAATATTGTGTCGTTTGCAGCCATTGGCCTTTGTGATGTGACTCCCTGTCCTCACAGAGAACATGTTCCTGAGACTACTGGGGGCTGGTGCTGTATGAGTGACCACAGAATTGCCTGTGATAAACTTAAAGGAACTGTTAGGACATTCTGGTAATGCTAGCAATAAAGACTCTGTTTCCCATAAGCACTTGCTCCCCACTGTCATGAGGACATAACTCAAACCAAGGTGTCTGGAAAAATGAATGAAGAGCAGATCTCAAGTTCAAAACTGCTTTTCTTTGTTCAAGACAACTTTTTGCTGGATGCAATGCGACGAGGTAATTTTAAGGTAGGATTATTAATCAGATCTAGATAAACTTTTGTTATATTGGGTAAAATGATCTTCATGTCCTGATGGCAATCAGTATATGGTGTGTAACGTTAGTGAATCCTGGTTGTGTCCTACCAGTGCTCATCTACCAACTCCAACCTCACCAAGCAGAGCAAACGTAACCTGGCTCTTCATTTTATTGATAGACTCTCAGGTTTGAACAGATCACTGCAAAATAACTGCTGCATGTGGACAGGAAAATTAACTTTTGAAATGATCCTTGTAGGCACTGACAATCTCATTTTAAGTTGTAAGTTATGATCAGGTACATATCTAGAAGTTGGACACTTGGAAAGCCCTCACAGGGACTTAAAGGGGCAACCTCTAATCTATAAGTATGAATCTAAGCTGTGGAAGTACACTTGTGAGAAATACTAAGCTAAAATCTGCCATTCTTTGAGATTCAACTTTAGGTTAGCTTCAAAAATACTTGAAACCACATATACAATGAGAGGAGTTTTACCGTAAAATCCAACATGTTTACACTGTAGTACAAATATATAAGCTTGGCAGGACCCACACACCCTATCTGGCCCAGCCAATCAAGCTGCTTCTTTTTATTCTTAATGGTTTTTTCATTCTAATCCAGTCAGTGTGACCGTTTTTGTTTCAGCAATAAAGTATGTGGCCCATCCACTATATTCAGGTCCTGTTGCAGGTTAATTTCTGGCTACACCACTGATACAAGGGGCTTGATTTCCAAATTGTCATACTTACCAGTTTGGCCTATGTAAGTCTAACCTCAGTGACACTTCAGCCCCCTGTAGCTCTCCTGCAAAGAGGCAAAAGAGCCCCTCCTCAACTCAGTGAAAAAGAAGCCACAAGGTTAGTCAAGCCTTTCCAATATTCCACCAGCCCACAATGAGCTTCAAAATCTTTATCAGTACCAATGGGTGACATCGCTGACATAACATCCATATATATTATATACACAGGCCATGGGTAAACCAAAATCTATGTATTCAACCATTACTCTTTCCTGCTGAGCAGTAGAGTGCACCAATAGGCTGGACAAGGCTGAAATTACCTTCTAGTCTGTGTGTGTGTGTGTGTGTGTGCGTAATGTTTCTACTGTTCTATTTTTCTTTCGTACTTGAGAACCATTTAAATCACAATTGTTCTGTCTTTTTTTGCACCTTTACCTGAAAAAACAAAACAAAAAACAAACCAAAAAAAACAAAAAACAAACCCAGAACAATTCATGACACATGGAAAAGAGAATTATTGCATTTATTTAAAGTATCCATGGTTAGAACTCAGGCCCAATGGATGATAAACGAGTCAAGATTTCCCAAAGAGCCACCTTCGGTCAGCAGTGCTCTAAACTTGTTAATGATAACCAGCGGCAATTTTACCATCAATTAAAGTGACAAGATGGTGTTAAAGGTGTCTTCACAGGAAGTCTGCTTTTACGATGTTAAAGCACTGACAGGGGAGAGAAAATGAGCCTCGTTGTACTGCTGACTGCAGCAGTGCAGTTTCCCTGTATGTGCCAGATAGTGCCAATGCAATTAAGAACTGAGCTTGTCTAATGGGGCGGCAACATGAAATATGTGTCCAGGCCACCAATGTGAAAGGCTCAACAGTCTTAGGCTCTTTAAGAGCTTCAAATGAGCTGGGGGTAAACCTGGTCCCAAATAATGACTTCAGATCACAAGAATAATGTGAACAATCAGGGGAATGATGGCGGGCTCTAAAGGAATACAGACCATAGAACCAGTTATGATCTGTTTTAATCTTCATAAGCTTTTGCAGCAAAGGCCCTGGAGCTACAAAACTGACTTAGCCATAACTTTATGTATATTTGATGATGAATGTGCTCTATGACTTCAGTGATCTTTGCCCTCATGATTACTTCATGGTAATGACGCCCTACCACACAGATGTATGCCATCATGTTTGCCAGGGACCTGTTTTTTTTCCCTTTTTTAACAGTGTTTCAATTGCTTGGGACTCTTCCTTTAATTTCTTTGCAGACGTGTGCAGAAATTATTCATACAAAATTCCCAGAGGGAATCCCTTTTATAAATTCATAGATTACATGAGGTATTTTTTTCTGTCTCTTGGACATTGATGGGTTATTGTTGCATTTCCTCTGATTTTATGTTTCTACTCAGGATGAATGATTTTTCAACCTTAAGGTGTATTGAAGGCCAGGTTGTGATGTAAAAGCTACTCGGTGATGGCTCATGATAGCATATGGACCAAACTGATGTTTGACCCATTGTTCTCATCCACTTCTGTTGAACCTGAGTCTAGGACACACAGGCTTATACTAACTTTAGTGCTGACTTCATTCAGGCTGAAAAGACAGAGGGGAGAGCCCACATGTACTTAGTGACAGAGGTTGATGTTGTTAGTTTATTTTCTATTAGAACTAAGTAAATCATTCAACCAAGAACTTCCACGTGAGTCAGCTTGTTCACATGCTGTTTTTTGGGATACGTTTGCATTGTTTTATCACTTCCTCTTTTACAACTCATTTTGAAGGTTTGTGAAACATTTAAAGAGGCACTGATCAAATCTGGGTCCAAGGTATTAGTCTGATACAGACTAATAAAGAAGGATGGTAAGAAAGTAAGTGTGTATAGGGAAATCTGTTGAAGAGGTTCAACGTTCTTCAGGTCAACAACAGCCATGTGCGTGTACCATGTCATTTACAGCTGTAGGTCTATGGATTTTTGCTTGGAAGACCTGAAATAGCATAAATAAAGGAAGACATCACAACTGGCTCCAGAGGCTCAACAAAAAAGGAATATAAGCACACACTGATCAAAGTCTACAAAATTATTAAATCACAATCCTGAAAGAGCAATGGAGTGTGAGTGTTAGCATTAGTAGTGTGTGTAAATGTGTGGCTGTGACGGATCAAGACAGATACATATTGTCCGTGCAAAAGTCAAAATGAGGAAGAAACGAGAGGCGGCTGCCGTGGTGGAAGCCAAGGTGACAGCTGCTGTTGGGTAGGCAACTCAAATAACGTGCACTCGCCAGGTGCACATGGGTGCCAATCAGCACCTGAAAACAAACACACAGACACAGACACACACAACCAATCAGTACACAGGACAGGATACCAACAGGACAGGACCCATAGAACCCCAAGGTTGTAACAAAGACAGCTCAGTTTACTGTATCAGATTTTAAGATGTCCAAGCAAGTTCACAACATTGAGCAGTTGGGAGTTGTAGGCAAATCGTTCTGTTAATTATTGGTCCAAATTAATATTGATCTTTGCTAGGACTCGTACCAGTGAACCTCCAGTTTCCAAGCCAAGTCCCTATGGAACGGGCGACTGCTGCCTCCTGCCCACTGATAGATGGTCTACGCCAAGACGTTGAAGCATAGACCAGCTGTCTACTCTGTGGAGTTCGATGTAATGTCATGTAAAAGCCCTTTTACATTACTTTACATTTATCCATTCCCACCATGTTTACACACTGATAGCTGAGGCTGCTGCACGCCCATCAGTATACTTATCCTACCCACACACTGATGGCACAGCAGTTGGGGGTTAATTAGGTGTCTTGCCTAAGGACACTTTGGCACATGGACATACATATTGAACCCCCAACCTTCCAACTGAGAGTTAATTAACTTTGCCACTGATCCATAGCCACCTCCAACAGGTCAGTTTAGCACCTGGACTCTTTTATTACTGCTTTTCAAGGCTTGCATTATGTCCTGTACTTGAGTACCTCAACACTGCAGCTTTTCTTTTTTTGAGATAGATCCTAAAGAGTTAGGATTTCCAAACTCATCAAGCTCATACATGGACGGTTTGAAAGAGGAAGTGGTTTTGTAAGGGTGGAGAGCAAGTATCCAGCAGCAGGACTGTTACTTACTTATGCTGCTCATCTTTCTATCTCATACCACATGAAAAAACAGGTTCAGTCATGTGTATAACCTATAGACCAACTCAAAGCTGAGGTGGGCCCATCTTTCCTGACCGCCCTCACAGAGAATGATATTTCAAATCTCCTGGGAAATGAAAGCAGACTTTTATCTCCATGAGGCCAGGGATTCAAAGATGCAGTCACTGAAACCTCTGAAAGGATTCAGCCAAGGAGGATACAAAACAACATGTTTTTTAATGTTGTGATGGTATTGCAAATTTATCTCATGTTCAACAACATTTTCTCTTTAAGTCTTTCACAGTGAGCCTTTTAGGCTGAGAACACTTCTTATAGGCAGGAAGTCAGAGATGATTTTGGGACTTTCATGTAACAGATTTCAGCCCTGCTCAGGTCAAGATTCCCTGAGGGATGAGGGTTCTGTTTCTATCTTACCTTTTGACAACGAACAATTAAGCCAGCAAAGCACATGGATCCTTCATACATCCACACCAACATCTTTTTTATTTTTTTTTGTTTTATGTTTTGCTTCAGTGCTTCTTCTGAAACTCAAAGAGCCTCACTGCATTTGGAAAAGGAATAGAAAAAAAACTTAAGAAGTTTTCACTTTAATACATACCGTGCATCTTATAAAACTTATAAACTTGTAAGTGTCATACTATGATTTACTCTTGAAAGTGGCTACTTTTGCATTTTTTTCATACAAGATTTAAAAAAGGTTAAGTAAAGTAAAGACAATATAAGTGGTGTGTAAGAAAAACTGCATGGAAAATTGTGCTTTCCGCATGTTTCATATAGAGTTGTGCCTAAAAGTTTACACCCCCTCCAGCAGAATTTTCTGATTTTTTGGCCTTTTCTCAGAAAATATGAATGATAACACAAAAACCTTTCTGTCACTCATGGTCAGTGCTTGGGTGAAGACATTAATGAACAAACAACTGTGTTTACCCTTTTTCAATCATAATGACAACAGAAACTTCAAAAATGACCCTGATCATTTTTTATACACACACACTGATTACAAGCTGATAGATCACAGGTGAGGATGGTTACCTTAAGTAGACATTAATTAAACAAGTTTTATGTTGTCGTTATGATTTAAAAAGAGTAAACTGTTTCTTTTCATTGCTGCTTACATGATCATCTCATGATTTTCCATGTGGTTTTATGCTAAGTTTATCTTGTAATTTTATTTGTGTCTGATGTAGATGACTCCTTACATAAATTTGATAAGTATTTTCTACAACAGATATTGTTTGTGAAATTACTGTCATATATTGTTATTATAAGTTAAATCATACATGATTCATATTGTACAACTTTATGAAGGATCTCATATCTAGTTTGACTGTCATATGCATGACTTACAAGGTTCATATGATAAAGATACAAACTTGATCAAATCTATCTCTTTCTTTTCCGTCTGGGCGCACTGATAGCTGGATTAAGGGGAGATGTTTTCTTTTTTTTTACTCTATGATTAGATTTCCTCTTGTTTCCTGGTTTTGCATGTCCAGCTCTCAGCAGAGATGAAAGATGACTTATGTTTGAGAGACTCAGCTCTGGAAAACCACACCCACTCCTGCTTTAGTGAGGCACTGTGAAGCAAGATGACATGAGTGTGAAACCACCTCCATAACAATAACCTCAGAGCCCTGTGAGAGAGATGAGAGAGGCTTTACTTATTCTAGTGTTCCTGACAGTTATGATCAAGCAAGAGCTTCTTGATTTTCGAAGCATGTCAATGCTGTCAAGTGAAAAAAAAGGTCAATTTCAGATTCAGGATTACACCGCTTTCTCTCAAAAGCCCTGCATAAGAATTGTCCAGCAGTATTTTACTATTATTTTTCTAATTTTTATGTTTGCATTTAACATTGGGAATAGCTTCCTTGTGTGATGCCTCATTACTCTGCCCTCCCTGAGCGTTAGTGTTTGGTTTTAGGGACAGAATAAACAGGTTTTCTGTGAAATAAGAGACTGCTCTTCTTGGTCTGGCAGCTTATTGAAAGCTGCCTACAAAACCTATTGATACAAAAGAAAGACTGTTTCTCCAAAGATTGATGACAGTATCTGTGCAGCAGTGTTGTATCTTCAACAGAAGAAAAACTTTGCAAAAAGAGTGGAAATATGCAGTATGCATATTTAAAGAATGCTTAAAGGCCAGCAGCATTTGCTCAGTCAGAGATTTGTTGAAGGACTCCAATGCAACAAAGGTGACAAAGATTTTAACCTCTTTAACAGCACATTTTAAAAGCAGATTGCTAAAAGATTTGTGCTGCTCGATGGTGCAAGGAGCTCGGCTCACAGCTCAGACATGGTGGGCCTTTCTGTGTGGAGTTCGCATGTTCTCCTCTTGCAGATGGAGGTTTTCTCCAGCTCCTCCAGCCATCACCACCCACAGACCAGAAACATGCTCATCGGGTTAATTAGAGATTTTAAATTACCTGCAGGCCAAAGCACAGCTCTACCACGTGTGCTGAAGCAGAGAAGTGAGTTGTGCCTGAGCGCAGTTTACTTGTGGTCACAATGATCAACAGAGCTTCAGGGCTGAGGTATGATCACGTCCTTAAAATGGGATTTTCTTTAAATAGAAAAGGACAAAAGAAGAGTGTTCGGAACAGAAGTTCCAAAGTTCAGTGTGCAATTTCTGAAAACATTCACAGGATTTTTTTTTTCCCCAAACACACACACACACACAACCACACACAACCACACAACCACACACAACCACACAACCACACACACACACACACACACCCACACACACACAACCACACATATACAAGATTCATACTGAAGAAAAGGAACCTGCTCCTCAAATTAAGATCTTTAAAGAAACACAATGACTTGACTCTAAGAATTCTGAAACCAAAGAGCTCTACATTGCTGAGACATGAAATGAAAAATACTTTATTAATCCCAGCAGGGAAGGTTCAACATGTGTGAACACAGGGCTGAGGTCAACAGAGCAATCCATTAAGAACCTTTCTCCTCACAGATCCAACTCTTCAGTCTCCCACAGTCCACACCCTGGTGATTGACATCAAAGATCCTCACACAGACAGGAGCGCTTACTCGGATTCAGAGACTGATCCTTGAGGTTGGTGGTGGTGGTGGTGGGGGTGGAGGGGGGGGGGCAGGACTCACTCTCACACTAACACAACCAACACAGTCAACATATCAGACAAATTGACAGCTTATAGTCGGGCTGCAACAACAGAAAGCTACATGAAACTGATTTTTATGATCTGGCCATTGGAGTCAGTTTCTGCTATTTTAACCACATTTTAAACATATGAGAAAACTTAAAAACGAAACCAAAACAGGCAATGTCCATGCATACAGTCAATATTAATGTAAGTCCAGAACAAATTTCCTGCTCCTCATAGGCCACACAGCTGCTGTGGTGGAACTAGCATGTTCCGGTCAAATGAAGTCCACCAATTAAGACTTTTGTCATGAAGTGAGCTGCATTCAACCATCCATGTTACTGGCCTGTTACAAATTTACTTTTCCAGTAATAATAATTCCTCCACGTTTTCAATGTATGGTTGTTTTTGCCACAAAGTTTGAGAAAAATGTTGCTGAAATGAGCTTGAAAATAAGCATTTCTTTTCCATCCATCGGTGCACTTTTAGTTTTCAATTATCTATGTTTTTCTCCTTTGCAATATCATGGGTGAAATAAAGGCTCCAACTGATTTGCAAACTAGTACAGTTTATAAACATTTAAAACAAAATTTTGAAATTGGGGTTGCACTGAAGCTCATGTTAATTTCTTTGAAAATGATCTTTATTGTTCGTTTATGAATGTGTGATTCAGTCTTAGGTGGTCCCATTGAGTGAGCCCCACATCAGCTAATACATCACACAGTAGGCAATCAATTTGAAAAGGAAGGCTTATACAGTAGAATATTTTGAGGGCTGAAATTTGAAACCATGAATTATTCATTTGTAGCACTTAAAGGAATGTGAAAAGAGCTTCACTATCATTCATAATCTGTACAGCTGCTGTAATGTGACTCCCTAGCCGTAGGCACTTAGTGGGTTTTCCAGCACGCCATGTGATACCTGCATATGAAGGGAAGAGCTTGAAATATATGTTCAGTGCTTGCAGGGATAGGGAAAAATAAAACTTCTGCAAAAAACAAAAAGAAATCAAATATCATTTTTAGACGATTTCCCAAAAATGGCACCAAGGGTAATATCTTTTATATTGTTCCGTACATTTGCTTTTTACTTGCTTCACCATGTGTAATGCATCTCTAGCCCTTAGAGTAACAATATCCTACCAACTTCTCTCATAGCTCAGACAGTATTATTTTCTCCTATCATTCTATAAGGGTACAGGAAAGCATCATATTTTATAGAATTGCCAACTGGACGCAAGGAAAGACTTTGATGGATGAGTGCAGAGGAATGCACCATGATTGATGTTATAGATTTGTACCAGATCACTCAGAAATATATCATGTCCCATGTATATTTTAAGATACAATCACCTGTCATTGATGCATCAAATGAATATCCAAAGGAAAAATAAAAGCTTTGAGGGGAAAAGATGAGTGTCTCTAAACTGTAAATCAGGGTGTAAGTGATGCTGTCCTCACATTAGGGTTTAGGGGGTCATGATGGTGAGGTGTTGCATCCCTGGTCTTAACAAAGATTTTGCTATTTGTTGATTGATTTAACCTCATTCTAAGAAATATGATAGTCTTATTTTGCTCTTTATTTAGCTCAGGTAAAATATACCTAAGTAGTAGTATAGTTAGTTGGTATAGAAGGGGCGCTATTTTGAGTCTAGAAACGGATTTTAAGTCAGAGGCAGTGAATCCATCATTGTCATGAAGCACAGACTGTGACAATAAAACGGGTCACCAGTTTAAGTGGATGGACCAAATTTGGAAATTGGGTTGGTAGCTTTTAATTCTTTTTTATCCTGGTAGCTTGTTGCAGCATCTCTCTCTCCCTTGTCCTTTTTTCTCATTTCTTCTCTTCTTTTTTAGATCTCTTTATATTAGGAGCCTGGAATGACTTTTTGTGGCACAGTTGCTGTCCATGGACACCAAACTGGTTTCATTTGCTGTGGAGTTCTTTGGCATTTCGGTTCCGTGTGTTTCCGGGGATTCAACATGTAACTATGATTGTATTGTTTACTCAAGATCAGCTGTTAGCAGCCTGTAGCTTATTGGTACTAACTAATGCTAGGCCTTGTGTTTCTTTACAAGCTGAGGAGAAGGAGATGAGAATGTTATGTTGGCACTGCAGTGCTAGTGTAGATGAGACAATATTGACCTGAAATTCCATCCATCCATCATTATGGAGAATAGAAGATACCTCTGCTACAAGAAGGATGAGCTAGCAGCGCTAAACCAGTGTCAAAAGGAATATCAGCAGAGTTTATAAATGCGCTAATAGAAGATATCACATTGATTTACTTTCTCTAACTGCACCTGGCTATGTGAGGGTGAATTTGTTGATTTAATGACCCCCCCAGTCACCTTAATGCTCATCCCTCGAGATGGAGATAGCTGTGTGTCATAGCATATATATTTTATTAGATTTATTTTTCATGTCAATGCTAGACAATGGCTGTTTTTGTGAACCTTGTTCTTAGTTTCTCTCGTTGAACTTTTAAACTGAACAATCAGTTTCTTTGTCGTAGTGACTGGCCTCATCTGTGGACATGATCAAGGGGATCTGCTGAAATCCAGTTCAGGCATCAGAATGGGCCAGAAAGGCCATTTCATTGACTTGGTACATGGCACTGTTATTAGTCTGGGTGTTTCACAATCTTCTAATCCACTGATATTTTCCAGCCACAACCATCTCTAGGGTTTTCAGAGATTGGTTCCAAAGAGAGCAAGTATCCAGTGAGCAGCAGTTCTCTGGGACTAAATGCCTTGTTGATGCCAGAGGTCAGGGGAGAAGGGACAGACTGGTTGGAGATAATGAAAGACAAAGGCTTTGATGGATGAAGCCAACTGAGCATGATCCAAAAAATCACGGGGTAGAACCAAGATACGCACAAGAGCACCTCTGAATGTGTAACACATCCAACCTGGAAGCAGGTAGCTACAGCAGCAGAAGACCACACCCATGGACACACCTGTCAGCCAGAAACAGGAAACAGGCAACAGCATTAATTTTTGAATTTCATTTCATCCCAAACTTACTTTAACAAGACAGACGGAGAGACGAGTTGTAGTCGTCTCTAACAGCCACCAAGCAGAATCATAACTGTCATCTTGAACCACTATAACGACTGTTTATAACTCTGTCTCCTTCAGTCGCCTACTTTTGTCACACACTTATTTCACTTGTTTTTACTCTGACATCACATTATACTACGCCAGATTTTGAATGTTGAGCATGAAAAACCAGATTCTCTGCAGAAGAATCAGTCGTGTGTGATGTGCTCTGAAGTGCAGAAAATAGAGCACCAGCTCTCTTTTGTTATTGCCAAGTGTGTGGTCTGTAAATCTGTGAAGATCTGAAAAATCACGTGACGTGTGCCAGTCGCAAGTCAGGAATGTCTGACCAACGATAAACTGGTTTAGCAACGACCTTATAGAAAGAACTTGACTTTTTCTCTTCACATTCAGGAGTTGGTAAAAAGGCTAAAACTTAAGCTGGGTTCTATTTTACAATCAATTACTGTCTGTCTTTTGAGTCTAAAAAGAAATTTGTTAGTGCCACTATTGTTTCTGTGCTAGTGAGGTTTTATACATGTATGCTTTATCTAAGAACTTTCATGCTCCAGACATGGTGCATCATGGTACTCTGAGGTTCATAACTCACTTTAGATCCCTCACTCACTACTGTTTGTTGTACGTACAGGTAGTGTGGTCTGAAGTTTCTACAGGTAGACTAAAACACTGGCGAACTGTTTTCTGAAAGATGATTTTTGGCCTTCCACTCTCCTACCTTCAGACCTACTTCACTCAGAGAAGTACAGGAACTTACAATCTCTGTTCCCAGGATCTTTATTTGCTGTGTCCCAAAGGTGAGAACTCAACTAAGAAAAAGGCATTTAGATTTGCAGCTCCTTCTATAAAAGGTTAAATAAAAATAGAACAATAAGTGTGCTACAGTTTGCATGATGAAAGGTTTTGTTCAGTACAGAAAGTGAGCGGTTTATGGCCAGCTTTTGTTCTCTCCAAAAGTTCATTAAAAACACAGAGGGCCTGTAACCTATTTTCCCATCCATAACTCATGTGTAAAAATAGGTCTTCCTCATGCAAACAGTATATTCATCTGGATATGAAGTGTCTCCTTCCTGGACTGTGCAGGTGGAGTTCTTTCCACCTGCAGAATCAATCAGGTTTGGTGATAGCTCAGCTGGAGTCTGTCTTGCTGGAAACCAAATTACACAGAGTAAATGGTCTCTGTGATGCCACTGCAGACATTCAGGTCATTATGGAGCCTTTGGTGTGTCTGGAATTACATGTCTGTGATATCAACCACATTTTCTTTCTAGGATCTGGATTAAAAATAAGATTTTGAAAACACATTATCAAACTCAGAGAAGTAAGACTTTTTAGATCTGACATGTTTGAAAATCTGCTCTTCAGTCTTCACTGTTATATTTGGGAAAGCTGTTCATCTGTTACACTGCCTCAGTCTTTTAATCCTACACCTCTGAAGTCATTGTTCTTGTAAAGAAGCAAGCTGTGAATTGGCTAAGAGCAGCTGCACACTGAAGCCAACTCATACGTAAATAGGAGTAAATGAGAAACCTTGAAGTAGAATAAATCTTTGCCTTAAATTGGCAGAATTTTCCCTGGCATTGCAAGTTTCTTGATTCTGCAGTGTTCCATTCATGATGTGTTAAAATGAGGTGGAACTCTAATCTTGTCTTAATGTTTGATTTTTATTAGTGGTCAGCGTATAAATCAAAAATATCTTTACATTGATACCATTGTTGGAATCAGTATTGATCAATACCGGAAGTTTCTGTTGTCATCAAGGTTTAAAAAGAGTAAATACAGTTGTTCAATAATAAATGTCTTTACCCAACCACTAACCATGAGTGACAGAAATGTTTTTGTGTTATCATTCATATTCCCTGAAAAAAGGACAAGAAACCACAAATTCTGTGAGGCTATGTAAACTTATGAGCACAACTGTATGTAATGGTGCAGTCACTTTACTTCTAATACAAAGACAGTATCTGTGTGTGTATTGACGTGTGTCTTAGAGAGTTAAGTGTGCCATTGGTTCATGTTTGAGGGATTACAAGTGGAGTGATGGTGTCATAATGGTCACAAACAGCCAAGGTACTAATTGTTTGCAGCCTTTGCAATAACTGTTCCGTGATCTCTGTTGATTTTTCAGGGGTTAACATGTTATGTTTTTATTAGTCTGCCACTTTTGCCTTTTTCTTTTTAGTTGGTCATTTTGACACATTTTTTGCTTCTTTCTCTTTGCTTGGAATCTTTCGTTAGTGTTAGTTTTGTGTCGCCTTAAGGCTTGATTATGCTTTCTGTGCGGGCAAGACGCACAGAAAAACAACGCGCAAGATCCGCATGAGAGGATGTGTGTGGCTTCTATACTTTTTTTCTCTCATCCATTGGGTTACAATCCCAAACTGCAGGGGGCGATGTATCGCAAACACACATCTACCAGAACACTAGAGCAGAAGAAGTCTGTCTTTGTTTAAACCTAATTCAACATTATTATTTTGTCTATTCTTCTTCTCTGTAGAGTGCGACCACAAGGAACAGTCATCACACAGTTATCACAGTGATCTCTGTGTGTTGGATCAAATAAAGGCCTGTTTTATTGCACTTTAGAATCTCAACGCTTCAGGTCAGTGCGTCTTTGTATGGCAGAAGGACTGTGCGAGGGGGTGGGGACACTAAAATGACATCATTTGTCCATGTCGGGCGGAGTGGAGCACCTGGACGTGGAAAGCATAAACCAGGCTTTAGTTGGGCTTTACATTTTTATTTGGTCAAGTCCTTTGTTGTAGTTACAACAGTGCTTGTTTTTGGCCTTTAGTTTGGGCTAAAGCTTCTCTCTTGATTTCTGCAGGTGTAAGGCTTCGCCTCAGTTACAGTTTGTCTGCAGACGTTTGGCTCAGTAAGAGTTTGTTTTTGGTCATGTTTCTTTTGTGTGCGTTAGATGTGTTGTATGGGGAGCATGCTCAGAAGTGTGGCCTGATAAGCTTGTCAGCTCCATGTTCCTCTCCAGTGTGTTACTCACAGACTGTTTTCTTGCACCTGTCTATTTACTGTCGAAGAAAACTATTCCTGTATTTTAATTATTAATTTTGTGAATGACAATAAAGTTTGTATTTGTATATGTATTTTTAAAATCACATGCCTTTGTGTTTATTTGTGTCCTTACCTGTGTTTCTTACAGGGGAATCTGCTGTTAAAGGGTAAGAGATTAAGTAGGAAAAGCTGTAACATTCTGTGGATGAGAGTCCTGAGGTGGTGCTGTTGGGCTGTTTGTTTTTCTGACACCAGAAGTCTCTCACCACTCCTAACTTGGTTACATCAGTATGACAGACAGCTAGATAGACATGCAGTGCAAAATTAAAAAGATGAATTTGGTAGCTAATGTATGTACTAAGATTTACATGATGTCTCTGTGACACAATAGAAGTTCTCCTCCACTCTGAAGCACTCAACCTTACAGCTACCACTGATGATAAAATCTCAATACCATTTGGGTTCACTGAGGTAAAAAAAAAAAAAAAGACACACATTTGAAAGTTGAAATTTTGCAACAGTTTGACACATGTTCACAGTTGAAGGACAGCATCCTCCAAATGAAAGCTTCTATCACTTTTATCAGGCTTGAGACCAGCTGTCCTTTAGCAGAATCCAGCGCCATGATTTCATTTCAGATACCAACACTGCCTTCATAGTTGAGAGGATCTCGTAGGATGGGGAGAAAATCCACAAAAAGTGGCACAGACCTCAGATATTTGCATTTAGGATCATAAAAATGTGGCAACCATCATGACTTGTTCAAAGGTTTCAAGCAAATGTGGGATGTAAAGAGGTGGTAGTCCATAAGAGTGAATGAAGCACTTCATGTTTCTACAGACAAACCAGAGAAAGACCTAAATTCAGTCCTGGGGTAGTTAATTAACCCCTTAAAAGGGCCCTACCTGGGGGGTAGTGCCTTTCAGATGTCCAGGGACTTTGGGGGTGAGGTCTTTGAGCTGAACTTTTCTGATTGATGGAGCACGCATGAGGTTTTTATTCCATACTCCGTCTATAATATCACCACTCACAGATGTGACTTGGTTTAATATCTCATAAAAAAATGTTCTTCTTTGAGCCTGACAGTATGAATGTGTCTCTGTCAGCTCCTGCTGTTACTCTTTATAGATATCACAGGTGGTTTTGAGTCAAGATCAGTGTCAGAACAATGTTGAATCAGGTGCTTACTGACAATTCAATAATCACAGTATTCATCTGACCCATGATTGTGTGTATTTAAATGACTCAAATAATTGGTTACTGTTGTTGATTTGACTTTAAAAGTGTTTTTTTTTTTAACAATAATTTTATGTTTTACTTCTAGTTGTATTAAAAGGATGAATGCTTTTAATTTGAAGGGTGAAAACCATACGTAGGTTTAACCCAAGCAAAAGACATACAAATAAGATGCACTTAAGAAGTTGTTTTGTGTTTAAAAGCACCTGGTTGATGGAGGCACAAGGTTTTTATAAACTTTGCTTCTTATGAAGATTAACATTGAGTAACTTCAGAGGCCTGTTTCGTAGCTTGTTTTACATGGAGGTGTTTCAGCTAGCATGGATGCTACAGCAGTAACATCAGACATGTTACAATCATAGACTGTTTAATAAATGGACACAGTCTCTGTTTCTGAACCTGAGTTTTGAAGGAAATGGTCCACTGGGGCCATATTGGACTGGTGTGGGCTTTGGGCCCAACACTCACAGCTTTAGGGGACCTGTCTGTTGCTATCTCAATATCTTTAAAATGCCAGGTTAGAAAAATTGTCATGTTTGAAATTTGTTGTTTGGAGTGCATTGTTTATCACTTTGTATTTTATTTGTAATGTATTGACTGAAGTGTGCATTTAAAGTATTATTCTTGCCAAATTCATAAATGTGAGTGATTCATAATTTTCTAAATGTCTGAAAGCAACAAAGTCTCAAAGAACTGCAGGTTTTAGTCCTTCTCATGGCATTCTGACCCAGTAATCTTAGTTTATCAAAAACAGTTTCCCAAGAAAACTCATTTATCCCAGCTGAACCACATATAAAATAATCTAGAAACATTATTTAAATGTACTGAAAATGACAGAATTCAAACACATTAAGACACACGCTAACACAATTATGAAAAAGTGCTAATTTTGATGGCCCGTTACAGTTGATTCAACTTGAAGAGGGCTTTTCATTTTTTTTTTATCACAGCCATATCACAAAAGTCAAACTTGTGAACAATACTGAAAACACCACTTTCCAAATAAGATTATGATAGAAAAGTTATGTTCAGTGTGCCAAAAAGAAAAAGGAGAACAATGAACAACCAAGCAAAACTATAACAGGACAAAAGTCAGAAGTTCATCTTAGTTTGGCAACATATGTGTTTCTTCTGGTTAAATCCACAAACAGATATTTCACTTAAAATGTATTTTCCTCCCTGTAGAGTCACTTATCTCAATCCTAAGGTCTTCTCTTCTTGCTCCAATCCATCAAAAACTCTGTTACCAGAACCACAGCACTGCTCACTTGTCGCTGGCTGAATTTAAGATGGACTATAACTTGAGTTCATGAGGCTTATCTGGATCTTAATAGTGTGGTTAGACTGTGCAGAAAAGAGACGGACAGGGAGAAAAAATAATATCTGCATGAGTTTACTGAACAATTAGGCTTAATGTTTTCAAGCTGTTGAGGCTCTGGGGCATGATACTGTGATGTCATGTTATTGTCTGTGTGGGCTTTGTGCATGGCGAAGTGCCACTTTTTTATTGTATGCCTTTCTGAAAAGTAAAATAAAATATGTGCAATAATTGCCTCTCAAAAGGCTGCTCAAGTTAATATCTGTAGTCACGTGTCAAACCAATTATGGTGCATCAGGGTATAATTAAAGAAGATAAGGTATAACAGAGTTCACTTGACACCCACTGATCTTCTCTTATTGCTCAGTCTATGATTGCAGCTCTGCAGATGGGAGCCAATGATTGGTTGTTTGCTTCATATTAAAGCAGGCAACACCTCAGTCCCAATACATACATTTATCTATGTCAATAGCCACTGCTTGTTTCATCATTTCTACAGCCATCTCAGTATCACAAGCGTGTGTGTGTGTGTGTGTGTGTGTGTGTGTGTGTGTGTGTGTGCGTACGTGTGTGTGCGTACGTGCGTGCGTGCGTGTGTGTGTGTGTGTGTGTGTGTTGGAGGATGCATATTATCTCTATTAGGATGTTACGGTATTACAGCATTAGGGATTATCCCTGACACATAGATTCCCTTCAAGGCACCATTAACTTGGCCTCATCCCATTTGTTTTTTTTTCAACACCTGTGACCACCATCCGCCGGGCACAAGAATTATTGCCATTGCATTTTTTCCAGGGCATATAAATTAATCACGGAGATCCCAAGTAACTACGTTAAGTTTCTGGACTGTGACCAAGAAACACATCCTCCCCAAGGATGCAGAGAACCTATGCATCATTGAAACAGAGCTGTGCTGTCTGATAACAGTAACAGTGCCAACCACCTCACTTCTTTTTCAGCACTCTGTCCTTTGCATTCCTGCTCAGCACGTAACAGCTACCATCAATAGCTTAATGCATCCTTGAGTGTGACTTTGAAGATAAAATTAAAAAGGAAGCAGTATGCTCGTGGACAAAATAAAGGTAATCAGCTTGAAAGTGGAAGTGGGCAGCTGACTACAGCAAACATAAATTAGCATTGATCATCAAGTCAAGCACATGCGCTTTGACTAAAGGCTGCAGGGGCTTATTGGACTACCAAGGACTACCACTGGAATGGTTTCCTTAAAACTTACTTAATGTAAATGACTGTAAACCTGGATTGTTGCTGTGGACCTGCCAGACGACAAGGCATTCTCTCTGGGTTTGTGTCTTCCTTTTCTGTGTATGTTGCTTTCTGTTTCTTTCTTGCCCAGTGGTGTTTCTATGTAAAAAAAAAAAAAATGGTGGGGCAGAAAAGTAAAAGTGGGTTTCACATAACATGGCACATATCAAGTTACATAACAGTAGAACCCATGTACTCTAAGTACAGCTTTTTTTTTTTTTTTTTTGGTACAGTTCTATGAAGATTCAAACCCTGTTTGACCCAATTGTTCACTCAGAACAACACACACAGCACAGTACTTCTACTGTATCTTTCAAATCAAAGTCTCATAATAACACACAGTTTGCCAGTAGGAGACAGACCTTCCCTTAGATGATGCTGCCCTACAAAAAAGTAGTTTGCACCACTTTAGGATGCAAGGAAGATACAAACCTCAAATCAGTTATTTCCATGACCACATTTTTCAGAAATAACAAAATACATCAGATCACGATTTAAATAGTCCAGTCGTGGCCCTGCAGCGCTGTCTCACACCTGCCGCACAGTTTTTATGCACGTGACGGTCTGACTGAGCACATACCCTTCTCCTCCACCTGACAGTGACGCTGCTGAATGGAGCGCCTGTATGTGCAGCCACAGTCACTGGTCTCAGTAACTGGAGTTTCACAGGGTTATCAAGGTGACTCCTGCTGCTCTCATGTTTTATTACTCTCTCTGAAAGATGTTTTCAATCCTTAAATACTGATCTAGACTAAGTTCCTTCTCCTCCACACAACAAACATGGGAAACAGAAGAGCCTTTTTTTTTTTTTTTTTTTTTTTTTTTTGTGCCCTAGTACAGTCGAGTAGAGTAGGGCTAAGACGGGCAGTGGAAAAGGGCCATTAGCTGTGGGAGAGGGGTTGGCCCCACCCACATTGACCCTGCAGCCACCGTGGTTTACTACGGACACAAACCAGGAGGAGAAGGACTTATCACTAAGATGCAAATGAATATTAGTATTTGAATCCAAATTTTAAAAAAATCAGTGCAACAGGCCTAGTTTAAGTCCATTTGATATGATTTTATTTGACAATTACAGGTAACAGGTTCAGTTTGTTTTTCATGATGATAGGTGGAGCTCTGCCCCTGATGACCAGTCTCCACTGCTCTTGCCCCTTTTCAACAGACCTGGTGCTCGTGTTACTTCTAGGCCAGTGCCTGACTTGGTTTTAGTTCCTTGTGTTTCCACTGACAAAGCACCAGCTCCAGGTGCTAAAAATTGGTTCTTTGGAAGCACCAAGTCTTTACTGGGTCAGGGCAAAGCACTTTCTCACCCAGACACAGGGTTACTGTGACAATCAGCTGTAACAAACAGCTATCTTTGAAAAGAAAAGCTGCTGAGCAGGTCCTCTGTTCTTATGTTGGTCTTTTCTCTTTCAATACCAGACATATTGGCAAAATTAAAGCAGCAATGCATTACCTCTTGGATAGATAAGCTTTATACTCTATATTGCAGTTTTATTTAAAGGTAGAGTATGCAGGATTTTCTCAAAAAATGACATGTTAACTTTTACAGGATTAATCCTCCTCAATCATCAGCTCTGGTCTTCTGTACATGTGTCAGTGTGTGTGTCTGCCTCACCTCCTTTAGACCCTCCCCTCTGCTGTTTTGTTGATGTTTTTTTACTCTGGACATTTCTGGGTGGAGATCAGGAGGTGTTATGGGTGGTGACCAGCCAATCACAGCTTGTCCAGTGTACATGTGATTTTGTGTGTTGATGATAGTGAGTGAGGGAGGCTACCCCGCAGCTGTAACACAGAGAAAGAATGATACAATATTTACGGCGTGTCTCATGTAACTTCAGGAAGTCAAGTGTACGGCTCTTGAGTTTCTCTCACCCGATGCTGCAGGTGCTGACAGGGCTGTTTTTTACCCACTATGGTATGTTTATGAAGCTACAACTGTTTGCCATGATATTAGCAACGATCGGTGGCAGTGAGCCAAGGAAGAGGAACTCAGTTTGGATGTTGTTTGTAAATAAATAAACTAAACTTATCAAAAATTTCTGCATACTGTACCTTTAACAGAATGAAAAAATATAACATTTTTCTAATCTACATGATGGAGTCATTTCTGGCTCATGGTTATGTGTTCACTATCCTCCTCTACTCTGTGTATCATGCACAGCAGAGTTCTGCCTCAACACACAGACACACAAATAAGTGCTTGCATACACACACTCCATAAAGTGAAGTTTTTTCTCTCCATTGTTTTTTAATGCTTAAATGCTGTAAAGGACTCCTCATTCTGTCTTGGTGTGAGGTATCGCTTAATAAAATAATACATTTTACATTTTATTAATGTGAACAGGTCTAGACCTGTACCTGTCTTTGGAAAGTGTCCTGAGACTATATTTGTTATGATTTGGTGCTTTATAAATAAAGATTGATTGATTGATTGATTGATTGATTGATTAATTGACTGAAATCTTTAGCATCCTCATGCACTAGAATGATGACAGATATTGTAGAGTAATTTGGTATCATGTCAGTCAACTTTTCGTATTATGCACATTCATGTTTCATGTTTTGTTGTTGTTTTATTGTGAAATGACTAACCCTTGTCTCTGTTTCAGATGTGGTTCAGTCTGCTCTGCCATTGTCTGATCACATCTGCTCCCTGATTGTTCTTATCTGTTTTCCATCACCCTTATTATCTCTTGTAATAAACCTCATGTCTCTCATTGTCTTGTTGCTAGTTCATTGCACCTCACAGTCTTCGGCTCAGCCTTTTCCATAGTTATAGTAATAGCCATGTTTGAATCATGCCTGCCTTTTTGACCTTGTCTGATCCAGATTGCCTTTTTATGTGCTGAGTCAGCCTGGACTCTGGTTAAACCCTTTTGCCTTCCGGACCTCTGATTTTGTGTCTTGCATTTGTTTCAGACCTACTCAGGTTCTTGACATTGGGATGGTACAGCTACTCCAAATGCTTATAGGAGCAGATCCACCTCATGCTGTGGTTAAAGGGACTAGAATTAAAACCAGGGCACATAAAAGTCAAGTGTAAGAACCCAGGACTAATGGAGACCCTCATACATTGGAACATTTAGGGCTGTGAAGTAGTTGGGCCTAGGTAGGTATGTTTTCATAAATTCTAAAATTCCTACTTCAAATATATTAACAATTGTAGACATGCTAATGTTACACCATTAACAAATACTCATCATCAGTAGAAGAGCAGGAGTCTCTTCTCATCTTAATCCACCATGAGTGTAACACCTTACAACTTTTAACACATTACAATGGCAAAGGAAAACTTCCTTTTGACAGGCAGAAACCTCAGACAGGACCAGACTTATGTTAGACAGACACCCACCTTGTGTGTGTTACAGTAGGGGGGGCAAAGACAGAGACAGTGACAGTCTTTGGTCCAGAGTTGATGGTGATACTGCAGTAGCTTTAGCAGCTGGAGTCCTGTAGCTTCATGGCAGCAGACAACAACAATCCAGAGGAACCTGTGGAACACTCTTCCAGCTCAGAGAGCTTCAAACTTTCCTGTCTTTTAAAAGAAATGTAAAACTGTGGTTGACAGATGGTCAAGGGTGTGACCACTTTTTCTGAAAATGTAATGTATTTGATTTTTATTGCATATTTTTAATGTATTGCCATTAAATTTATAATTAGCTTTTGTACTGTTTTTTTTTAAATTTCATTTTAATTATGTAGTGCTCATGTCACCTGCCCCAGAGACTACGGTTGAAAATTAGCCAACTTGGCTAAACCGGCATATTTACAGGAATGTTCATCAATGTGCATTGTCTCTGTATATGTAAACCAATAAACTAAACTAAGAGAGCTCAGGGACCCCCAGAAAGATGTGTGGTTGATAACTTTGGAGGGACACTAAGGTTTAAAGTTAGTGACAGACAGAGAAGGGGAGAAGGAGGAAAGGAAGCTTAGTGTGTCACTTTCCCCTCCAGCAGTTTGGCCTATAGCAGCAGAACTTGAAGCTGATTCAGGCAAACACCTGCTCAAACTTTGTGCTTAATATAAAGTGTATCCTACTTTTAGACATCAATGATTTTGAATAACTCAGAGGTGATAAACTGCAAATCTATTGATTGCAAAGAAATTTTTAATTCAAAACTTTGTTATTCCCACTTTGAAGTATATATCATCATTGATCACATTATCGCTCAGCACCCATAAACACAAGGGCCAGACTCGAAGCACTTTGATAGATGAGGCAGTTTATTGAGAGGAGCAAACTGTTCATTCTAGCTTCTGTTGTTAAATGGATAAAGTTTCACCATTGGTTTTCTCCATAGCAGCAAATTCATCAAGTCAGTGTGTCAAATAAGGAAAGATATCAGCCAGAACTCCTTCCATTGATCCATCCTCTGAATGTGATTGAGACTTATGACAAGCCTGTGGGCAGATGACAAACAAAAAGGCAAAAGGTTAAAAAAGTTGAGACCAAATCAATAATAGTGACTGACAAGATGAAGCTTGGGTAATCAGAATCGGTCTCCCTCTCGATAAATAATCTGGAGCGGAATAAATCTTCACTTTTTATCAACTATTTCTGCCAATGTCCTTTCCCTCTTCTGACTGATGGTTTTTCCTGTTTTGTTTCATCTACTTGTCAGCAAAACTGTGGACTGTGAACTGAGACAAAAGAGAAGACAGAAAAGTGTCAAAAAAACCTGAATACCTAATCATTATTTCCCAAGAGCGAATGAAGGTTTCCACTCAAAACTCTCTGAACTAGGCACAAGCTCGGAAGCAGAAACAGGTTTTACTTTCATACAGACCTAAGAGTTATCAAAGGTCACAGACATTATGATTTATGTTTAACACATACATATCATTCCACATAAATCAGCCAATCAGAGGCCAGGAGAGGTAGGGAAGGGTGTGTCTCCTCTGCTGCCCTGATTAGGAGATCTGCTGCATCTGTGGAGTGTGAGTGTCTCCCAGCTCTTTTTTTTCTATTTTATTCTGCTGCATGCTGTAGGTTTGGACTGTTTCTTTTTCTGCCTGTTGAAAAGTAAAGAGAAAAAGACCAGAGCTCTAGAACCTGTTGTCTTTTTCTTTTTCTTTTTTTTTAATGTGTGTATGTTTTTACTGTTGCTGCAGCAGCAGAGCTGCTTTTGGCCTGGATGGTGTATTTAAATTCTTCATATCGTTGTAGAACGGTTGTCCACTCCTCCATCACAAAGTGGGCTGCTCTGCAGGTTTGCTCCGTTTGTATGTATGTAGTTAGTCCAACTCTCCAAACTCCACCCCTTTTATGTGAACACTGGCAGTTCACACCTTGCTGTACTCAAACACGATTGCCCCTTGTAGCATTGTTCCCCTGCTGGATAGAACCACCAGTGGTCACACTACTCCAATATGAACCAGACTTTGGCACACTAGCCGACACATCCACTGCAGCCGATGTCATTGGAAGCGTCTGTTTACAAGACGCTGTCTCATTGGAGTCAGCAGATTAGAGAACACAGAGAACATTGTTAAAACTTTACTCACTTTTTGGCACATGAAAAGTCATTTTGGACCGACACAGCCCTGTAACACCCCGCCTTTGTTTAAAATGATTGTTGAGAAAAGTGGACGCAGTGATCATATTTCATGCATTATGCATCATGTACGCGCGGCGCCCTCATGCTCCAGCATGAAGTGAACCGCGCTGAAGCACACATCTCCCAACTGTGCCGAAGCTGTTTACCTTATAAAAACTGCTTAGGCACAGCCTTCTTGTGGTCACACTGGCCAAACGAGCTGGACTTTGGGGCTGAAGTGTACGTACGCACAGCATGGTTGGCCACTGTGCTCTTCATACCGCTCATCAGGACCCTCAATGTCTCGTAAAATCAATCCAGAAATTTCAGATGCATTAATTTCGCACTGTAGCGCAGGCTCCAGGTTTATGATGTATATCACAGTTTGTTCATGTTTTTTATCTAGATATCTTTTAAAACATAGTTTTGAGAACATAGTTTTAAAAGCCAAGTTCTGTACATTATTGGGCTGATACAGTGCAGTGTTAATTATTCTAGCTCAGCCTCCCCCTTTAACAGTTAACACTTAGTGTATTTCATATGGTAAATAAAAAAAAGGTTGTTGCATTGTTCCATTTATATACATTAAAAATATAATTTGAAAGGCAGAAAACTTCACCATTTAGCTTTTCTGTTTTTCTAGGAGTGAACTCTGTATGGTCAGTGGTTCAGACTGCAGTTGTATGTGAGCAACCAGTATTCTCCTACTCCTAAAAACACTTTTATACCAAGTCCTGCTGGTGTCAGCAGATGCTCTGTGAGCTCATGGGCTCACAGGTCACACACACACACACTAACTACCTTGTAGCTTTGCTTCTGTCCTGCTCTTCTCTTGGTGCAGAGGTTTCTCCCCGTTCTCATCTCCATCCATCAAGTCTCATTCTCCGTTATTGTCACCCCCAGAGTTGCTCATTTTCTGTCTTTATTTCTGTCTCTGTGTAAGGCTGCAGATCCTAACAGCTAATCAGTGTGGTGCATGGGGAAGAGGAGACCCTTTGTATCAGCAAACAGTGCAACAACAGGAACAGGCTTTGGTTGGAGTTTATTAAAATTAGATTAATTATCTGGCCTTATGTTTTGCAGTTGATAGCCAAGCTTCTGAGTTACTTTCTGACAAAGGGGAAAGCTAATGTATCTAGTATTAAAAAGTACCTGATTGAGTACCCATGCTCAAAACAGAAAAAAATACTCATGCTCTCTACAATTGGCTAGAACTTAATTCCAAACTCAGAATTATGACCAATAAAGACAAAGTTAAACAGCATAAAGCTGATTGGTTTTGAATTCTTGGGCAAGATCAGTCAAACAAGGTATTTGTAGTAACTTCTTTTATTATGAGGTGGGTCTAATCATAGTCAACAAATGGGAAACAACTTGTGTTTCACTTTAGTTTTAAATTCCCTGATACACTCTGAGTTAAAGTATCAATCACTCTTCATTTATTAGGTAAATTTCATGAATAGTTGTATAAAACCATCACACGACCATAAGCATGCTCTTCACCTGTTACTGCTGCTTCGAGCACGTTTCCAAACTGCAGTATTAATGAAGCTCCTTTGCCCCAGGCATGAACCAGCCTTTGGTCACAGAATGTTGGCTCTGCTTATTTAGCTGAAAAATATCATGGGCTGCTCCATTTATATTCTCTTTTTCCTTTTTGTTTTTCCCTGAAGGCTCCATGTGGAGACTGCTTCTCCGTGGTGCCCGTTTGACCTTCTTTCCCTCTGGAGCCAAACACGGGGGCATTTGACCAAAAAACATTTTTCGCTTTCTGGCAAGTGGATGTAGAGAAGGTGAATTTTTGACCTTGGGAAATGAATAATGTTACCATGGGAACTGTTATTCTTCCCGTCAGTCAAAGAGTGCCTGTGTGGTTAGCCGCCATGTTAAGTGGCCACTTCTGACACAGCTGTGTGAACATCTCTCCTAGGGAGGAATGCTTCTCTTCTCTACATCTTTGAGTTTATATAAACTGAAGGCTATTTTCACAAGAGACCATGAAGATGTAAGTTTTATCCTTTTAAAAATCAACCAACTACCGCTCCACCAGGGGGTAAAACCAGCACAATCTTCATTGTTACATTTTTCTCTACATCATTTCCAGTTTTATATAAGGTGGTTGTTGTTTTACAGAACAACGTCATGCCTTTGAATTTTCTCACAGTGAAACTCTGCTGTAAATAATAGATATAAAGCAGAGCAAACGTAACCTGGCTCTTTATTTTATAGATAGACTTTCAGCTTTGACCAGGTCATTGCAGAATAACTGCTGCATGTGGACAGGAATCAACATTAGCAGAAAACAGCTAAACCTGTGTTTCAGCCTGAACTCATCACTTGTCTGTTTAGCTTTCATCTGCTCTTCTGTCTCTTTCCTCTGTTAGACAGTCCAGCTCTAATTTCCACTATTACTACTAAATATGTCTAATAAATTGTTTTCAGCAGAGAAAAACACAATCTCACTTCTCACTGATAAACTTTTGTGCTGTCATGGGGACTAGTGTCGTAAATCAATCTGATGACCTATTCTAGAGCTGATAATCTCATTTTAAATTATGGATAATGATCAGTGTATATCTTAAGATGAGACTTTACAGGATCACTTAGAAATCTTTAAAACTCATTATACTCTTAAGCTTTTGTCTACTCACTCAGATCAGTGAGAACTAATTGGTGTAAAAATAAAACTTGGTATTTGTACAGAAAGTTATGTTAGCGACAAGTTTTTATTCATAAGTGTTATTGTTCATAACTACACTTTATTTTCCTCACTGAATATAGCATAAAAAACAAAAAATAAAGTTGAGATGTTGCCAAAAAATGACGTGGGTAATGTCTCTTCATGTGTCTAAAAGATTAAAGTTCAAAAAGAAATGAAGTTTCATGGGTCTGAGAGGCAGAAATGTAATGTCCATATATGTGGATGCCAGGTCTAAAGAGGTTATATGCAACTCTTAATTATTACAGTTTATTTAAATAGTACTTCCCCTTTGGAAATACTGTAAAAAATACATTTACTAGAGTGTATGAATTAACATAAATACTAAAAATGACTTTACTGTTAAAGGTTTCATATAGAACGGGAACTATGGGGTCTAAAGGGTTAACACTTTTGAGATAATGTTTCTCATGATTTGGTGCTTTATAGATTAAGATGGATTCATTGATTGATTGATTGATTGATCTCGTATATTTGTTAAACTCAGTGATTAATCACTTTGTATTTGAGACCAATGGTTACCAACCAGGGGCACACAAGCATACAGCAAGTGGTACATGGGAGCATTAATAATTTACTCCCAACTTGGAAGCACTGAGATAAACTTGTTAGTCAAATAGTAGGTGTGGCCTAAAATGTCTAGTTGCTCAGTTGCACTGGTGCCTAATGGCATGAGGCAGGTGCCCTTTTTTATTTTTATCAGCCCTGTTCCTTAGACAGACACTTCTTCTCTGAATGTTGTTCTTTATAATCATCCTGCATTTGCTGAAGGAAATGGGGGCCGCCCCTCTAGTTACTTCTGGAGTCTGATAAAGACAGTCAAAGACTGCCCACACTCAATTCATTATTCTATTTTCCTGTTTGTGTTTTTAGTTGCTGTCCCTTTTATTTTTTATGGCATGCATTATAAAGTCCACTCTCTTGAAAACTCTCCCTTTGAGGCCAATTTATTCTGGCCTTTTTTTCCCTGCTGCATGGATCTGTGGTTAGACTGTGGTGATCCTCAGCACTGGGAGGAAGCTGTCAGTGGCTTCTGCTTGTTCAGGTTACAGCTCAGGAGTTATGTGGACCTGGGAATCCTCCACAACCAAATAAGATTGAGTTAAGTGCTTCATTTGACGGATAAAGCAAACTTGAGCCAACCCTTTACACGTCATTAGACAAATTCATTCAAATTTATACAGACTATGAATTTAGGTCTAGTGTGGTTTAGTGGAATTGATGCTCCATTCAAATTGATTTAGAAGCGTCACGGGTCAGCAGCTTTTCTCTGTTACATTTATGCAGCCTTTTTACACCAGGAAAAGACAAAAGCAAAAGGTTATGTATGAGAAAGAACACACAGCACTAATACACACGTGTAAGCTCTATTGATCTCATATTTGCATGATTTTTTTCTTTTGAAATCTTCTTATTTTAATGGTGTTCATGTGTGCTCACGGTCACTCCAGTTGGTGTATTTACAGGGCAGGCTGCTTCTCAAGCTCCACACAAACCACTGGCTCATTTCCCCAGTGACACTGCACGGCTATTAAGGTTCATTAATTTGTTTAATTCAAAGGACATCGCAACCAGGGTAAAAATTAAGCACCTCCCCAGGGGCTGTGGAAACAAGGCCCTTACCTGAGGCAAAGACTCCCACTCTCATTAGGATGTTGATGATCATTTTGATGCTGGAAAGAGCCCTTTCTGTCCTGGTCAAGGTTAGAGACGTGCAAAGAAAGCGTCCTTTGCTCTTAACATCACAAACAGAGAAATGAACAATTTTGATTAGAAACACAGGAGACAGTTGTGCAGAAGATTCACAGAGTCTGATCACAGAGAGGGTGCAAAAGTTTACTGAGCTATTGAGGAAATATTATATTTCCAGGGAGTAAACACTATTACCCTGGTAGGTCGTTAAGAGGAGAAAAACCAAAACAACAATCTCAAAGTGAGCAGACACAAATGCACAAACAGCATGACTTTGGAAGACAGGCTCAGCAGGATCTCTGATAATTGGATTGTAACCAGTCAGATAATACTGATATCACAGCTCCCATGGAAACAGCTTAACCAAGTTAGCCTACTTGTATTAACATCTGAATGGAATTAAGCAAAACTCAAATGTCACTTTTTTCTCAAATTGCGTACCATGTAGAGGAATATCTGGTGAAATCGTTTTAGTTATTCAATTTAGTTCATTTCAGTGTAGCAGACCTGGTTTAAGATATCAGCCAATAACTTTTTTTAAACACAAATAAGACTGTTTTTAAGTGAAACTGACACCCCCCAAACAGCAGTTACATTTACCATAATTGAATGAAGTAACAGCAGGCCTGTTGAGCTGGCCTCCTGCATGTGCTTCATGTCAACATGGGAAGTTGCAAACGGTATACTTCACTAATTACCCAGAGACCAGTGCACTGCTCAGCCCACCACTCGAATTACAACAGAAAGTTATGAAAATTGAGAGATACAGTTTGTTATTCACTGTATCACTGTATCATTGCAACGGTACTTTTCAATAGTTTGTCTCTGGTTGAGCGGGGTTGAGCAGCAACACTGGTGTGGAACAGAAAACATCTGTAAAAAGATATGGAATTCTGATGCATCTTGGCGTAAGGGAATGTTGCACTGTGTGCCATTCAAATACTGCAGCCCACCATTTAAACTTATTCACAATTAATTGCCCAGCCCTTATCAGCTATATGCAATATCTGTTGGAAAGAAGAAATCATCCAGAAAGATACTTCCAGTGTCCCCTTACAGTCCATTCTATGGGTGCACCTCACACAGGCCAGTCACACAGTATACACATTTCCAGCAGAAATCAAACACAAACTATTATTGGAAATGACAAAAAAAGAAAGAAAGAAAAAAAACCACTGGTAATTTGAAAAAGGCAGCGTTTTTGTGGTGGTAAATGGAGCAGTATTTGTTCAGAGCTTTCTAGTCTCTGAACACTCAAAGCACTTATCACTTCTGATCTCATCACCCACCCACACCACACTCTCACACTGATGACAGGGACAGCTATTGAAGGAACCATCAGTTTGAACTAACACATTCACACCAATCCACACACCACTGGCCAACACTGGAGGCAACTCGGGATCGGTATCTTGCTCAAGGACATGTGACTGCAAGAGCTGTGATCAAACCTTCAACCTTTGAGTGGGAGACAATGATTGTCCCGCTGAGGCACAGCCGCTCATTTATCCAGTTCTCTTACGGTACGCTACAATCCATCACCCCAACCCCTGTATTTGGCTGTAAAATAGACCTGCTCCATGCATGTAGGAAACTTTACGGTATATGAAAGAAGAAAAAATATTAACTTATTGTGGCGGGATGCAGAGTTGCACTCCCTGCCACTAGGGGTGGTGTGGCTCTTAATTGATGGTCTGCTATAAAAATACCTGGTTGGCCCCTTCCTCTCCCTCTCTTCCTCTCTCCCTCACGGAGCCGTCAGGGTCGGAGTGTGGTGTGTGCGCTGGCGTGGTCAACTATCAGGTACGCATGCGCTGTCATCTTTTCTCTTGATTCATTCAGTCACCCGGGCATGGGTTGAACCCTGCTTTGCTTCGTTGTGACAGTGTGGTTCACCTGGGAGCTGGGCCGGTTCGCGGAGTGTTCTTCCGGGTAAGGCGCAAGTTGTCCCCTTTAACACCCAGCTGCTGATAGTCTGGTCAGGGAATTAACCACCTTTCTCCCAGCTATCACCGTGGAGCCTGGGCTGTGGATCCCTCCTGCCGTCTTCCGGCGAGTTGCCTCACTCCCTGGTAGGAGTTGTTTTTTTTCATAATATTGAGCTATTAGCAACTCTCTCATCTTTTAACCATTTCATTCTTTTTTAAAAATAATTTGCAGTGAGTTAATTTGCAGCCACACAGGGCTGCTGTCTTGGCTCTTTTATAAACATTGATACTGTGGGCTTCAGTCTCCGCTTGGAGGATCCCTCCCCCGGGGTTGCTCTCTCCCAGTAAAGTGGAGGAGAATCGCCAAGGCGGCGGTCGCCGACACCGCCACTAAATCTCTTTGGCTCCCCTTTTAAAGTGGGCAGACTCCTTTCTGTTGCTTTCGTTACTTTCTCTTGATTTATTGTGGTCCCGTTATTTGATTTCTCATTCCTTTGAGTTTGTATTTGGGTGAATGTGGTTGTTTTGGTGGTTTGCTGTGTCACGGGTGCTGTGTAGTTTGGATCCTCCCCCTTTTTGTTACCGCTGTCGTGGTAAGCCTCAGCCCTGCCTTTAGTTATTTCTTTTTGGCAGCCCCCATACCACTCTTCCTTCTCCTTTATTAGTCAGCCTATTTTAATACTTTTTGTTTAATAAAGTATTAATTCAAAAATCATGTCCCTGGTCCATGTGGATTTTATTCAACCTGCGTGTCCTTGTCTTTATTTTTATAGTGTGTGTCTTAGGTGAGTTCATATCAATTTGAGATCCTGGGGTGTAAGGCCCCAGGTGGCGTTGTCTGTTTAGTTCTTCCCCTGCTAGCCACTTTGCCACAATCTGGCGGTGTCGGCAGGATCCACATTAAAGGGACAAGGACGTGATTTTGTGTTGTAAATTTTGTATATTGTGTTTTAGGAGCAAAGCCAGATTTTGTGTTAGAGCCACAGACACGTAACTGGTCACATCATTACCCACCTTCACAACTCCTACCAGGGAACTTAGGTGGGGTTGTTTGTCGGTATGGAGGAGAAAATGCAGCAGCTCAGGGAGCTGCTGCAGCAGCTGAAGGCAGACAACGAGCGCCTGCTTTGGGGGTGCGCTGCGTCTCCTTCGCCTCAGCGACCTCTGGTCTGGCTGATCGTGATCCCGCTGTAGTTGCGGAGCGGCTGGTGGTTGTACCCAGGGACTGGAGATGTCCCATGTTCAACGGTAAGTCCGGTATTGGCGTGGCTGAGTGGATTGAGGAGATACAGGCATGCGTGCGAGCCCGCCAGCTCTCTGATGCTGATCAGGCCCTCTTTATCCTTGACCACTTGGAGGGAGAGGCGCTGGAGGAGATGAGGTTCCAACCCAGTGTAGAGCGAGATGACCCAGCTCGCATTTTCTCCATCTTGCGAGACCTCTATGGCCACACTCACTCCTATATCACTCTGCAGCAGGCTTTCTTTGCCAGACAGCAACAGGAGGGTGAGACACTGCAGGAGTTTTCGTTGGCTCAGTTAGCTTTGATGCAGGACATCAAGCATTGCGCACCTGATGGGATGCCAAATGCCGAAAATTCTGCTCCTTGACCAGTTTGTAGAGCACGTCCTTGACAGTGCTCTGCGCAGAGAGCTGAAACAATTAGTCCGCCGTTGTCCCACTGCTTCACTGTTAGAGGTGCGTAGTGAGGCCATTAGATGGGAGCGGGAGGGTCTTCCTGGGGGGTCTCGTGGGCGTTACTACTCTCTTCCTTCTGCACGTGGTCTTCAGTTCAGTGTTCGAAGCAGTTCCATTCCACCCCCGGTTGCTGTTCCTCAGGGGCCTAGCTTAGCTGAGCTAATGGGTGTCTTGAAGCAGCAGCAGGAGCAGCTTAACACTCTTACCCGCACAGTAGCTGCCTTGCAGGCTCCCCGACCTCAAGGTTGGTTGCCAAATCATAACCCTGTGATCTGTCGCAGGTGTCAGCAGCCAGGACATTTTGCTCGTGAATGTGGCGGTGAGCGTGTTCCTTCCTCTTCTCGGGCTCCTGCCCACTCAATCTCTGGGCCAACTTCCAATCTTCCCAGATCTTCTTCCTCTGCTCAGCGGCCAGAAAACTGAAGCCCGTTGAGTTTCTGAGCCACAGCTCAGTGGGAGAATCTCCAGGCTCCCTAGATGGTGAACTGACTGGTGTATTGTCATTTTGCCCAAATATTGATGTTCTGATGGGTGACGTCTCTGTGTCATGCTTGGTGGATACTGGGTCTATGGTGTCCACCATAATGGAAAGCTTTTTCCAGAAGCATTTCGCCCCTTGGGACCATGATCGTTTGCAGTCCTGTCATTGGCTACAGCTGCGAGCAGCTCATGGCCTGGACATCCCATATGTGGGATATTTGGAGCTTGATGTGACCCTCTGTAAGAAAGCGATGTCCCGCTGTGGGATCTTGGTGGTGAAGGACCCCCTGGAGCTGTGACTTCTGTCCCTGGAGTTTTGGGGATGAACATTATCAGACGCTGCTATCGACATCTCTTTGGGGCATATGGCCGCTCTTTATTCGAGTCGCCCCCTGTGCTACAGGCCTCTGGCCCCGGTCATCAAGGCCCTTCAGAAATGCCACCAGACAGCCAAGCAGGTTCAGAAAGACCTGACCGGCTCAGTAAGGGTGCAGGGTAAACGGGCCCTTCACATCCCTGGTGGGGTAATTAAGATGCTGCTGGCATCTCCTTGCGTGGTTCAAGTTGTCCGGGGTACGGCTTATATCCCTGTGGTCAATGTGGGGACCACCGATGTTCTTCGGTAACCCCAGGCCTGTCTTGGTGCTCTCAGCAGCGCCCAAGTAATTAGCTTACCCACTGGTGTGACTGAGGTGAGGCCTACTGTGGCCACAGTATCCTCCCAAACAGCAACCCGCTCAACTGTGGGTGTGGCTCCTCAAGTGGATCTGTCTATGTTGTCACAGGAAGAGCAAGAGGCAGCCAGGTCGGTGCTTCAGGAGTACAGCTCAGTCTTTGCTGCTCATGATGGGGACTTGGGCTGTACTGACCTCATCACCCATGACATCCCGCTTCTTGATGATGTTCCAGTTCGACAGCGGTATCGTCGCATTCCTCCCTCGGAATATGAGGCAGTAAAGGCACACATAAACCAGCTCCTGGAGGCGCAGGTCATTAAGGAGAGCAGTAGCCCTTATGCCTCGCCCATTGTAATAGTTTACCACCTGTTGAACAGCAAGACCAGGAAGGACGCTTTCCCCTTACCTCCCATTGAGGAGAGTCTTGACGCACTTTGTGGCGCCTGCTGCTTTTCAACAATCGATCTGGCCAGCGGTACAATCAGGTGCCAGTGTCAGGGCCTGACAAGCCCAAGACCGCTTTCTGCACTCCTTTTGGGCTCTTCGAGTTCAACAGGATGCCTTTTGGGTTGTGTAATGCCCCAAGTACGTTCCAGAGACTCATGCAGAGGATGTTTGGAGATTAGCAGGGACAGTCTCTCCTCCTGTACCTTGATGATATCGTCATCTTCTCCTCTTCAGTTTCCCAGCATTTGGAGCGACTGGAAGTGGTACTTGGTCGGCTGCGGAAGGAGGGTCTAAAGGCCAAGCTGGAGAAGTGCTCCTTCTTTTAAACGAAGGTGAAATATCTGGGCCATGTCATCTCCAGTGAGGGAGTCTCTACAGACCCCGAAAAGATTGAGGCGGTGTCAAACTGGAAGCGCCCCCAACATGTCTCGGAGCTCCGCTCCTTTTTGGGTTTTGCCAGCTACTACCGCCGCTTTGTGGAGGGCTTCGCAACCCTGGCTGGTCCTTTGCACTGGCTGGTGGCAGAGCTCACCAGCAAGAAATCCAAAAAAAGCTCTAGTCAGACACTGTGTGCTTCTTGGACGCCACAGTGTGAGGCCAGTTTTGAGGCACCGGAGTCCAAGTTGGTTGCGGCACCTGTGCTCACGTATGCTGACTTTTCCCATCTGTTCATTTTGGAAACAGATGCCAGTCACAGTGGGCTGGGAGCAGTGCTCTCACAAGGAGTGTCCAGCCGGTAGCTTATGCCAGCCGTGGCCTCAGGCCCACTGAACGTATAATGGACAACTACAGCTCCATGAAACTGGAGTTTCTGGTGTTGAAGTGGGCCATGACGGAAAAGTTCAGGGAATATCTGTTGGGGCACAAATGTCTGGTTTATACAGACAACAACCCGCTGAGCTACCTTCAGTCAGCCAAGCTCGGAGCCACAGAACATCGTTGGGCGGCCCAGCTGGCTTCTTTCGATTTTGAAATCAAGTACCGAGCAGGCCGTGCCAACAGGAATGCAGATGCACTCTCTCTGCAGTACCTGTCTGGTTCCGGCTTGGCTGAGGGTGTAGTGCCAGGCACTGCAGTTCCCTATGTCCTCCAGCATGTAGCTCCCCCGGGTCCAAAAGTGGTGGCAACCCAAGGGGTGGTATCAACTTTTCCATCCTCTACTCCTGCTGACATTGGTGCCTTACAGGAGGCTGATCCCCTCTTGAGGGAGTTTCTTGTGTTCTGGCGGAGACGGGCTCTCCCAACAGCAACCGAGAGGTCACAAGTCTCTAAGCCGGCTATTGCGCTGTTGCGTCAATGGGACCGGTTGGTTGACAAACAGGGTGTTCTCCACCGGCGGGTCTTCCAGCCTGATGGTGGAGGGGAATTCCTCCAACTGGTTCTGCCTGTGGCCCTGAAACATGACACTCTGAACCGCTTGCATCAGGAGCATGGTCACCAAGGCATCGATCGGACCACTGACCTGGTGAGGCAGCGCTGCTATTGGCCAGGCATGTCGTCTGACATCAAACAGTGGGTCCAAGAGTGCGAGCACTGCCAGGTCACTAAGGACTCTGGGTCAGGACCTCAGAGTTTCATGGGTCACTTGCTGGCTTCAGAGCCAAATGAAATCTTGGCTATTGACTTTACGTTGCTGGAACCTTCCAGTAACGGGGTTGAAAATGTCCTCATCATGACGGACGTTTTCAGTAAGTACACCTTTGCGGTCCCCACTTGAGACCAACAGGCCTCTACTGTGGCCCATGCTCTTGCGACGGAGTGGTTTTATAAGTTTGGTGTCCCAAGCCGTCTACACTTCGACCAGGGCAGGAGCTTTGAAAGCGCTTTGCTCCACCAGCTCTGCAGTCTGTATGAGGTTGCAAAGTCCCGCACTACCCCATACCATCCAGCAGGTAATGGACAGTGCGAACGTTTTAATAGGACTCTCCACAACCTCCTGCGCACTCTTCCAGTTTCCAGAAAGCGAGACTGGGTCTCCTGTTTGCCTCAGGTGTTGTTTTCATACAATACCACACCCCACCAGGGCACAGGAGAGTCACCTTTCTACCTGATGTTTGGTAGAGAACCTCGCCTCCCGGTTGACTTTCTCCTGGGGCGAGTTCAGGACCCGGTGCCTGGAGAGATACAGGACTGGATTGTGGAGCATCAAGTCTGGCTTCAGGTTGCTTTCGAGGGTGCTCAAGAGCGACTGTGCGACCGCCCCATCGTGCATCAGGTGGTCAAAGCTCCCACGGGTCAGGGAGCAGTTTTCACCGTTGCCCCAGTGCAAGACTTGTGTCAGGCACGGACAGTTCATCGGGAGATGCTGAAAGCTGTTCTGCGGTCTGAGTCTCCACAACCTCCACCGAGGGCCCCCTCACCTTGTAGACTGGAACCAGTGGAAGGTGATTCCCTCACGGATGGTGACTTGTGGCTCCTGGTGCCAGAAACACCTATGCCACCTGCTGCAGCGCCACGTGCTGCTCTTCAAATTAGTTCTTTTTCTGGAACACCGACTGAGGCGCCAGAAAGTACAACTGGACCTTCTGCAGCGGCAGGCATTGTACCATCTGCTCATTCTTTGTCTCCAGCTGAACAACCTAGAACCAGTCAGCAGAATTTGTGCCGGACAACTCGCTTGACAGCAGGCCACCACTCAAATGTCCATCGTCTTCCCCTGCCTGTCAGTTAGCAGGGTGGTTCATTGCAGCCTGTGTCTAATGCCCAGATCGCCATTGTCAGACCTTGGTGTTAGGGCTGGTCCTTTGAGTCATCGTCGGGGCGACGATGCAAAAGCAAGGGGTAGATGTGGCAGTTACTTTGATCCTTATTTTGCTTATTGGTTTGATTTGCGTGTTTTTGGTTTTGGGTGAATGTGGTTATTTTTGGTTGTAGTGGTTTGAGGGCTGCCATTTTTGCATGAACTAATTGTGTTTCTTTCCTCTTTTGTTGACAGGTGCTGAGGACCCAGAGCGGCAGCGGTCCCCTGGTGGTGGTCCCTTTTCTTCACTTTTATGTTTGCTGTGTCACGGGTGCTGTGTAGTTTGGATCCTCCCCCTTTTTGTTACCGCTGTCGTGGTAAGCCTCAGCCCTGCCTTTAGTTACTTCTTTTTGGCAGCCCCCATACCACTCTTCCTTCTCCTTTATTAGTCTGCCTATTTTAATACTTTTTGTTTAATAAAGAAATTTGATAAATTTAATTTTAATTAATTCAAAAATCACGTCCCTGGTCCCTGTGGATTTTATTGAACCTGTGTGTCCTTGTCTTTGTTTTTATAGTGTGTCTTAGGTGAGTTTATATTAATTTCAGATCCTGGGGTGTAAGGCCCCAGGTGGCGTTGTCTGTTTAGTTCTTCCCCTGCTAGCCACTTTGTCACATAATCTAAAACAAAATGTGTTTGTTAGCTGTGAGACAGGTTTATTCAGAGTTAATTGGTCTCTCACTTCAGAGCATTATCAGCCTCATGACGTGGAATTGAAGAGTTGTTACATGCAGAAACCACTCAAAGAGTCACGTTGGCACCTAATTATACGGTTGTTTGGTTAACAGTTTCTTGAAAGCTTGGATGTTTTTTTTTTCTTGCATTATTTCAGCGTTACTTACTCAGAGCCACTGTGGTTTATTTCTTTTGTACACAGAGAAAATAAGTCATGGTCCTGACTTTACCTGGAGCTGTGACAACTTTTTTATTCACAGAGCACAAGTGATAAGCAGGTGTTTATTAATTGCAAAGCAAAGGGGACCCACTTCTCTATTATAGGTAGTTGTATTCTGTGGCCTTTGGCTGTTCATTAAGTTGAGTGAGGGGAGGTGAGCAACACTGAGAGTGAAACAATTGCTCTGCTGGGCAGAAACTGATACGAAGCTGTGGTAATATATTGACTGCATTTGCATTTCATAGCAACCATTTGTTTGGAGTAGGATGGCAATTCAATCCGTAACCAGGGGGGATTTTTTAAATGAAAAGGGTAAGGATTTAGAAGGTAGAAATTGTCACTGCATCATCATCAAAAAACTGAAATTTTTTTGATGAGAGTGCAAAAATGTTGACAATGATGATAGTTTTATAATGAATTGTTTATCCATAGGTAATACTAGTTGTCATAAACGGAGTCAGATCCCAATTACAGCCTGGTAGAAGGAGCCTCTTGATCAATAATCCTGGTGCTAGCACTCATGGAAGAGTGAGCGTTTGTGGGGCTGCCAGGTGAGGCAGCACATACAGTATTATTACATGGACTCTTATTGTGACACCAAGCAGAGCAGAATCTAAACAGATATTTCCATTTTTAAACACAGGCAGACCATGAACAGTTGAATTTCAAAGGCCCATGGATCTAGAATCCAGATTTACATGAACAAAAAGACTGATTTATGTCTCCTTTAACTCCTAAGAGTCCAGTGTAGCCCTGGCGCTACGATTTATATATTAAGTTTGCTCGCCGGTGGATGAGAAGCTATGGCTGAATTTTAGAGTATAAAAAATGGTACAAACGAGGGCAGGAGAAAGAGCGGGACAATGGAGGAAATAGTGAAACATTGCACCCCTTGTAAAAAGCATGCAGTCAATGTAACTGCATTGGTCTTTTGAGGTAGTTATACTCAGATCTCTTTTTCATTTTGAAATTTTAATGATAAAAAAAATAGAATAAAGTACACAAACTTGAAGGAAAAGTCAGGATTTTAATGATAGAGATTTTATTCTGATGTAGTCAATTTTAACTGCCTTGACAGTTCAATTGTTAATACAAACATTGTCATATTTTTAATTTTAAGCCAAGTTATTAATTAAAGTTTCAATGTTGTAAGAATTTTAAGGGTTGAAACACGTCATTAGTGCTTGTTTGATACATTTTGTAATTAACTTTTTCTAATAATTAAATTCTATTGAAGACTTCCTCTTTTACTGACAGTTGTTTTAAATATGTTGTGTATTTAGTTCAGAGAGACTATGTTAACATTTTCTGAGACAGCTGGTCGTTATCATTTGTGCGAACACATGGTCTGAGGAGGTTCTCTTTTTGTTCAGTGCAAGAATAAATTAAAGTATGAATATGTTGATGTGTGTCAGACTTGTGCATTCACGCTTTAGTGAATGAAACCCATTAAATAACTAAAACATATCCTTATCCTGAAACCTCACAATGCCTACAATTACAGTTTTCATATATACAGTGCTCAGTATAAATAAGTACACCCCCTTTGAAAAGGAAGATTTTAATCAATATCTCAATGAACACAAGAACAATTCCCAAAATTTTGACAAAACTGAGTTTCATGGAACATTTGTTTCACTTACAACATGAAAGTAAGATTGATAATATAACTAAGATTACAAAATCATCAGTTTTACTCAAAATAGCTGATGCAAAAATGAATACACCCCATAACAAAAACTACCACTTCTAGTATTTTGTATGATCTCCACGACTTTTGAGGGCAGCACCAAGTCTTCTAGGCATGAAATGAACAAGTTGGCAACGTACTGCAACATCTATCTTCTACCATTCTTCAAAAACGACCTCTTTTAGAGACGAGATGCTGGATGGAGAGTGATGTGTCTTTAGAATTTCCCATAGGTGTCCAATTGGGTTCAGATCAGGAGACATACTAGGCCACTGAATCTCTTTCACCCTGTTCCTCTTGAGAAATGCAGCGGTGGCCTTGGAAGTGTGTTTTGGATCATTGTCATGTTGGAAAAGTGCACAAAGGCCAAGGGCACGGAGTGATGGTAGCACCTTCTCTTTCAATATGGAGCAGTACATCTGTGAATTCATGACACCATGAATGAAATGCAGCTCCCCAACACCAGCAGCACTCATGCAGCCCCACATAAGGACACTGCCACCACCACCACCTTTGACTGTCAGCACCATGCACTTTTCTCTGAACTCCTCACCTTTGCCACGCCGTTCAATTTTGAAGCCATCAGTCCCAAAAAGATTTAGTCTTGAATAAATTTGTTCGGAAAAGTACTTTTAGTGTGTGCAAATTCACAAATCTTGTTTGCAATCAATGGCCCACATTTGTGAGAGTATTTTGTAGTACAGTGTCCCATGGAGTATTTTGATTCTGATAAGAAAGTCAAGGTTTTCTGACAAATCTGTTGGGGTGTACTCATTTATGCTGAGCACTGTATATATATTCAAGGATTCAAGGAGTTGTATTGTCATTCATCACATGTAAACATGGATAAAACGAAATTAGGTTACCCTGGTCCCGGAGCAAGCCCAATTGTAGAAATGAGGATGAATAAATATATACAAATATACAATAAAAAAAGAGAATAAAAGAAGAACACAATCAACTAGCCTTTGTAATAAATAAATAGAATAAAATAATTACAATCTGTGCAAATATTTCAGTGAGCATTTGTCAGGGGGGCACGAAAGGGGACCACCAGAGTGGTACACACACACACACACCCACACACACACACACACACACACACACACATATATATATATATATATATATAAAAATAAATATATAGCTCTCTTTCAAGTTTCAGACTCTGAAAAAAAGGAATGAGAAGTGCACACCTTGATACCAGGTTTTTAATCAGTGGAGTTAAAACTTGACCATGGCTGATATTTGCCTTATTCCTCGTGGGACATGGTATTTCCCTGACTTGGGATTGATATGTCTTCCCACTGTTTATACTCTCACACAGCACAGCAGCATTTAATTAAAGGTGAAAGCAATCTCCCCGGTTCGATTTTTGAGGATAACTTTTGTGCACCCTGTACCACTCTCTGCTGTGTGATATTAACATGGACTCACAGGTTTGTACTTCTGGGCAATGTAAACAGACATGAACCACCGCAAAATGAAATGCCCATCACAGAGTGTCACCTTCAGGAAAAGTCATTACAGCTGTCCAACTCTGAGCCTCTTTCTTTTTGTTATATTCAACAGTTCTGCAGAACTTCAGTCGAAGTCAAGACACAGTGTTAGAGAGAGAGGAGCGAGTCGTGGTTGTGCTCTCCAATCCTGCTCCCCATTACAGAGGTACAGCCCTAACTCTTCTACATTGTTTGCAGGAATCTCACTCTCTTGCCTGCCTCAGCAATCTTTATTGTTCCTCTCTCTGCTGCTTATTATCTCTCTGTTACACGGCTGTCTCCTTTGTTTTTATACCCTCCCACCTTCTCTGTGCCGCTCTCCTTTTCAGACCCTGACACTGTTTTCCTCTCACTTCTCCTTATCTGTCAGACAGGGAACTTTTTATGTCCAGCCACCGCTCTACCTGCCTAGCCCCAGACCTTCACATCTATAGTTCACAGCCTCCCACTTCTTACCCTTGAGCTCACTTTTCTCACCCATATGATCTGTGACCACGCTGTCATCTATAAAGTCTGCGGTGCTCCACTTCCTCAGCTGTCATTTTCTGGGATGTGGACAGGTTATCTTTGGGTAATAAAGGGTGCTCGTAGTTGCTGGGGGCCGCGGGAGCGTTTATCCTGTGGAACAGCAGTGAGTCGGCTCATGTGTCTGTGTGCAGCTGATTAGCAGACCCTCAAAGTGGTCTGCGCCCTGCAGCCACGCCATGCCCACCAGCACAATTTCACGCCAGCATACCAGCCTTTCTGCGCTCTCTGTTGTCAGCTGAATCCTGCAGCCATGTGGGGTTTCCACACTTTAGCAATTTGCCCCCTAGTGCCAACAACCCCCCATTCCTCCTCCCAGTCCCTTGGAAAGCCTCCATCTTTTCATTTTGATGGGATTTGCACTAAAAGATAATGCTAGCTTCAGGTGTTTTAAGAAAAAAAGGGAAAATATTTCTTCTGTGACACAAAGTAGAATTTTCTCTAAGCTTCTTTAGTGCTTGCTTTTGCACCACTTGAGTACTGCACCTTGATCAAAGAAGAATCATTTGAAGCTTGTCTGAGCAATCAATAGGTAAGTGGTCTAAAAGGAGCAGTGCTGAGAGTCAGACTCTGTCAGAGGACATAAGATTATGTACCTGTAAGTCCTCAGCTGCTCTGGGACTGAAGCTCTTAACCAGACCTAGTCTCTGATAGTCTCTAATCATAAAAGGTCTGCCACTTTCTGACCTGACTTTCCCTTTAATGATTTTAATTCACTCTTCTCCCTCAAGGAAACTGGTTGGGCGTTCCAGACAGAAAGGCTGTCTGCACAATGTCATTTGTGGAATAGAAGAGGCAAATACGAGTTTGCTTTGTAATCCCTGTCCAGCTTCCTTCCTATCTACATGTTTGAGATGAAACCTTGGTTTAATCATTCCTGTCTATTCATTCATTTGATCAGGAGAAAAGGTAGGACATTGCTTCAACATATATTTTGTGTATGTACAAAAAAGAAACAGAAACAGAGTGAGTAAACTATGAGCCACTCAATTCTTCTTTATGTGTAACTGCAATATTTCATCTGTGGCCCTGCAGGACCATGGCCACATACATACAGGATGAGTTTCACCTGGGGACCTCAGGTACTTTGGGATAATCCCCAGGATGTCTGTGTTTTTCATGAATTGATCATGTTTGTGATTTGTAAAGTGAAAATTCTAGGCCAAATCATTGACCATATTTCAGACACACATGGGTCCTCTGATAATACTAATCCAGTCTCTGCAGCTCTTTCTGTTCATTTTCCACTCAAAATTGATTCAGGCAGCGTTGGACAGTCTAAACAAAGGTTTGAACTACAGTTTTGAAAAACAAAAGATGGAAGGCTCACCATGTACCCCATACCATTAGTAAATAGGTTATAAATACACTAATTTATGGATGTAAATATTAAAAAAATACACATCACTGGTTTCATGTCACTCCCAAGGTACCGAGCTAACACAATACTGATCAAGGTTTCCACTCTTTTCCAAATATTATTGTCAAGACCTTTTTTCAGGACATTTTCAGTTACTACAGAGACAATTTATATTTTGCATTTGTTTGTTAGTTTTTTTTGTTGTTGTTTGTTTTTTTGTGGTTGTGGTTACTGCTTCTGTTTGTTACACAGACATTTGATGTGTCAACTATGGCTGTTATTTATCGATGGAAAATAATTGTGACGAATCACAGGGTAATGTAAACACACCCACAGATTACAGAACTACATTAGTATCACAAACTGGAGTTACAGTGTTAAACTGGGCAATTCCCAACTCAACTTTCTCTTCTTTCTTACTTAAACACATTTGAAACTGTGTATTTCTGCCCTTTTTTGTTTAATCAACCTTTCAAACCCTTTGAACTGAGTTTGATTTGTTTGTAGGTTACAATAGTCAAATTGACTGATTGGTAGCTGTAGTGCTAATTTAGATATGCTGAACTACATGCATTAATGCTGACTACAGTGGAACAGCGGACAAAGCATGAGAGACAAAAACCTCACTTGACACTTTTACATTTACAGTCAGTTTAGTCTTTGGGGTGTGAAAAGTCGTTGAATTTAGGGACAAAGTCAGTTGGTAGAATCACGTGTGGTGCTGCGCTGGCGGGAAGCAGAGCAGTGCTATGCCTTCATGATGTCCAAAGATGGGGTCAGAACAGACCTGCATGTGTTCAACTTTGAACCTGTATCCAGGATAACTTGACCATTTCTAGGACATTTGTCCTCTTTTTCACATTTCCATATGTTTTCCATGGCTTGAAAATTGGGCTACCATTTTCCAGGTTTTCCAGGCTGCATGAGAACCCTCAAACAACAAACTAAACAAACAACAGTCAAATACTGAGACGGCTACATAACCCAAAATGGTCTTGCTCTGCCCACAACAGGTTGGCACTGACGCGCTGCCTCACAATACGTGATTATGTCAATGATCAAATCCAAATCAGATTGTTGGGGAAAAAGCAGCGAAGTCAAAGATGAACTACATTTCCATTTTGAAGACTTTAGAATCAAAGTTAGATCACAGTGCTTCAGTTTTTGTGGCTTCACAAACTCACTCTTACAGGCACCACAACTGAAGGTCCAACATCACTGAAGGTTTAAAGGAATCAAATTCATTTTACATATCCATAAGTTTTCATTGTGTATTGTTTGACTGAATCCTCATCTTCTTACCTGAATGTACAGATTGCTGTGTGCTACAGAGTGAGGTGCTGCTGCTAAAGCACAGTGGTTCTGTCCTGCACTTCCAGTCATCATCTGTAACATGTGATTTACAGGCTTTTTTTTCCCCGTGTGAATGTGTCACACCAAAAACTGATCTTAGTAATTCTAAAATTTCCAGAGATCCCCATGTAATACTAATCCCATGTGAATAGAACTTATAACAGTTCAGGGTTATTTTGTGCTTTTTTACCGTTACATTCTTTAAAGAGAAGAATTAGTGCTGGGGATGTGCTGTTTGAGGAGGTAGTACAAAAGGGGGGTATGATCCAGAACAGCAGGTTTGAGTGAAACAGTTTGAGGATTACAGTCACTAAAACAAGAGCAAGAAAGTCATGGGGCAGAGTGACCTCTTTCTTCTGACAGCACAATCCACTCAGCATGTATGTTTGCACATACTGTTTCTGTGCAACATGTCACCCAGTGTTGTTGTTAAACTGAGTCTGACATTATATCCAACCACTGACTGTTCAAACCTCTGGTGCACTGAGGTGCAGCATCACAGGAACAGGCATGTCTCAGTAACACAAACAAACATGTCAGCCTTTTCTTCCAGATGAAAAGATCTGTTAGTGTTTTTATTTTTTGTAATCACCTTATTTTATTCTCAGAAGACACTTTATTGTAAAAGTTCAAATTTTTAAAGACTGAAAAAAAACATATAAAGTTATATTGCTGTATGTAATTACATCTGTATTTCTGTCTGTTTTTTTTCTTCCTGAGTGTCTCACCCTAACGCAGAAATGACAGCAGACCCACTGATTTAAGTTTGAAATCCAAAGCTTAAACTGCACATAAAAATGAAAGCCGTGATTTACCACAGACCTCTGTGTCTCAGTGGCAGGCTGGGTAATTCCTGGCAGCAGATTCAGGTTTGGATGCCAGCTGGCAAAAGTACTTTGAGTATATTTGTCACTAAGCTTGGGTTTTAGACCTCTCCTTTTTAACTGTTACTACATCTTATTTCAACACATCAAAAATGCAAAATTTTTCCTCTTAATATTGGTAAAAAGAAATACAACCATAAAACATTATTTGGTTACATGTTACGGAGGAAACTTTTTGATCCTTTCAGTCTTGTCTTGCTGTTTCACGCCATGTTTACATTGACTTCAGCTAAGACGAAACATTTAGTGCAAAATATTACCTTATTCTTTGATTTGTTTATGACAATAAAGTTCAACTTTATTGAACTTTTCAAGGGAGAACTTTGGAGCTATTATACACTGTTGATCAAATATTAAAGGTGCAGTGTGAAGAAGTTGGCAGCATTTGGCAAAAAAGAAACAGGGGACATGCTTATGTATATATGTAAAGTATGTTAAAATAAGTGAGCAATAATCCTCTATAAAACTATCCTTTCATTTTCATTTTTATATCAAGACAGAAAAAATAGATATTTACATAACTGCAGATCCTGTTTATGGAGGCAGACATTACAAATCCCCATGTTTGTCCACAGCAGATTTTGGGGGACAGAGAGGGCAAAATGCAGTTTTCAAAACAAGCCTGGCCACTGGTCCTGAAATCTACCTGCTAGACACTCTAAAAAAATAAACATGTCTAAAACCTCTACTTTAGGTGATTGAATCACATGTAAACTTGTAACATGTAAACATATTTTTAAGGTAAAATATTCCATTATATGCAAAGTAATAATATCTCTTTGAGACAGCTTGAATAAATTGAGTCACCCTGTGTATGGTTTCCCATCTGCAATACCTGTTCAGAGCAGACGGTGGCAGTAAAGTGTGACAGGTCCTATTCATCAGCCAAAGTAGTGAGATACTGGCAAAGAAGAGCCATTTCAGGGAGTTGGGAGATCATGTGACTGATGACAATTTCAATCCTTTTACATCAATACACTGGTGAACAGTTGTTGCATGGACACATATTGATAAAAGGCTCACTGCTGTGACTCTTTGTACAAGAAGAAAAACTGTTACACAATTGTTTAGCAAAGCTACAGCTTTCAAGTTCTACCCAGAATGCCTTTCAGATTTGTAGCCTTACTGTCATTGTTGCAGTGAATGAGGAGGGAATACAGTGGACATGAAACCCGGCTGTACCTGTACATTTATAAAACAGGTGACAAAGGCTGTCTATGCTCCGACTAGTCCTCTAAAATCCAGTATTGAGCTGCTGTCTATGGCATGGACCAACTGTCCGCACCCGCTGCTGTCTTAGTGTGTTGTTGTCAAAGTTGTCTTGAACAAAGAGAAGTAGAGTTAAAAAGAAGATCAATCTGCCCCTCACCAAAAGCGAAACTAAGACATGCCTAAGAAATAAATTGCTCACTTTGAAACTCTTCCCCAAACCTCTTTAAGATTCAACAGTAAAAATTAAATAAATACAATCGATCAGGTGTGTAAACTTAGTACTACTATTTCCTGACTGTGACAATTGTTGATGTGACAGTCATTACATGAATAATGTCTATTATGCACATATCAAGCAGTTATGCGTTCTTTCAAAGGATGGCTAAAGTTCCTTCAACATGAACCCTGTTTGTTAATTGCTCAGAGCCAAGAAAGCTTGCATTTCGCTCAAGTCACAGCAGAGAGAAATAGGACGACCAGAGCCAGCGTGCAGTTTGCCAGCCCCTGTGGAGGTGAAGCAGAGGGACGGTGAGCATCCCCACTTCACCTCTGCTACCTGGTTATCTTGTGCACCGAACTGTCACATGTTGTTGAAGGGAGAAGAGCCTGGGAGATAAATTACTTGACTTGAGCGTGACTCTGTTTTTGTTCTTGTTTTGACTTTTGCTTTTGAGGAAGGTTTTTGGCCCGTTCCAAACCCTCTGATCTCTGCAGGGTTATGTATGCGAGAAACCCCCTCTATCTGCATGAGGGCACATATCTACATAACCAGAAATGTAGCCTCTGCTGACAGAGATTCATGCAGGCACACACAGCAAGGAGCTTGTCACACATGGTAAACCCCATCAGGACCGTTTATGTGTCCCACTTTAGATTTCAGCTAAGGCAGGTATGTAATCCAAAGTCAGCCATCCACTAAACCATCCACATTTGGCACTTATCCAAATGCTGTTAGAGGCTAGACTCCATCAGCACAGCAGCATACTCTACCAAAGTCAGCTGTGCCATGGCTCTTACATTTAACAGGAACTCTATTAACACTCTATTACATGTCTGTGTTTGGGGCTTTGTCTGATGATATGTTCTCCAATCCTTCAGCTGGGTGGAGACGGTTTTTGGCTCCAGGGCTTTCTGTAGTGCCTTGTGAAAGTAAATAACTGAAGCAACACACTTGGCAACAGTGGTGGATTTAAACTTTTGTATGCGACCTCTGCAGCCTGTGTACCTTTCAACAAGGAAAGTCAAAAGGAGTCCATCCCTTGGTACGACTGAAACTGACCACTATAGCTGGGTGCTGGGAATTCCTTATCTCAGGATATTTCAGAGGATGTTTTTGTCTTCAAATGGCCAAGGATGAACTTTTGCTCAAGAGCATTTTTCTATTTGACAGTGAACCCTAGGTGCTTCTTTGACTAATAATATCCAACAAATTGCGCAGTGGTTTTTTAATTATCTTTTTTTATTGTTTAAGTACATTTTTGAACTATTGAAAACATATTACTTTCACAAGATACAAAAGCAATGTATCTGAATTAGCAATACTAATACCTAAAACTTACAGGATAAGTTAGTTTAAGTTTGAAAAGAAAACATGCTGTTTGTCCACATAAAATGTAGCAAACTACGGCACAGCAAAGTGATCAAAGTAGATTCATACACTGTGAAAATATATATTACTGCCTTTTATCAATTTAACTGGTGAAGCATTTTCATACTTAGAAACACTGAGCGGAATTTAAAGTCTTGAAGTTAAGTTAACAAACCTTTGAAAATAATAGAAGTAAGTCTGATTCAAATTTTGTCTGAGCAAAAGGATTTGGTCGATTTACTAGTTTTTTTCTGAAGAATGCTTGATGAAAACTCCTGTGGATGTAATGTATTAGACTTTAATTTGAACCGGGATAATTTTGCATTTCATTTTTACATTTGGTCTGTTTGTAGCTGCCTGTCATGTGCTGTATGTTGGATTACAGCATATGACAGTACATTACATTGAAACACTGTAACACCAGTCCAACTTCCTCCTTCATTTTTCAATACAGTCGACAGTATAACATCCACGTTCATCTGGGCTGTAAACATGTTAGGGCAAACAAAAGCTTGCTTCAGAGGAAAAGGTTGTTGGGTGGGCTGGTACTGCCTAATCTTTCGGGTTATTATTGGGCAGCCAACATGCAAAAGATTTTAATTTGGTTCACTTCACCCCAGCATAGTTGGTGCTAAATGGAGACAGACTCCTGCTCCACATCCCTCCAAGCACAGGCCTGCAGCGCTCTAGCCCTTAATCTCACCAACTATACATCCAACTCTATTGTTATTAACACACTTAAAATCTGGACTCAAATTAGGAAACAACATGGCTGATCTACTCTTCCTCACTCAAGACCCCTACGTAACAATCGTTTATTTGTACCAGCCAAAACTGATCCACGCTTCACAATACTCGAGCAGAAGGGGATGAGAACATTTGGTGATTCATACATAGATGGAATGTTTGTTAGCTTTAATCAACTATGCTCAACCTTTAATCTAGGTAGTACAGACTTTTTCCACTTCTTCAAACTTTGCGACTTTGCTAGAACTCACTCTTCTCAATTCCCCACGCTCCACCCCTCAGTGGCATGGATATAGTGCTGCAGTTATCCAAGGGCCACATCTCACATTTCTATAACCTCCCAGAACCAATTAACAGATCAGCTGCAGAAAAGAGCAGGGTAGACTGGGAAACTCAGTTACAAATCAACATCTCAGATGTATTTTTTTAAGCATTTGGCGCGATCAACTCTCCTTCTAGTTGCGCCCGACTTTCTGTGATACAGTTTAAAGTAATATTTAGATTGCACCACAGCAAAGATAAACTCTTTAAACTCTGTCCTGACAAGACAACCAAAGCTTGTGGTAAATGCTCACAGACACCATGCAACTTGTCACACATGTTCTGGTGCTCCAAACATGCTCCAAACTGTCCAGCTTCAGGCAATCCTTTTTCAATTTCATCTCTGGCGTCCTAGGCCTAACAATAAGTCAGTCTCTGCAGGTGGTGATCTTTGGGGAGTCTCCTGATGAACTGGTAAAACTACATCTTTGCAGAACAGAGTCATGGCTTTTGCGTCTCTAATAGCGTCTAGGAAAATTCTCCTTTTATGGAAATCTTCCCAGCCACTGTCTTTTCAATCCTGGTTACACAACCTGTTACATTTACTGAAGCTTGAAAAAAATCCAATTCCGACTTTGAGGATGTTCCCAGAAGTTTTATTCTCATTGGGGTCCTCTATTGAATTATGTAAATAAACTGCCAGCTGAATAAATAAACAGCTATCGATGTATCTCCATGACTTTCTCTTTACATCCTTTGTCTAGTAAGGCTTTGTTATGTCCACACCACCTTCCTTCTTCCTATTTTAATTCAGGCGAGCTGGCACATAATCAGCACTGAGTCTGATGAGAGGCGGGAGGTCCAGAAGTTCACAAGCAAGAGCAGGAAGTTAACGCGGCTAACGTTAGCCAGGAGGCAAAGACAAAAGCAGCAGCAGCAGCAGCAGCAGTTTGGAGCCCAATACAGCAAGTACTCAACCAAACCAAGAAATTGGCCAAGGACAGCACAAAAGCCAGGTCAATGAAGAGCGAGAACGGTAATGATTACAGTTCAAGTTGGAACTGACGGTCAGGACTGTTTTGATTTAGCCTTTTTACAGATTTGAGTTAAATGCAGTGGGTTTGAGCTTGAAACTTGTTTTGCAGTTTAATAAATGTCTGGTTGTCATGAATACTGGTAAGTTTATTAAGGTAACTGTGTCAGGATGTTATCTTGAATAATGATCCTTTTTGTAATTTATCATCCAGATTTTCTCACAGGAGTTTTGTGGGTTGAGTTTAATTTCACACTTGCTACAAGTTATGAGGGTTGCTAAAAACAACACTGTTGTTACTTGTGTTTTATGGTAGTCTTGTAACCTAATTATTTGGAAGTGAAACACTTCTGAAAATTAGACATTCAAGAATTCAGTTTGCATAATTTCAAGTCTGTACAAAAGTTTATCATCTCAGAAACGTATTTTTTAACATGTATCGATGACAGTAAATATCAGTTATGGGACAGAAAAGAAATATGAATGTCTGATATTGGCTACAACCCATCTTGTAAAATTCCTACATCAGTGCATCCCTACTTAAAAACTAAAAAACTAAAGGAATGACAAGATAAGCTAGAGAACAGAACTGAAAGCTTGTGTTTGATCAGTAATATTCTGTTTTTCTGCAGAAGCTTCCTTAACAGACTGACCCTGACCCAATTATTATTCAGTTGTTGTATTTGTGTACATAAATTACCATTGGCAGCTATTTTCTGTCTGCCTGCTCCTTTAAAAGCACTTATGGCTGTATCTTTGTGTGCAGGAATTATGCATTATAAATAAAGTCAAGTTGAGGTGGGAGCTTGATTTGTGCCCGGTGCTTTACTTTAAATATTGGAAAACAACAGAAAGTGGCCAACAACCCCATGAGTCTGTTACAGATGTTTGTTAAATTATCTTCAGAAATGTCATTTTTACGTAACATGTAGTAAGCTGCTTTTTAAACATTAGAATGATAAAAGCTGTGAGACTACAATAAATTCTTCTAAGTGACTACGTCAAAATAACAATGTCCCATAAAGTATGGACACAGTATTGATACATACTTTGCCCAAATTTGTCATCGAATGAAATTCAAGGTCGTAGTGTTTTGCAGTGGTGTTGTTTCTTGTCCAAAGAACTACAAAACTGTATGACTGTGGGGTGTTCACAATTGTTTGGGTCAAATTTTCTTTGTCTTCTGGTGTTGATGTTTCTATGTTGCATAATGAGTAGATATAGTTAAGTTGACATGGTCAGAACACAGTTAAGAACATTTCATGGTGCATCACCTGAGTGTATGCTGTATTAAAACTGTCTCTGTTCCATGCTGTATATATCATGTTTGCATCCTCACTCGTCTTTTGTGATGTGAGCTGATCAGTGTTAAGTCTCTGTATGAAGTATTACCACTTGTGCTTGCAGGTCAATCTCAGACACTGAGGGGCACTGATGAGCTGCTGTCTGATTTAATTAGGGCTTGATTACATTCAATTTCAGAAGTAAATTTTTTGAACAACTGGTTCATATTTTCCATGGCCATCACTGTATGTGTCTGACCTGGAAGGAGCCAAATTACATTCAACAAATTGAACAGAAATTTATCCAATTCACAGTCACAGGAAAGAGCATTGTCCTCAGAACTGCAAAAACCCAAAAGTCCAACACTGAAATGACATTTGTTTGCTCCGTTTTTCATATTAAAGTAATCAGGTAAATGAAACAATAATGGTGCTGGCATCAGACGGGGTTACTCACAGGTTTCCAGAATGTTTGCAGAAACAGGGGCCTATTTCTCACAGAGCATCAAGTGCAAAGAAATGTCATCAATTCAGATCAACTCACTTGTATTTAAAAGGTTAAGTTAGACTGTCATATTTCAAATCTATATTGTGTCTGAAAACAAGTTTACTTGTTTTGTTGTTCATTTAGTAATGTTTTTCTTCTTTTTAATCCCTGTCTAGCACTAACAGTAGTGTCTTTACATTCATACAATACAAACCCTATCCATTTTACAGTACAAAAAATAACAGGACTGAAAGGTAACATAAATAGATATGTTCACTCCATGCCAAAAGCTTTTGTATCTGCTGAATGAAGACTGGCAGATTTTATCTTGCTTTTTTACAAACAATTCAGGTGTAATTTTTGCCTTTTCTACACCTTGAAACAAAGACATTTTTTTTAATTCAAAAACATTTTTGCATAATTAAAGAGACTGTGAGGAGTTTCTAAGTGATCTTGAAAAAGTCTCATTTGCCTGATTATAATCCAAATGAGATTATCAGTGCCAAAACAGGTTACATCTGAAGTCAATTTCTCAGCTACCTGGAAGGGTCAAACAGGTCAAACACCGAACTGATGCACAGCACATCAAAGTCTCCACAACACCACACCAGCTGACAAAGTTAAACAGTGAGAAGAGAAATGTTTGTTTTTCTCTGCTAAAAAGATTTCTGTGATTTATTTATTAGTAATGTTGGAAACAGTCCGGACTGTCAGAAAGAAGCAGAACAGAAGAAAGCTAAACAGGAGAGCGCTAGAGCATGGGCTGAAGGCTAAAACACAAGCTTGAGGCTAAAAAACAGGCTAAAGGCTAAAATTTGAGCTAAAGGCTAAAACAGTGGCTTAGCGGTTTGTGCTAATGTTGATTCCTGTCCACATGCAGCAGTTACTCTGCAGTGATCTGTTCAAGCCTGAGAGTCTATCAATAAAATGAAGAGCCAGGTTACGTTTGCTCTGCTTGGTGAGGTTGGAGTTGGTAGATGAGCACTGGTAGGACACAACTAGGATTCACTGACGTTACATATTACAGACATGTCTCAGAGCACCGAGCTGTGATTAGCACTGAATGTAGCTGGTTACTAGACTGTTCAACAAACTTACAAAGTTTGCTTGTTGTCATATTTCAAACTACAGCTCTACGTGACTGCTGATAAATATTTTACCCTGTCACATTGTATCTGGTAAAAAGTTGTCTTGAACAAAGAAAGGTAGAGTAAAAGAAGATTTCCACTTTTTTTTAAACAAATGCACGAGTCTTGTCATTGCCACAGTTTGCATGAGTCCTCCAGTCAAAGGAGTCTCTGCAATCCACTTCAAACAGATTCTCCTCACAGTCACTTAGGTCGAACTAAGAATTCTCCAGAAATGACATCAAAATGCTCAAACAGATTTCACCGGAGAGTTCAGTTTACGCTTTAAATGTCATGTAAAAGTATTTTGAGGCCAGGCACAGCTGTTTCTATGTGGTAAACTAAAACCTTGCAGTTGTATGGTTCACAAATTGGATAAAGCACAATCACTCACTTTGACTTACTGAGGAGATTCATGTGGAGCCTGGAGGATTGACAATATCCAGGAGAAGTCTGCTGAATTATGGAATGAATCAGTGTGTGGTTGAGATTAGATGGTGCTGCATGTCAGTGCTGAGCCGAAGGTTGTAGTAAACCAACTTATTCTCCCGGAATCTGCCATAACAAACCGCACTGAAAACAGGGATTACTGATGAGTCTGAATCATGTGAATGAAGAAGCAACTTCTGGCTCTTAATTGAATAAACTAAAGAGGTAAGACTCGTTCCCTCCTGTGGTTGTAGTGTTGTGATGTCATTTTCATAATTCCAGGTGAATTCTGCTGATGCACAGCCAGTTACACTGCCAGTCAGGAACATAGTTGGCCTAACACCAGTCTTTTCTAAGCCCCCAGACTATATTCCTCCACTAGCTGATGTCCACAGTGATCTGGGTCTTTGAGTGATGTAAGACGGCTTCAAATTCAGCTGGTGGACAGCAGACCAACAGTCGGTGGAGGGCAGGTCTTGCTGCCAGTGGTGAAACTGATTCAGTTTGGGATTTTTACCAGATTTCACATTTTTCAATGGCCTAATATTTATTTCTGAGATCATTTCTGTCTGAAGAAAGATAAATTATTTCTTTGCCGTGTATTTTTGCTTAATGTAAGATAAGTCTGAGACCCCTACTCCAATGTCTACTTCAGAAATAAAATCCAAACAAATGTTCATGTGTTTTTGAAAAAAAGAAGAAAAAAAAAACCATGTTGTTGTGTTTTTGTTGTTTTGACTCAATTTGAGCCACACTCACCTGACAAGTCAAGCAAAATCTTTTATCCCTGGAAAACCAAAAAGGATGCCTGAATTGCTTTAAGAGTTTAAATATTTTTTTTAGTTTTCTGTATCAAAATGTTATTCTTATTTGAAGAAGCTAAATACATTTCTTCTTCTGGAAACCAATGACTGAGTTTGAAAGTCGATTTCTCCCCCATTTCATTAGCCATATACCAAACTTTTTTTTTCATGTTTTTTTTAATTAATTTTAATGACTATAGACTGTCAACAGTCAAAGATTATACTACAAAGGAATACTTTGGAGGCTGATGGAATGTTCCAAAACACCACTTTAACATTGACGGAAAAATTCCCAAAAAGAAAAACTGGTAAAAAGCTGAAGTAAAGCAACAGTTCGGTTGAACAATTCAATGATAAGAGTTTTAACAAAATAAATACTTAGAAAAAACGTTTAGGAGTGAAAAAGTTAAAAAAAAAAAAGACAAACAAATAAATAAGAGAGGGTGTACACACACACACACACACACACACACACACACACACACACAAGGAAAGGTCTCCAGTTACACACACAGATGAAGTGTCGTCAAAGCATTTGAGTTGTATAACCACTCTGCTGGTTGTTGTTAAGTCCGAATGCAGACCATCAAGATTCCTGACCATCTCCATGAAACCATCCCAAGTGCTCTGGAGGTTGTAGACCCAACAGTTTGAACCCATTTAGACCAGGTGCATCTTTTACACCCTTATCCCTTTCAGAGGTCATTTCAAACAGTGTCATCCATCTTAGCTGTCAAAAAGAAGCCGGCCATAAAGAGAAATGAAAATGAAGACCATATTTCCACTCCTTTCATGTGTGTTCCAATGACGTACAGCTCATTTCATTGATCACCAAAATGATGACACCATCTGAAACCACCTGCATGTCCCAGCCTGAAAGTATACACACGTAAATGTTGCATCAGGTCTAAATGGGAGAGCATGTCGTGACTTCAAGCAGGTCTGTGTAACATCTGACTCTAGTACTGTGGTTTAGATTAGTGCGATGACTTCATGCCTGATTCTTTCTGACCTGAGCAGTTGGTTCTTAGGGCAGATTTCACACAGCCCCGTCCTTTCAAGGATGAGAGGTTAATGACCAAAATGGGATTTCCAAACAACCTTAAATGTCATGTAGAACTACATCCTCCATTATTACAAAAATAAAACACAAGAGAACATACTGGACAAGAATCAGTGACACTGACACAGGAAACTCTTAAGACATAGAAATACATCTAGAAAAAAAACATAAAACATAAACATTAAGAATCAAAAAAGAGGGGAAAAAAGTCAAATAACATTTGTGTGTTTGAAGACGAATAACCTCTGTACACCGAGCAACAGCCTCCAAAAATGTCACTGACCTTTGAATTGTTTAACAGAATTAATGAACTCTGTTAATTTGATTCCCTTCATTTGACCAGTGGAACCACAACCAGACTTCAGCTCTTATTATCCAGAACAGGGGTCTTCAATGTTTAAAGACTAAGGACCCCTAACTGATGGAGAGATGGTGCAGGGACCCCATTCTGAGCATATATAGAAAATGCACATGTATTTTTTGCATTTTATAAAACCACCGCACTGATACAATACCAGTATCAGTATTGGTGCTCAACAATAACATGATTGGAAATATTTGGGAACAAATGTTCACATAAAAAATGGTCAAATCAACAAAAAAATGATCTTTATGGAACCCCTGTTGAAGACCTCCGATCCCAAACATTGATTTTAATAAATAATAGTAATAAAGGTTAATTTCTTGAGTAACATAATTCATACGTGATAAATGAACTTATCCCTGTACAACCATCTCTCCCCAAATTCTTAGTGTCCATTGCCAACTCATGCCAGCTGCTGGTGTTCTGTATCAAGCATTCACGTCACTATATTGGCTAACAAACAACTCTTGATACATTTGTCACGCTGGATAAACAACGTTGTCCCTGAAGAAAAGGACATTATTCACACAGCTCTGCGTATCACTAAATACTTGTGAATATCTCTCAGCACTAATAGTGTCTTCAGATGTGTGAAGGTTATCCATGTCATGCTCTAATCCACTTCTGTATCATCAAGGTCACTGGCTTTGGCACTGAGCACTGAAATCAAGCTGGATGGTCCTCTCCTCATTACCCCAGTACCCCCATGTACTCACAGCAGTGTCTGGGTTATAAGGTTAAACCTGAGAGGCTGCAGATCCTTTACAGACCAAGATTTTGATGATAGTGCTGCTGAATTAAAAAGCTTTCTTAAAGAATAACTAATAATATTGTACATAGCTTGCAAATACGAGTATATTGTGCACTGAATTTATTTTTATTGGTTTTATTGGTTATGTGTCAGTCCAAGTGTTAAATGTACTCCTCTCTTGCTGCAGTTTCCTCTTTCAATTCCCTTTGAACCCCAGCTCAAATACATACATTCAGCCTCATTTCCATACACTCTTCGTATCTCACTGAACCTGCCCAAACATGTGACAAGTGTGATAGATTTGTTGTCGAATTTTCCTTGGGTTGATCATGAGGAAAGCGAGAAAAATTACCCAGGCATTACTCAGGCGTTGCATTCAGAGGAGAATAGAAATTCACAGCAATGGAGCAAGTTTCTCTCCAAAGCTGCGAGCTTTTTATGTATCCCTGTTTTGCAGCTCTTGCCCCTCAGGTCATATTCTCTGTGCGCCTCCATCACTCAGTGTTTGATATTTTTGTCAATAAATCAGCTCAAAGCACCCTTTGTCAGGCTTGCTCCCTGGGTCTCAGCTCAGCTTGAGTGAATACACATTTATTTTAAGGAGCCATTGTGTTTGATTATTCTTTTCTATTAATATGGCTGCTCACAGTATTTGTTTGATTAACTGAATCCAAAGGTCACAGCAAAAGCTCATTACCTGCCTCATTAATGCACATAAACATACAATCAAACTTGACTTAGCACTAAAGCATCAAATTAAGAGTTACAGCCTTGGAGAATGAGAATGCAAAGCAACAGCATAATTTCTTATATTAATTTGTTTGGAATCCCGTTTTGTCTTTCGAGGCGTCTTCCTAGCAGTCCTTGTCCTGCTCTGAGTGTGACGGGTACTGAGCTGCAGCACCTGTGGACAGATGTATGTGGAGCTGAGAAGGAGCTGAAAATGTTTTAACCAAAAATGACACAATATATGTGGCTTTCTTCTACTGAAATATGTTAGAAGGGAAACTAGTAAAATGCATCCAGACCACAACTTCACAGTGCCCCTCTCTGTCAGGTTACTGCAACAGCACATCCATCCATCCATCCATCCATCAATCCATTTTCTTAAGCGCTTGTCCTGTTCAGGGTTGTGGGTGGAGGGAGTGCAGCAGCACATGCACTGGTTAAATCCCAAATCTGTATTTCCTTCTCTCAAAAAATTCCCTCTAAAAGAAAAAAAATGATTCATTTTTTGTATGAGTCTTGAAGCACACCAAATAGATGCTATATTAGTGTACCATTCCATAATGTTGGCATCTGTACACACTGGAACAAAATACTGGAAAATAATGGTGAAACATTTGCAGCAGGGATGCCAGTAATTTCCTGTTATTTCCTGCTGCCAGTATTTTACCATTATGTTACAGTCAGATACTGTAATACAACATACAGCACACTCCAATTAAAAATACATAAAAATAAAAACGTGAGTGACTTGCATTTGTGACTGCCAAAAAAAAAAAAAAAACAGCAAGAAAGTGCGAGTAATTTCAGGTCATGCTCCATGAGGTTCACCCCGGTGCAGGTGGTCTGGGTTCAAATCTGACCTGTGGTGTGTTCCCGCAGGTCCTGCAGGGTCTAAATGTCTTGCATAGTTCAGGGTACAAAAGGTGATCAGACTATCTGTTTAGTGTTACTAACAGCCTTGTGCCCTCAGACACGTCATTAACATGTAAAGTAACAGGAAAATATATAATGCTGAGACTATTTCAAGATCACTTCTAAAGTCCTCTTAGAGCCTTCAAAGAAAAGAGAGGAACAAACGGAGCGAGCTATGAGCTGTTGTGCCTGACACACAACATGGTTGCTGTTCTTCTGTGTACTTATTGTGAGATTGTAAACCTATCAGAGTCCATGAGACCACTTCACCTAATAAAACCAGCTTGACATTTTTAGAGCGAGGTGCTTCTATATGCATGACCTCATGTTATTACTTTTCTGAATGCTTGACTGCATGTTGATCCTATCTCCACCTGTTGTTGACTGATAAGGCTGCAGGTAAATCCCATTCAAATTGCCTCTCCCCAGTCCTGCTCTCATCTTCTATCTCCATTCTCCGTGGCCCTGATGGCCTGCTGTGTATCCCATTAATATGTGCATTTAAGCCACTGTGCTGTCAATGCTGTGCTGGTCCTACAGAGTATCACTTCTGCTTTAGCCAAGATAATTGTTATCTCCTGAGGCGTGTTAATGGAGCACTGGAATAGATTCTGAAAGCCTTCATTCATAATGAAATGATTAGGGAGTAAATTGCAGATTGCCTGGGAAAGGCCAAGAAGGACTCAGTAAGTCATATCATCACTTTTCATTTGATTAACAGTCAGAGCAAATGATGAAGTCTTACATTTAAACTTCCTCAGCTATACATTCACAAATGATGAAACTGTATTTTACAAACTTCTGTAAATCTGATGGATGCTGGCAAATGTGTGGTCTGGGGCTCTGGTATTAGATCTGCTTTTCTTCACAGGTTTTGCAGGCAAAGGTTTGAAAAAGTCCCAATCACTCAGCTCTTCACATGGTCTCAAATGAAAACCCAGTGTCTGCTGATGCAAGGGAACGCTCAGTCCTTGTTCTCCTGGACCTTCACTTGGCATTTGATACAGTTGACGATAGCAGTTTAACAGAAAGACTCAAGAGATGGATGCAGGGGAGATGTGTGGTGTGTGTGTGTGTGTGTGTGTGTGTGTGTGTGTGTGTGGGGCTGACTACCCTCATACTGCCATCCATTTTAGGGCATTTCGACCAACCTTTGAAGACCCACAGAACATCGTGTTCTATAGCTATGTAAACATCAAAACTACCAGAAAGGTTAGTAGACACTTTTCTTTTATCAGGAAAAAAAGCTTGTTTCTACCTTTTCTGTTCTTAAGTAATCAGCAGTAGAAGACAGACCGGTTTCACAAAAAAAAAAAAAAAAACATCTTGACCAATAAACAGAGAAAATGAGCTTTGATTATGTTCGAACCCTTGTCTCTGATGCTCTATCCTTTGATCCTCTCCATGATCTGCATCGTCAAGTCACATACACACACTCACCATCACACATTCTCTCACCCAAAGAAAGCACTGCTGACCCATACAGGGCTCAGTTCATCAGTGCATCAGTTTATTAGCACATTTATCCTTAAGTTACGCCTGACAGTCCTCCATCCTGGTGAAGAACATGATAGATGTCAATGGCAGCCAATGTTGTTACTGGGCGTGAAATAAAACGTGTCTACTACACTTTTGTTATAACTGCAATAAGAAGACAAAAATTGTCTAAATGAATAATCAAAAAATTGCTTTCTTGAAAAAAAGGGGGTCTCTTTCTCAAAGGCAGATTCAGATTGCACAGAATGCTTTTGTCTTTCATGTTCCTGTCGACTGCATTGATCCATCCATCCATTTTCTTAACTGTCTATCCTGCTATTCAGGGTCGCAGGTGGCTGGAGCCTATCCCAGTTGTCATTGGGCGAGAGGTGGGGTCAGTCAATCATGTATATACATATATACACACTCACACACACACTCACACCTATGGGCAATTTAGAATAATCAATTAACCTAACGTGGGCATGTTTTTGTTCTGTGGGAGGAAGCTGGAGAACCCACACATGCACGGGGAGAACATGCAAACTCCACACAGAAAGGCCAACCATGCGAACCGAACCGGCGACCTTTGTGAGGCTGGAGTACTACCCACTACGCCACCATGCAGCCCTACTGCATTGATCAGTCGGTGGAAAATCAAGAGAAAAGAGAGAGTGCTGGAGCACAGATGGCCTAGTGGATGGTGTCGTACTCCATGGGGTTTGCACGGGTTTGAGTTCGGCCTGGAGCTGCTTTCCCACATGTCACTACCAACTCTTGCCCTGTTTCCATCGCTATCCACTGTCCTCTCTCTCCTATCAAAATAAAGGCACAAAAGCCCCCCCAAAAAAAGAAAAGAAAAAAGAAAGGAAAGAAGAGAGTGATGCTGCAAATAATTTGCTTTTAAGAGGTCAATATTGTCAATATTGTGTTGTTATATGAAGAGAAAGTGTAAAAAAAAAAAAGTCTGACAATGTTGATATGCAGCCTAAAATTGAGTCAGCAACAAACCATCAGGAGGAACATGATGTTAATGTTGAAATGTTTGAAGTGTCTGAAAACTAAATATTTGATCTTCCTGAGGAGATATTACGTTCATTCATGTGATTATTTATTAACCAATTTTAGGGCTACAAACCCAAATTATAGTCATTCATTCCTTTAAAAAATTATTGGGTAATACAGGTGTGGTTATATTAGTGTTGTAGAGTTGGCAGCTTGATTCAAATTTCATTTTGGTCAAAGCTGCTGTCCGTCAAGTGAGGCTGGCTCCGAAAGTACAGGAAGTCACAGACACACCAATCCAAAAAAAAAGCCATTTTCAGAGCAGAAATGAGCATGTTTACAGCCTGGTACAAAACCTGTCTCCTGTCTGAATTCTGAATCCACTAATGGCACACACTGTATGGGGGGGGGTGAATTTTTTTCTTACTCTGCAGTTTCAGAAGATATTAAGATTGGAGGCCCACCTCATAGAGGCACAGCTCAGATCATGTGACTGATGAGCGTCCAACAGCGATGAGTTTTGGCCCTTGTCACCCATCCCATTTCCAGTATGGCCGCACCAACTATTTTGCCTCAAAACATGGCTCCAGAAACAGAGGTGACATCACTGAGACTATATCCATCTGTTATACAGTCTGTCTTTAATGCTAAAACATAATAATTCTTGTTATCCATGAATGTTCAAATTAACTGTTTTACAACAAAGCAGGAAAAAGTTCAAGAATGTAAGTATTTTCTGATCTACAAATTAGTTATTTACTTTTATTCATGGACAGATACATTAGTTGTAGTGGTTGTGTGTTATTCTTGACTAATTTTGACATGATTTTTTTTCTATGTAAAAACTACCAGTATCAAGAAGTCCTTCTCTTTCTTTTCCCCAGTGCACCATTCATATAGTAGAATAGATTATTTTTTTATTGATCAAACCCTTCTGCCCTATGTTAAGAAAGCCGAATATTCCACCATTATTGAATCAGATCATGCCCCTGTGTTATTAGATCTTGAATTTCCTCTCTATAAATTGGAACGCCCCCCTTGGAAATTTGACAAACATTTACTGTCTGACAATGCCTTCTGTGAACTGATATCCCACAAAATTGATGACTTTATAGAATTAATGTTTTTCCTACTATGAAGGGGAAGGGAGGAAACCCTTTGGGACTTTCGACATTAGTCTCCACTTTAGTATAGTATAAGACGGTTTTACTTGTTTTACTTGTCTTAATTTGTCCTTCTCGAATAATTGGATATTAATGTGGTGGATGCCCAGTACTCTATTTCACCCTCCCCTGAACTCTATAAAAAAAAGCTGGACCTCCAAACACAATATAATTTGTTATCAACTGAAAAGATTGAACGACTTTTGTTAAAATCACGGGGATATGTCTATGAGTATGGTGACAAAGCTAGCCGTCTTTTAGCTCATCAACTCAAGAGCCGCTCAGCCGCTCAACAAATCCCTCAAATAAGGAAAATGAATGGGGAGCTAACAGTTGACCCGGGTGAAATTAATGACACATTTACCTTGTTTTACTCAAACCTGTATACATCACAAATGACAAACAACAGTGATGTAATGGATAATTTCTTTAACAACCTCCAAGCCCCTCCCATAAGCATAATGCACAAGACTGAGACTGAACTCCCATTAAAATACACAGAAATCATTAATGCCATAATGTCAATGCAAAATGGTAAAACACCCGGCCCAGATGGGTTCCCAATAGAGTTTTAAAAAAAATTCTCTAATAAATTATGTAACATCTTACTTGATATGTTTAATGACTCTCTATCCCATGGATCGCTGCCACAAACACTTTGGCTTCGTAGTTAATGGGAGGACGAATTTGGTCCGTTTCAATTGTGACTTACACCAAGCATGGCTGGGTAAAGAGAGAATTTGTGACTAGAATTCTAAAACCGGTTCTGAGATCGGAACGCAGACCTTTGGTGTTACGTTCTACACTATAGACTCCTAGTTTGACCTTTTATTTCAGGACGCCACTCATTTACAAATGTCCGTCGACTCTTAAATATTATTCACTCTCCAACGTCCAGTGCGGTACCCGAGGTAGTTATAGCGCTGGACGCAGAGAACGCCTTTGATAGGGTCGAATGGGAATATTTATTTACATGCTTAAAAAAATTTGGATATGGCCCTAATTTTATCTCGTGGATAAATCTCTTATACTCCTCACCCAAAGCTTCTGTTATAACAAATGGGAAACAGTCACGATACTTCCATCTGTCAAGAGGGACACGTCAGGGCTGCCCTATCAGTCCACTTCTGTTCGCTTTGGCCATAGAGCCCCTATCCATTGCACTTAAATCATCCCCATTAATAAGTGGAATTTATAGAGCGGGTGAGGAGCATAAATTATCTCTATATGCGGATGATTTATTAATATATGTATCAGACCCTATCTCAAGCGTACCTCATATTGTTCATGTTCTGGAGGGATTCGGCACTAAAAGTCCTATATTTAACTTGAAATGATTTTCACTTACGATGGGACAATTACTGGACCGAGACGTTTATGTTCTACCGTGGAACGGCAAGGTGTACAGGTCTTTACCTAAATCTATGGACCCGTAATTATAATGTTCTCTGTACGTCTTGGAAATAGTCCTTTTGATAATAGGAAATGAGTTCTTTCAATTCAATCTAATGATAAAGTGGAAAACACTCAATTTGTCCTTAGCGGGAAAAGACTTGACATAATTTTACTCACATGAAGGGTTTAAAAATATAGACAAAGTTACATAAGGTGAGATAGAGGGTTTTAGGAAGAAATTTAGATAACTATCCCGAAAACAAAGTAAATACACCTTACCGTCCTCTGGATCTGATGCCAATCTAGTACTACAGAGGCCCAAATTGCAGGGTGGCTTAGCTCTCCCAAATCTCCTCCACTACTACTGGGCCTCAAATGTTCAAAAAATCCTTTATTGGCTCCATGCTCCTGATACAGACTGGTGTCGCCTCGAAGCCACATCCTGTAACTCAACATCCCTTAATGCCCTGGTCACGTCCAGTCTTCCCATGTCTATTTCTAATTTTACTGATAACCCAGTTGTCATAAACACAATCAAAATATGGGTCCAACTCAGACAGAGCTTCAGGTTTAACAGTTTTCTTCACATCAGCCCTATATGTNTCAGAGAGGACTGGGCGGAGGAGCTGGGGGAGGACATAGAGGAGGACATGTGGATTAGGGCCCTACAAAGAGTAAATGATAGCTCCTCATGTGCCAGGCTGGGCGTAATACAGTTCAAGGTTGTACATCGTGCCCACTTCTCTAAGGCAAGACTGTCTAAAATTTATCCTAATGTTACTGCAAACTGTGACAGATGTCATAATACCCCTGCCAACTTAACCCACATGTTTTGGTCATGTCCTGTTTTAGCTCACTTTTGGTCTGTTATATTTGAAACACTTTCAAAGGCACTTCATATTGATTTACTCGGGTTACGTCGTCGTCGGTATAAACCATAATATTTGTCTTCTGTAATATGTTAGTGTTCTCCTGTACTTTTATATTAACGAAAATGTTGAAACGATGCACGGAGAAGAATACTTCTGCATTGGAAATCCAAAAACCCACCAAAAGTCTCTGTGTGGATGAGTGACCTCATGCAGTTTATACAGTTGGAAAAGATAAAGTACTCACTCAGGGGCTCTAGATTTAAATTCTTCTTAACTTGGGGCCCAGTGTTGAAATATCTAGATGGTCTCAAAGTCCTACCTAATATAACGTAACAGTCACTCCTGTGCACTTTTTCTTTCCCCGTGCAGGCCACATTACATCTGTCCAATTTAACAATATGTATTTATTTTATCCTTTATATCTTGTTAATCTGTGTTTTGTTTTTGTTTTTTTTTGTTGTTTTTTTTTTTTCTCACCTTCATGGATTTTGTGTTGTGTTCTATAAGCAGGTATCTGGTACTCCCTGTTTCTTGGTTTGGGAGTGTGTCCCTTGTGGGTGGGAGGGTGGGGTGGAAGGGGTTGATAATTTTGTTTGTGTGTGTGCATAAAAAAAAAAAGGGGAGATGTTGTGATTGTACACGCTTATGGTACTTGTATCTGTCAACATTTCTAAATAAAAAGAAAGTTCAAAAAAAAAAAAAACTACCAGTATCAGTATCAATATTGGCGATACTGACCCTATATTTTTGGTATCAAATCGATACCTGACTTTGCAGTGCCAAACAATATTGGTGTAAGGTTTTATCCCAATAAAAGATGTGCAGTTTGTGGAGCATTTTCTCCTTTGAGTATTCTTACTTGCACAGGCATAAAAACAGCATGGTGCATTGGTGAATCAGGCCCTGATTATAACATGGTGGTAGACAATATGAGGAAAAAACTGCTCCCCCATGTGAATATCCATGGGCTCATTCTTAAGGAACAACAGCTCAACACCTCATATAGTGAAGGGATCATAAACTTACTGGAGACTCACACTTGTGTCGAGCTCTTCACTGTACGTATCCTCCTTCTGTTGTTAATGCCTTTCATTCAGAGATGCCACATGCTGTAACTGTGTGTTGTCTCTGAGGGGAAAACCTAAATACAAGGATGGCATTTTCCCAGCCTGGAAGAGGCCTCACTGGAGGTACAATTAATCAATGTCTCCCTTAAGAAAGGAGCCTCTTTTTCTTCTAGTAACTAGAGTTATGCTTCAGTGTTTTACAACATCAGAGCCATGGATGTCACTGTGCTTTATTGACTACTTAACTACCTCTCATATTTTAACAAAAATCCATATCCTAAGTAAACCAGAGTAGAGGTGTTGAAACATACTGAAAATGATTTTGTTTAAGCTGGGGCACACAGGTTTTCTTTTTATGGACTTAACTGTATATCTCTGTTGTCATACACACACAAAAGGCTTTGAGTGTGAATAAAACCGTGCCCTTGTTTTCAGTAAATAAAGTTATCAGAGATCTTTGCATAGGCACTTACATTTGAAAAATACCTGTTCAGCTTTTTTTCTAGTATCCAAGAATTTTAATACAAACATGAGCCTCCAATCCAAATTCAAATTCAAATTCAAGTCAAGTTTGAACATTGTATTAAATATAAATAAAAACAGAATCCAACAATTTGCAGATCCTGTTTAACCTATCGTCAATTGAATACACTACAAAGACAAGACATGAATTGTTCAAACTGATAAATTGTATTATTTTCTGAAAATATTCATCCATTTTAAATTTTTAGATTAGCAAGTCATTATTATCTGTTTTTAGTTACATTTTCCCCAATGTCCCAACTTCATTGGAATCAGGGTTGTAGAGGGTTCAGTACAATAAGAAAGCAGCCTTTTACTTGAAACATCTTGACTTTAAAAACAAAGGTTTGTGCACCACAGCATGTTCCAGAAAGGTCATGGTAAATGAGTGATAGAGATGTGAAGATAAACTATCACATGCTCAGCCAGTCATGGCATTGCTCTGATCCCCCCACAGCCAGTCAGCGCAACTTCTGACTGTATGTTTCAGTGTAGATAATCTGAAACTGAGCATTGTTAATACCCACTGATCCTCTTCCTTCAGCAGGTAATCCCGCTCAGGGCTCTGTGCCTTTTTTTTTCTTCTATTTTGCATATTTGTGGGTTTGGCAGGCAGGAATTTTCACTTCATTAAGCAGAGTCCCAAACATTTGGACCAAATGTTGCAGTTTCGATGAGATCCATGTCATTCATTAGCTCCTTCTTTCTCTCATTTAATTTGCGACAGACTTCTGTGGTAAAGCTTTTTTTTTTATATTAATATAGTTACATTATTTCATAAGCAAACATCCTCTGTTATCAGGGGTTGACTGACACATAAGTCTTAGCTTCAGTTTAGAACACATTATTTGTTTACCATCCCTCTCTCTCTCTCTCTCTCTCTCTCTCTCTCTCTCTCTCTCTCTCTCTCTCTCTCCCCCTCCCTCTCCAGTCATGGATGATGAAAGTATTGGCACCCATGGAATCTTTCCTGGAAACATATTATTTCTCCCAGAAAATGTTGCAATTACAAATGTTTTTGGAATACATGTGTTTATTCCCTTGATGTGCATTGGAAAAACACAAAAAAGCTGAAGAAAAAAGCCAATATTGACACAATTTTACGAAAAAAGCACAAAATGGGACGGACAAATTTGTTGGCACCGTCAACTCAATATTTGGTTGCACACCCTTTGGAAGAAATAACTGAAACCAATCACTTCCTATAACCATCAACAAGTTTCTTACACCTTTGAGATGGAATTTAGGACCACTCTTCTTTTTCAAACTGCTCCAGGTCTCTCAGACTTGAAGGCTGCCTTCTTGAAACAGTTGTTTTGAGATCTCTCCATAGGTGTTCAATGGGATTTACAGTTGTGTTCAAAATTATTCAACCCCCACAGTACATAAGTGTTTTTGCAAGTTTGACATTTATTTTTCATCTTGTTTGTAATCACATTAAATGATGACATGTCAAATAGACAAATACAACTGAAATTACAACAAAAATATTTGTAATATACCAATTAATGGCCTTTCTGTGATTACCTCATTGACAAAATTATTCAACCCCTCAGGTGTGTATAACTTTAGTACTTAGTACAACATCCTTTTGCCACAATAACATCATTTAGACGTGAAGCATAGCTTGACACAAGTTTCTTGCAGTGATCCACAGGTATCTTTGCCCATTCCTCATGGGCAAAGGCCTCCAGTTCATTAACATTTTTTGGCTTGCAGTGCTGCAATTGCCTTCTTCAAGTCCCACCAGAGATTTTCAATGGGATTTAAGTCTGGTGATTGCAATGGCCACTCCAGAATCTTCCAGCCCTTCTTTTGCAACCAAGCTGTGGTAGATTTTGAGGTTTGCTTAGGATCATTGTCCTGTTGGAAGGTCCAACGTCTCCCAAGCCTCAGCTCTGTTACTGACTGCATGACATTTGCATCCAAGATCTCCTGGTAGTGAACTGAATTCATAATACCTTGCACACTCTGAAGATTCCCTGTACCTGTAGAAGCAAAACAACCCCAGAGCATGACTGACCCCCCACCGTGCTTCACAGTAGACAGGGTGTTCTTTTCTTTATACGAATCATTCTTTCTCCTCCACACGTGCCGTTGATCTATTGGCCCAAAAAGTTCCAGTTTGGTCTCATCACTCCAGAGAACAGTATCCCAAAATCTTTGTGGTTTGTCCTCATGGTTTTTGGCATACTGGAGTCAGCAGGGGGGTGCGCCTGGGAGTTCTTGCATGGAAGCCATCATTTCGCAATGTGCGTCTTATTGTCTGGGATTAAACCCGAATACCTCCCTCTGACATGTCCTGTTGTAGTTCCTCAGCTGTCACCCGGGGATTTTTCTCCACCTTTCGCCTCAGGTATCGCACAGCAGTTGCAGACAGCAACCTCTTTCTACCACGCCCAGGTAGTGTTTCCACTGTGCCTTTAGCTTTAAACTTGCGGATTATGCTCCCAATACTGTCTCTTGAAATGTTTAGCCTCTTTGCTATCTTTTTATATCCATATCCTTGCTTATGAAGTGAAATTACCTCCTCTCTGAACTTTTTTGACCATGCCTTGGACTTCACCATGTTGCAAAGATGTCATTAACTGCCAAGAAGAGCCATGTGTCACAGTCCTTTTAAATCTTCTTAATTGCTGCTCATTAGGGTTCCGTTCACATCTACAGGTGTTTTCATCAGCTGTTTGACAACACCTGATGAAAATCTCTGTTCTTAAGAGCGGTGGACTAGGGGGGTTGAATAATTTTGTCAATGAGGTAATCACAGAAAGGCCATTAATTGGTATATTACAAATATTTTTGTTGTAATTTCAGTTGTATTTGTCTATTTGACATGTCATCATTTAATGTGATTACAAACAAGATGAAAAATAAATGTCAAACTTGCAAAAACACTTATGTACTGTGGGGGTTGAATAATTTTGAACACAACTGTAGATCAGGACTCATTGATGGTCACTTCAGAACTCTCCAGAACTTTGTCTCCAACCATTTCTTGGTGCTGTTCGAGGTATTTTTTGGGTCATTGTTCTGCTGGAACACCCATGACCTCTGACACAGACCCAGCTTTCTGACACTAGGCCCTACATTACAGCCCAAAGGATTCTGATCATCTCCAGATTTCATGACTCCTTCACACTGTCAAGGCCCCCAGTGCCAGAGGCAGCAAAACAACCCCAAAACATCACTGAACCTCCACCATGTTTGACTGTAGACACTGTGTTCTTTTCTTTGTAGACCTCATTCTGTTTTCAGTAAACAGTAGAATGACTTACTTTTCCAAAAAGCTCTACTTTAGTCTCATCTGTCCACAAAACCTTCTCCCAGAAGGACTGAGGCTTACTCAGGTACATTTTTGAAAACTCCAGTCTGGCTTTTATATATGTCTTAGTCAGCAGTGGGGTTCTCCTTGGTCTCCTGCCATAAGAGCTTCTTCTCACTCAGATGATGACGTATGGTCAGAGCTGAAACTTCTGCTCCCTGGGTCTGTAGGACAGATTGAATTTGTGTGGATGTTGTCTGAGGATGTTTATCCACCATTTAAACTATCCTGTGTTGCATTCTTTTGTCATTTTGTTTTCTCTTCAGTCCTTGAACACTAGCTTCAGACATCTTCATCAGCAGCACCTAACAGGTATCAACCTGTTAATGTTTTGTAAAGTGTCTTGAGATAACGTTTGTTAAGATTTGGCGCTATATAAATAAAGATTGATTGATTGATTGACCTCCACCACCAAAAAGTTTGCTGCCACTCGGGGGCAAAGCTCCTGGTGTTGTGTATCCAAGTCTCAAAGGGACTGTGAAAAGTTTCATCAATTAAATATCACTGTCTTTGTGAAATACTTATCATCTTTACTTCATCAGTTAGCTGCTCTTGATTTAAGTTCTCTCATTTAATCTTTGTTCCTAATTTTCTGTCTGCACAGGTGACACGAGCATCAGTGAAGATCTGAACCTCTGGCTGGCTTGTGAATTCAGGATGGGGGTAAACAACAATATTGGCATCTGAAAACCCAGCGTGGCGTCAGAACAGGTTCGAGCCATAGCAGCAGGTAATATTTTGATTTGTTGTTTTTCCCCTCAGAAACAAATCAAATATATTTTAACTTTTGTCTTCAGGGCTCCCTGTGCTGTTCCTCATTCCTCATCTGTTGTTGGTTTTCATGCCAATACTCTGATGAAGCTACACCATCAATCTGCACTCTGAAGTCTGTGTAGGGATCACTCAGAAGCTGCATTCACTGAAAATGAGTCCTGTTCACAAATGCTGTGAGTCAATGCCATAGAAGTGTCTGTTTAGAGCTGGTTAACTGAGTAATTCTGTCCTGCTGCTTTGATTTTAAGGGAACAGATCTCCTGTTGTGACTCACAATTGGGGCGTGTGGCCAATAGCAGCATACTCAGGGGGTAATCCCTCTGTCAACACAATCTGAAGTCTTTCAATGCCACATAAAATTCTTGTAATTTGGACCAAAAGAATGCCCTTAGCAGTAGTTATTCACATGGGCATCATGAGCTGCTTTTTTTTCTCTAATGGAACAATGGAGCTGACCCTTGTTCAGGGGGGTCAAACAGCGACTGGCTGTGTGTGGATGTTACAGGGGCGTCCTTCATGACTGAGGGCCCTGCTCTGTCTGCTAATGACTGGGTTTTTCAACAGGACAACGCTGCTGTTCACAGTGTCCGCCTGACAGAGGACTTCTTCTTGTTCTGATCTAAACCACAGTGAGGACATTATGGGATGGATAGAGAGGGAAGTTTACAAAAATGAACCACAGTTCCAGACAGTGGATACCAAACATGAAGCATCTTCACCACTTCAGTTCACAACACTGTTTTTAAGTAAGGCATTTTTGTTCTGTAGTCAGCAATGCATTGTGGGCTGGTAAATTTGAAGCAAAAACACAAAGACCCATTATGGTATGCTAATGTTTTAAATCACAGTAAAATACAGTATTTGTGGAATAGTGGGAGTTTTTCTAGAGTTTGATGCAATGTGTGTTGTAACCATGAGTGAGGAGGGCACACAGTGGACATGAGATACTGCTGAACATGGATTAATCACACAGGTGACTAATCCTGTCTAGACTCAATGGCTATCTGTGCTCTGTGGTGTTGACTGATCGTCTTCTCTCCGTGGTGTTGACCGCCTGTCTCTGCTCCACAGTCTAAACAGGCAGTACTTCCCCACAGACCACAGTTATGTACAGTAAACTGATGTACTGCTTATTTAATATTTTCATTTAATATTTTCAGAGGACTTCTTATTTGGAGCTCTACAGAAGAAGATTCTATTATACAATGATATCCTTGACATCCTGTCTTTGCCATCAACAACTGGTCCGAACTGCCTACAGGGGCAAGTCCAGTCTGTGTGACCTATGTGACACACCCATGTACAGTCTCATGTCCACTGCGTGCCCTTCTTACTCATGTTCACAAGGTGATGAACATTAGAATACTTTAAATTTCTGTGACAGTGAAAAATGTTTATTTTACAGTCATATAATGGTGACCCTGCTGCCAGTTGTTTACTGTTTTTCCACAATTTGTTAGTGCATGAACAAACTAATGTTCAAGTGATCAACATGGTCAGTGGAGCTCCTTATTACTGAGTCCTTTTTGCAAACTTTGATTTCTATTTTAGGGATTTTTCAGCCTTTTCTGAGCTGTGTTCTTTAACTTTTGATCAGCTGATGAACAGATGAATTGCTGTTTTCAATAAATTCTCTTTTTAACTAGTCTTAAGATTTTGATCTTTACATTTTCTTCTTTACTTTGTTTGACAACTTACTTATCAGAATAAGTTGAAAATACTGCTCTATCCCCTGTATCAGCCATTTCCAGAGAAACAGTGGAGTGCAGAGGACTTTGGGCATGTCGTGGCTGTCCGCCCACTTGGCAGCAGTACCTGGATCCAGACAGTGTTGACATCAACAGATGCCTCAAGATATGTTAACAGAGCTGACAGCACTGCATCTAAATCCGAGTCTAAAGTAAAAGTTGGAGTCTACAACAGCAATGCAGAGGGGTTGTTTAGTCAAGTCATTATAATATTTACAGCAGAATAAAGCGTGATCACCTGAATAGTCTGCAATGAAAAAAAGGAGTTGATCATGTTAATAATAGAAAGGATGCTTTCCCTCCTGCCTGCAAACATGCATAATTCATTCTCCATTGTAATGAGGGCCCTCTGAGGTGCACACCAACAGTATAGGCTGTGCTCTGTCGGCCTCTGGGATTGAGGTATCCTGGGAGCCAATTTCCCTTGGAAGCAGCATTAAAAGTTTATACCACATGAGGTCTGAAAAAGAAAAGTTGAAAGAGTAGTGTAACATAGAGTCGACAGTAATCCCTGAATGACTGACAGTACAATAAGCTGGCATTCATTCTAATTTAACAGCTGAAGGCAACAACTTGAAATATGCTAACATAAAAATGCTATATTTGTTGGAGCAGCCGACTTTTCATTGATAATCGAGGGGCCCGCTGGCTGCTATCCCAGTCTCTGTAAGACCTCAATACCAGGGCTGTCTAGGAGCTGCTATTCAAAAATAAATAAATAAAAGAAAGTGCAAACATAATACATCACTATCTTCTGCAACAAGCACTCTCCTGGGATTTGCCTGTGGAAGACCTAGATAAAAATAACATCCTCTTTTATACCCCAGATATTTTACAAGTGGGGTAAGCCCAGGTGGCCAGCTCTCTGCGAGGAAGTGACTCTGCTGCCACATTAATACATGCACAGGAGTGATTTATGTTGCAGTAAAAGATAATAAATAAAAAAATAAAGAGTCATAAATCTTTTTTGTTTAACACCAAAAAGTGATTTCAGTTGAAATGGGTTAGTAAAAAATATTAACATGCAGCCTTACTTATTAAATTTCAGCCTTTTTTATCCATAGGTGTGAACATTGTACACATTGAAAACACAGCACCGCTGACAGTCATCTAATAGGTGTCGCCCAGAAACATCAAGAAGTTGTACCGTCCTCCTACTTCCAGTCGTGCATCTCTAACATTATACCAATCGTCTGAATCAAATCTTGAATTAACGCTTCATGCGTTCATCTTCTCCGCCATTTGTCATAAAAAAACCTCTTATCTCCATTTGGATCAGAATGCAGCAGCTGGCCAGTTTACTGGTTTTAATGGACAACATTACACCATTCTAAGCCTCCATACATTGATTCTTGATTAGTTTTCGAACATGTGCTTTAAATTTTATTGGTAACATTTGAAGCATGCATGGTTCTGGTTTCAAGTCACATATCAGGACTCTTGATGCTGCATGGGCTCATCAGTTGGGCTCATCAGTTGGGATCATCAGTTGGGATTCGGGTCAAAGGGTGACTGATCCAGTTTCATCTTTTAAATCTTTAAAATCTTTCCTAGAGCGTGGTCACATGGCCATCTGTATCATTCCCAAGCACACTTCAACTCTTAAGTTCAGTTTGTCTGGCCAGTGTTGCTGCAGTTGTGCTGTGCTCAGGCCCTGTGAGTCAGCTGCATTGAGAAAGGCGGAGCAAACGAGGCTTTACACATTCAAGACATACGTTACAGAAGGCTTCTAGAAATGTAAAAAGAGTCCAGAATGCAAAAAAAGGTCATAATTGGAGAATATGAGGAGAAGAAGAGAAGAGGATCCACTGCACCAATCCTAATCTCTAAAGTGAATCTGGATACTTCATCCCACTGAATGGTAATGGCAGACAAGAAGGGAAGATGTAAGGTCCCAGGATGCACTGGTACTCCAAAAGTCAGATGCCAGAACATTGTGGAAAATTCAACTCCTCTTCACATCCACTAGAAACTGCTTCCTGAGGTTTCACACTGAATAATGTTGCAAAGAGACACAGGGACAGACAACATTTAGGGACACAGGAAACAGAGAATACTTATAGTGACATAAACAGACAAACCGCACACATATTGTGCTTCTACATTTGTTCTTCCTGGTTCATGTTCACTGGGAAATGTACTAAATACAGTACAGGCCAAAAGTTTGGATGCACCTTCTCATTCAATGCGTTTTCTTTATTTTCATGATTGTTTACATTGTAGATTCTCCCTGAAGCATCAAAACTATGAATGAACATGTGGAGTTACGTACTTAACAAAAAAAGGTGAAATAACTTAAATCATGTTTTATGTCCTAGGTTCTTCAAAATAACCACCCTTTACTCTGATTACTGTTTTCCACACTTTTGGCATTTTTCAAGAGGTGGTAACCTGAAATGGTTTTCTCTTCACAGCTGAGCCTTATCAGGGGTAATTAGTGGAATTTCTGCCTTTATCAATGGGGTTGGGACCATCAGTTGTGTTGTGCAGAAGTCAGGTTAATACACAGCCACAGCCCTATTGGACAACTGTAAAAACTCATATCATGGCAAGATTCAATCATCTAACTAAAAAGAAACGAGTGGCCGTCAGTCCGGTAAATAGTCATGAGAATAAAGAAAACGCATATTGAATGGGGAGGTGTGTCCAAACTTTTGTACCTGTACTGTACGTCCATACAGTTAAATTTGATTTGTATCTTATCTGACATATTTACAGAGATTGTTACAGATAAAATATACAGATAAAATATATAACTATTTCCTTGTGCATAAAAGTAAAAATAGGAATGTTCTTAATATAAACACATTATCAATATATAAAATATCACATATATTAAAGAACCTTGTTTTTGTGTTTTGTTTGTTCAAATTAAAACAGGTTTTTTTTGTTTGTTTCGTTTTTTTGTTTTTTTTTAAAATCTCTTCTATTTTACATTTCTGCATGGCAGGAACAAATATTTTAGTACCCTTCCAGCATGTTGTTGCATTTGACACGTAGAGACCTGTTCACAATCTATGTTGTCATAAAGATACACATGCATTTTAGCAATGGAAGCAGCATTTAGCTCCATCCATTCAGACGAGTTTGCATTCTTTTAAATCTGAGGGCCTGATCTACTAAAGGTTTGTGTGTACAAAAACGTGCGAATTCAATTGCGTGTGCAAAGCTGATCTACTCACAGGTGCAGACGTGGACTGCGTCTCTCCTGTGAGCCAAACAGCACGTGCTGTCCATTTAGCGCGTCTGCATTCATGAATATGCAGAGTGCATGCAGATCACCAGGACACGCAAAATTCTGGGAGGGGTAGATGCAAATGTGATCATTTAGCACCTGCAAAGTGATTTATCAAACCTGAAACGGTTTGCGGGCGCTGTTTTAGCGTCTATATTTAGCACGCATGAAAAGCAGGTGCAAAGTGTTTCACAGACTGTGGTCATATACAACAAACTAATGACAAATGTTTAGACATCTCCACAACCCAAGAGGTCTAAAAAACTCTTAGAAAACTCTTAGAAAAACCAACAAGCACAAAAACCCGGAGCCTACAATATGATTTGGATTCTCTCTCTTTCTGTGCAGCTGATATCTAGTGAGCATGAGAGGGTTTATCCTTATATGATGTTGACTGTGTCTATTTTTACATTCCTCTACCTAGACCTGCAACTCTGTGGATTCAAACGTCATTTTTTTGTTCACAGCCACTCTGCTCTCTCAAACTCTCTATGGAAACAGACGTTAGCACAAGCTAAACCCTCATTCAAATATGGCGGCCTGCTCCTGTTATCAACTCTCATGCTATCTCAGTAGATCACTCGCAACACGCCCACTTTTAGTGCGGGCAATTATTTAGTTTGCACACGCAGTTTAGTGTTGGATATTTGGGATCTTAGTAGATAAGGCCCTAAGTTTTAGCTGTGAGCAGCATACTAATGTTTGGTTTTTTTGTGGTCAGTTTTCAGAAGTGATACGACACCACCTCTATCAAGTTTTGACCTTTATGGAGCTACCAGTGTTATGGAGTTACAAGTGACCTTGCTAACTGTTGCCTCTCTGCCACATATGCTAGTGATGGTTGGCTGGCATTTAACAGGGGCTATGTAAAAATATATATATATATATATATATATATATACATACAATATTCACATATATTGATACGTTTCAGCTTCCAGCAGGATTGAATTGTATAATGCAATGGTGCTGCTCAAAAGATCATCTTTCCAACCTCCCTCCTTGGTTCCTCCCATCACTCTGTTACTCTTGACAGAAACAAAAGCCTGCACACACCCTCTCCTCATGTTTTTCTGTGCGCTGCAATAACTGCTGTAATCAAACCACTGATTGAAATAAACTCACCTCAAATGGATCTGTTATCAGCAACTCCAGGCCTTGTTGCTAATCTGCCTTTCCCAAGCAAGATCTGTGAAAACCCACAGGGCGTGAGAAGTACTCACTCTCAGACCATCTGTTTGACATTTTCCTGTCTGATTTTTATGTCTGATGTTTTCGGCATAAACCGTTTTCCATTGAATACAGATTTTGACCAGCTCCTATTCCAAGCCCCCCTCTTATTCAGAACTGCTTTTAGTATTGTTGATTGTCAGAATCACTATGGTACTTCAGGTGTGTGGTTTGGGTGACTTGCAGCAGATAAGCTGAGACTATAGGGGTCTTTTTTACTTTCTCCTTCAAGTTAGGTCACTTAAGATGACTTCCTGAAGTAGTAAATGTAAATAAATGCCTTAAGACTTAATTAAGCAAAACAGAAACCCTGAGGTATCACATTAAAAGTGAAGAAAAAATGATCAAGGTATTTAATTACCTTCTGCCACTGGCTAACGTCCAAAAACATGACTCCATGCCCTCCACTTTGCAGTGATAAGACAGCTCGAGGTTTGCAGTAACCCCTGTTTTTTCAGCCCAGGCATGCACTCTTTTGGGAGAAAGGATCCCTGCAGAGTGAAGCAAAGAGAGTAAGGATTATCAACATCACAGTTCTGCTCTCTGGGTTGAAGGGCAGTGCAGTCTATCTGATCTCAGAGAGAGTCCAAAACAACACTTTATCAGAGTCCTGCTGTCCTGCTTTCAGACCACCATCTAGAAACCACCTATTTCCACACACAGTGTCCTCTATTATGTTTCAGTAAAGCACTCTGAGGGGTTTCTGAAACAAGTGTTCATGATCTTTTCAGACCTATGTGTCTTAGCTTTTGAAATCCTTCTAAAGAGACTAAGCCTGTTTCATCTAAGACACCATATTTAATTTTTCTTAAACATTACTAACAACAATCGTTTTTGTTGTTGTTGTGTCAATAAGGGAGTGAGTATGAGCTGTCTGAAACACACCTACTGGACAACAAAGAAGAAGAGATCACTTTTTAGTGCAGACTCAGAGTAATTCATAGTGACGGATGATTTTTGTTTATACTTTTATATAGAAACCTGACAACTCAAGGATTACTGATCATGCATCACTGTAACCTTTTGTCTGTAAAGGCCACAACCATCATGTCAAGTCCCAAGATGTCAGCACTAACATGAACACATACACCAGAACAGAGCAGACTGACTGAACAAAAACATAATACTGTGTTTCTGATCGCTGCTCTCACTGGGGCTTTGTTTTTATCAGAACATGAATAATTTTTTTCCTGTTGCTTTTGAATGTGTTTTCAGATCCTGTGCCCTGGATGTCTTTACACTGGCCTGGATTGATTTGAGGTAAAATATAAAAGCAGGGAAGTCCACATTCTTTCCTTTCATTTGAATAAAAAGACATTAATACCCCCATATGCTGCTTTCAATAAACTTTCCCTCAGAGATTCTCTGAGTTATTGACCCTCTCCTGACACATGAGTGTTTCTCTTCTTGCCCACAGTCGCCCAAAACACCTTTCTACACATTTTACACACAGACCGAACAAGCGTGTACGCTTACAAAGGTGCTGTAAAGGGTATGGGTGTTTGCCCAACCAGTCCACATGTGTTTTTTTAAATGTAAATATTTTTTATTCTTTTTATGCCTTTAATGGATAGAGTATGATAGAGAGATAGATACTTTTTTGATCCCGAGGGAAATTCGCAGTTTCCAATAGCAGGTTACAAAGACACCCAAGACATGGCATGCAACATTATTACAAAATTACAAATGGCCTGCGGCCAAAACCAAAACCCCCTCCCACACGCCCATAAAACAATTAAGAAAAAGAAAGAGAAAAATACAGACATTAATCAAAAGTATACCTAACCTGTGCATGGATAAATTATGAAATAAAAGTTTTACGTCAAATTAAATCACATGCAGGGAACAGGCCGCTGGACTTGAGCCTGGGCCACCCGCTCCAGGCCGATGAGATGGTCCAGGCATCTGAGGATGCCACCCTGGGGAGGTGTTTTGGGCAGGTGGATCTGGGTGGAGAGCCCCATAGACCAAGGACATGTGAGAGAAGAAATCTATTGGCTGGCCTGGGAACGTCTTGATTTCCCACTGAGGAGCTGGTGGAAGAGGCCAAGACAGGGGACACTGGTCTCTGCTGATGGGGTTGCTGCCCCTGTGGATGGATGGATGGGTGGATGGATGGATGGATGGATGGGTGGGCGGATGGATGGATGGATGGATGGGTGGTTGGATGGATGGTGGATGGATGGATGGATGGGTGGGTGGATGGATGGATGGTGGATGGATGGATGGATGGATGGGTGGGTGGGCGGATGGATGGATGGATGGATGGGTGGTTGGATGGATGGGTGGGTGGATGGATGGATAGTTATTGCTTCTTGCACGACCTGTTTGTTTAGGTTTGACTTAGACCTCTGCTTCTGGTTCTGTCACATGACTCTGTTTCACCAATCCACTGGTGACCCCATTTTACCAATTAAATGCAGCCAGGCAGTCACATGACCATGCACAACACTTCTGTGGCCCCACACTGAAGCAAAGTGACTAGTTTATGTGAAGAATGGCAGAAACTACTCAGTTTGAAGCTTAAAAGACGCTTCACTGAGAGATTCCTTCAAACAGAAGATGAAAGAAACACACATGTTTACTCTTGTGCAAAAACAGTCTGTGTGGACACAGGGTTGTACACACAGACTCACGTTTTCCTATTTATCACTTATCTCTGCCTGCTGAGCCAGTTGTGTTGTTTCATGAGTGTTGATAAATAATTAATTTAAGATCACTGCTTAAGGCTCAGTTTGCCTTAATTTGTGTTATTTTACAGTATATAATTATTGTTGTTTCTGTTAAAGTGTTACTGTGGGGCAATATCTGAATTTGCAAATTCCAATTTTATTTTTTAATCTATTTGACAATCATGCTCTAATTAAAAGGAAATAATTAATCACAAATTGCTCAGCGGTTACTCAGTACTTGAGTAGTTTTTCACTGAATACTGATTGACTGTTACCCAGGCCATTGTTCAGAGGACTGCTTTTTACTTTTACCTCAGTCATATTATTCTAATGTAGCAGTACTCTAATGTGAGTACAGTTTCTGGCCACTGCACCCACCTCTGCTGATAGGCTCTTCTTTATGTAAGTCAGATAACTATGCACAGAACACAAAACTTACAAATATCTGCCTCATGGTGCAACTATTGCACTTACTATCAGTGAATGAATGTTAGGGGACATTTGTTATCTGATGTTTTTCTTCTTTTCCCTCCCAAAATCCTTTGAAAATTCATCTGGTCCGTCCGTGTCATTCATCTTTGTTCAACTGTGGTTGATTTGTCAGATCGGGGGTGTGTTTTTGGATTAAATATAGAAATGAATTAAAATGAATTCAATGAGAGTCAGGGCGTGTTGACTCAGAAAAATATCCCACGAACAGGCTGCCTCTGACACCAAAGCCTCAGCTGCACCCAAGTCTCCACAGGAGGAGGTGGTTCAAAAAGGTTTGTTTATCACTGCTAAGCGTTAGAAGTGATAACCAGACCCAGTTTTAGCTGTCACTTTGGTAAAAACTCTGCTGTGTTTCAATGAGTTAATGTTTTTATGCTCAACAGAAAACTAAAAAGCAGAAACCTTCTTTGCAGATCTGCCACCGACTGCTACAAAAACAAAGTAAGAAATCTTTTCAATCCATTTCTAATCTTTGTCTGAAAGTCAAGTAATATGTTGTAAAAGGTCTAAAAAAATCTTTTTTTAACTGGTTATTAAATAAAATAGAATAATCCATCCATCCACCTTTTTTAAAAAGAAAAAAAAAAGAAAAGAAAAAAAGCCAAAAAGAAAGTACTCCCAAGTTCTAAGAGCTCCACTGAGGTTTCTGCATGAATCGGATCCAAAGGAGCAACTGAAGGAGCAACTTCATGTGAGAAAAGGTAATATTTGATGGGATGAATTTCAGGATGAATAGTGCTCTGTCTTGTTTTCTAGTTCATAAATGTAGTTTTATGTGTACATTACTTTTATATTGTGTACTGGCTTTTTGCAAAACAGTAAACCAAGTCTTATTTGTATGATATGTGGGTAAATAAATGTTTATATGTAGTAACCTCTTTAGTAGAGAGTATTATACTGTGTATAATTTTAGGCTTGTATTGTGAGCTAACTTTTGTAAAAAAAAATGCACCACCCCATGTTTGTACAGAACAAAACCAGATTGACTGGTACCCAGTCTACACCGTGGAGCATAGATGGCTGGTCCACGCCTCAGAGCACAAAGCCGGTGTTATCCACGTGATACAGTCATGCACAGCTGGGTCTCATGTTCACTGCTTTCCCTTCTCTCTAAAAGTAACAAAGTATGGTAAGCAATTTAGTTCAGTTCAATTGTATCTACTCAGTTTTCTGAAGGCTTTCTGCACTTTTGTATATATTTGACCAAGTATTTCAGTTACATTAACTGAATTTATTAAGTAAATTTACTGAATCCTTTCATTCGAACATAAAACCAAATATTACTATTTTTGTAAATAACAGTTTTAAACTGTAAATTGAGGGGTTGCTTTGTAAAGTTGTTCCCAATTCTACTGTGAATTTTACAGAATTTCCCTGGAAACCACAGGTGCCAGTATTTTTTTTGTGGCTTTGAACAAGAGTTTTTTCTCAGTTGGTTTGTTCCGAACAGTATTTTAATCTTTTCAATATTCAGTTCCACCCCATAATTTACACTCTTGAACTGATTAGAACCAAACGATTTGTTCCTGAAGTGGTTGCTATAGTTCCATGTCAGCTATACATTGATGAAAACTTTCTGGTAGATTTACTCAGGAAAATTAAGGCAACTTTTTGCATAATTTATTTATGTTTCTGAAACAAGATTGCCTCGTCTAAACCATTTTTTTAAATTTTAGATGACAAATAAAATCAAAGTAAAGTTAACTTCATTTTGTCAAGTAAATTAAGAAAAACTAACCTTTTTATGAATAAGTTGCTCTTTTGATGAAGTTTTGAGTAATATTAGCTTACTTATATCATTTATATTTAGCATGAGGGGTTGCCAGTCTACACTGTTGGGCGTAGCTCATCTACTCCATGTTGCATAGACAGCAGGTCCACACTGTAGTGTGGAGGCAGACAGTCAACGCCATAGAGCACAGAAAACTGGTCCACACCGTTCAGTGAAAGCAGCATGGGTGGCACAAGCACCTGCAGCAGCGGGAATGTTTAAAAAACAATGGCGGCGTATGAAGCGGTCTCCATGGATGCAGCCATGTCTTCAGTTTTATCAGAAATAGACTCAATTTCTTCTTCCAAAGAAGAACAGAGAATGTCACCTCAAGATATTAAGATGGACTAATGAAATATCTGAAATAAAATCTTGGATTCTTTCGGGGTAACTGTCGCTGCATACAACCCAGAATTTAAGAGGATATCCGACAAGTGAGACCTGTTCCCATCTATGAAGATTCAGGGGGATTCCTCCTTTTAGTACTGTCATAATCAACAGGACAAATACTCTGGAGCAACATGTGGTTCTGTACTGAAATAGCTCCACGGTGGATGTTATTTTCTACTCTCTGAAGTTTTCATTCTCTTCCGGATTCTAACAAGTTCCTGAGCTCTGGGCTACACAAAATAGTATCACTCTCCAACATCCCCCCCCCAAAAAAATAAAATAAAATAAAAAAAAAAAAAACAGCCATGAAGATGGGCCTGAGCTATACCTGCCTCTGAGAGCTCACATCACTTTCCTGATGCTGAGCACCAGGACCTGCACAAAGTACCGATCCACAGCCACACAGTTTTACACTCAGGGTAGAGGGATTGTCTCTGTTGGTTATGTGAATGAAAGAGTCTAGTGAAACCCTCTAAGCCCAGAGAAATGTGTGGCATAGTTTAAAACTGAGTGCAGATGTGGTTCAGCATCCATGATGGACCTGGGTTTCACAGAGCTGGACCTGGACCTGGAGGAAAGAGGAGCTGAACCAGTGCTCAGAGCTGGACCTGGACCTGGAGGAAAGAAGAGCTGGACCTGGACCTGGAGGAAAGAAGAGCTGAACCAGTGCTCAGAGCTGGACCTGGACCTGGAGGAAAGAAGAGCTGAACCAGTGCTCAGAGCTGGACCTGGGGGTCAGTGCTACATCTGTTCACCCTTCATCCTCTCACTCCACTGTTTGTATGAGTGAATTTATCAAAGTGGTTCTCCCCTGCCTCTCTCTCTTTCCTTTCATACTGCTGAAAGGAGACACACAATGAGTTAATGTGTCAGTGGCGCCCAGGCCTCACCGCAGAAACGCTCCTTCCTGACACTGTCAAAGCCAACACTTACTCCCTTCCTGTCTTCCTCTGTGAACTAGTGACCTGACCCTCTTCCCTTCATCTCTCGTCCTTACACTCCACTGATCCTGCTTCTTCAGGGCTTCGAGTACACCTCATTCTTTGGCCTGAGGAAGGTGAAAACCTTTGGAGCTAGATGTGGACCTGGAGGCAAGTGCCTCTGGAAAAAGAATGACTTGACTCAAGGTGAACTGCTTTTATCCCTCTGGTAAAGTAAATAAACTTTTTTGTGAACTGATATTTAGTCCAAACTTCTCAAACCTGTGTTTGAGTTGGTTGACAATCTGAGGGCCTCTGATATGAATATGTCACACAGAGAGAAAACAGAGGATGGAGGAGAAAACTGAGGGAGAGTGGAAACAGTAAAAATGTTTATTCAATTAACAGAGGAGCAGCAAAAGTCTTTGGGGAGACCAGTTGAGGAGAAAGAAATTTTAAAGGCATTCACCCTAATGCGCAGTGGAAAGACCCCGGGCCCAGATGGGCTCCCTGTGGAATGGTTTAAAGCTTTTAAGGACAGGCTCACTCCTCACCTATGCAGGACCTACAACTTTAGTTTTAACACTGCTCAACATCTGCCAGGATCATTATCAATGGCCAACATTTGTTTGATTTTAAAGAAAAATAAAGACCCTGAAGACCCTGCGTCCTCTAGGCCTGTATCATTAATTAATGTAGATGCAAAAGTTCTGGCTAAGGTGTTGACCCTGAGGCTTGAACCATTGATAACACTGTTAGTAAAACCTGATCAAACAGGATTTATTAAAGGGAGGAACTATTTTAATAATATTAGGAGACTTCTGAATGTAATACAGCTAGCCCATGGAAAAAAAAAAATAAGGGGTTAGGAGAGAGAGTAGAATGGCCATTCCTCTTCCACACCATGGAAAAATTTAAAATTGGCAAAGGGTTTATTGACTGGGTGAAATTGTTATATTTGTCCCCTAAGGCAGCTGTTATCACTAATCTCTACTGTTTGGATTCTTTCCCACTGGGGCGTGGCACCTGCCAAGGATGCCCGTTGAGCCCCCTTTTGTTTGCGCTGGCCATTGAGCCACTTGTAGAGCTTATTAGAACCTCCTCAGAGATCAAGGGCTTTAATATTGAAGGCACAGAACACAAAATATCACTTTATGCAGATGATGTACTACTGTATTTAGTTGAGATTGATACCACCATACCACATCTGCTTGAGTGTCTACAGCAATTTGGATATGTATCAGGTTTTACGATAAACTTGAATAAAACAGAAGCTATGCCCATTGGTGCTATGGCAGGATCAGCTCCACCTGATGGCTTCCCTTTCCAGTGGTCACCCAAAGAGATTACTTATCTAGGAATTAAAGTTAGCCCCTCTCTGAAAAAACTGATTAAATTAAACCTGCGACCAATTGTAACACGCATTAAGGAAGACCTGGATAGATGGAGATGTTTACCAGTTTCTTAGTTGGGCAGGATCAGCGTGCTAAAAATGAATATATTACCCAAATTGATGTATCCACTGCAGATGCTGCCAAATTCTATTCCTAATAGCTGGTTTTCAAATTTAGATAAACTTTTTACACAATTTATTTGGCAAGGAAAAAAAGTAAGAATGAAAATAAGTAAACTTCAGAGAGATAAGGATCAAGGGGGGTTGGGAGTCCCTAATGTAAGGCTCTATTACTGGGCTGCACAGATGCGCTACATATATGAGTGGGTGAGTCCAGACGCTACAAGTACATGAACTGACATGGAGTCTTGGAACTGTGGCCTCCTAACACTAAAAGATTGCCCTTTCATAACATATAAGAAGGTAATACTGGAGGTTCAAAATAATTTTATTGTCAGGAACACATTGAACACATGGAACAATATTATGGTCTATTTCAAACTTAAAAATCACTTTTCACTTCTGGCCCCAGTGTGGAGGAACCCAGATTTTGTTCCGTCATGTCATGATTCTGTGTACAAATTTTGGCAGGAAAAGGGTTTGGACCGGCTGGACAAAGTCTACGACGGGGGTACAATGGAGTCATTTGAAGCCTTGAAAAGCAAATATGCTTTACTACAATCTCACTTTTTCCGCTACTTACAAATACGACATTATGTACCTAAAAGTATACATGCGCCCAAAACAACATTTCTGGAAGATCTCCTAATACAACCTATGCCAAAAAGATTCATCTCTCATGTTTACAAAACCTTTAGCTTAAATCTTAACTACTCTACCGACAATATCAGAAAGCAATGGCAGACTGACATAGGGGAACAAATAGAAGAGAATATGTGGACATTAATTATAAAAAATACACTTAGAATTCTGAGCTGTAACACAGACAGAGAAACACAATTTAAAATACTACACAGACTCCATTGTACACCACTGCTGAGGGGCAAACTTGGCCTGGGCTCGCCCAATTGCATCAAATGTAATTCAGAAATTGGTACATACACTCACATGGTTTGGAAATGTTGTAAAATTCAAAATTTCTGGTCTCATGTTAAGGATGAAATTGTTTCTTTGATGGGATACGATCTGGAGCTCTCACCCTTTCAGTGTACTTTGGCAGTGAAAGTAGACAATGTTAGAGATAAATATAATGCTAAACTGTCTGAAATCCTCTTGTATATAGCAAGAAAAACAATTCTCAAATTCTGGATATCAAAGGACAGCCCTACAGTGGAGGATTGGTATAAGGAGGTCCTGAGAATACTTCCTCTGGAAAAGCTGACCTACACCCTGCATGACAATATGGAAACATTCATTAAGATATGGCGACCTATTCTGGACAATATGGACATTGTGGACACATCTCAGTCTGGACCCTGCCCGAATGGGTCAACTGTATTACAGTGAGTCTGAAAAAAAAAAAAAATGATGATAAAAATTATTGTCTGACACTTCGTTGGTGCTGAGGGGGGGGGCTATTTTGTGTTTTTGCTTTTGCTTTCGTGTACTTATTTCTTTTAGTTCTTTCAATAATTTTCTCTTTGATACCTGCTGTATGTTCATGTCTATTCAGTTAGAAAAAAAAAAGTGGAAAAAACAAGGTTCTATTTGGATAATTGTGGTCCTGTATAATAATGAGAACCTCAATAAAGAGAATTAAAAAAAAAAAAAAGTTTATTCAAAAGGAAAACTTTGACAGCTTGTAATTTATATTTTCCAGGCACAGATGAAAATTTCTGTGAAAAATGCCTATATGTATTATCAATCAAATATTTCCTAAAGTACTGAGATGCTGTTCCAAATGTCGTGGAGGGTTATTGTGTTATGTTTGTGATAATGGTTCCTGTGTGGTTCTGTGCTGTCCTAACGTTTTTGCCCATACCTCCATATTGTTGTTACCCACTTTCTCTACTTCATCAGTGAGGGGCCCTGAGTTATTGTTAAAAAACTAAATTATTCTTGAGCTTATCGATTTCATTTAACCCTGGCTGAGCTAGTTCTGACATGAAAGTCCTCTGATCTACTTTAAATGTTCTCTTGTATGAGGCCTCCTGGACTTGTGCACACAATACAGCCCACAATAACTAGGGCTGCCCTGATTGCAAATATTATGTAAATATCATCTTGTGTTTATTCATCTTTCATTTATTCTTATTTTTTTGCCATTAAAGGCGCATGATGTAATAATGTAATACATTTTCACTTCGTTATGTAATAACGTCACATTTTGTGATGAAATTCTTGAATGCTACACGTAATAAACTTTGCTGCATAATGTAGTGAGTTCTTACTTACACGTCATGATGAGGCGTCTTCCAGGCCTGAATCAGTTATCCTTTGCCAGTGGTTGCTGGTTTAGTAGGCTAAAAAATATATACCACACGAAAACAAACAAAAAGATAATCCATTACGGGGGAACATCTACACGCCACGTGCGTCCATCCAGGGCAGACATTTCCAGTCACTCAATCTGAAGTCTTTCCATCCAGCAAGGCTTCTGGCTTCACCTGACTTCAACATCCTATATGACTCTGACACTTCTGTGCCTGCACCATCTCTCCCTCTAAATCAGAGCCTTGTTTGACTGTCATTGGCTGTCTCCCTGGATGGCCAAACCAATCAAAATGGATCCTACCGTTACAGTATTGGTTATTACAAAATACAGGTGTTGCACTTTTTTATCAAGAAAATGTAAGAATTTAGTGCATTATGTTATAAACCACCAGAACTGGAGTCTTCATTATATATATATATATATATATATATATATATATATATATATATATATATATATATATATATATAATACCTGAACATTATTATATCAGAGCAACATTGACTTGAAACATACCAGCATGAATTGTAGATATGAAGCAACTCAAAAAACTAGCAGGATGTTTCACAGGTCAGATCTTAATTAAATATGACTGAATCCATAGAGAATGTGTTTGAAAGCTTATGGAGACAAAAACTGCACTAAATGAGTCAGACTGGCACAGACATTATCATTGCATTGAAATATTGGAAGACATGCACTTATCTGGATTATGTTATGCAAACATATCATATTGAAAGCAGACAAAACATGGAAACAAATATTGAACAAAAAGTGTAACAGTGTTATTTTGGCCTCAACTTGTGCTGTGTCTTTACATGCTGAATGTAGCTATTAGAATATAACTTGTAGTTCATCTGATTGACCGTCTTTATCCAGGCCAGTATCTGCTCACTGTCTCTGTCTGTCTCTGTCTCTCAATCCATCAGACACAAATCAAAATAATTCTGTGTGTCACTGTTTTGTAGAGTAAATTTGGAGCCAGACATAGATTTGGATGCTGTGTTCATGAAATGACCAAAGCCTGAAGAGTATCAGAGTGAAAAGTTTCATGTTGTAACATGATCAGCTGGAGGGACACAAAAGTGCAACAATCACATTCTATAATAAGTGACGCAGTTTGTAAGAACTTATTTCAAAATGCATCATTATGTATTGTATATTGTGTTCAAGAATTTTGTTGCGAAACGCAGTATTGTCACATAATGAAGTGAAAATTGAAATCAGTATCACATAAAGCAGCACTCCATGACACAAACTGGATTAGAAGTTCATTTGACCTGAATCATCACAGCAGAAACTCTGGACAAACTTCTGTTGTCAAACTGATCACATCACTTTTAAAACACCTCACGTTGTCACAGACTATGCTGTACAGCTGCAGTGAGGCAGGATGGGAAACCAAGTGTCTGAATGGCAGGTCACACCGTGATTGCGGACACAGCATAAACCTGCATCCCACCCTCTTATCACCGTAGGGTTCTGTAGTAAAACTAGGTGCGGCTACTGTTCCACATCAATGTACCTGATTTTATTATTTTACTATCATATCAATGTCATCATGACTAACATGAATGATCTGATGAGAGGACGGGCTAAAATTCAGATGATATCGAGTGAGAAAATGACAAAATTTGCTTGATGAGCTAATGAGACATGAGACCTGGACATTCCTAATTACAAATGCACCAAAAGCACTCAGAGCTATTTCAGCTGACATGACTGGTGCTATACAGCGCAAGATGGCAGCATATCTACAGGACTTTGGCAAATACAACCCCAATTCTAATGAGGTTGGGACGTTGTGTAAAATGAAAATGAAAAACAGAACACAATGGTTTTCAAATCATCTTCAACCTTTATTCAATTCAATACACCACAAAGACAAGATACTTAATGTTCAAAACTGAAAAACTTTATTATTTTTACGCAAATATTTGCTCATTTTGAAATGGATACCTGCAGCACATTTCAAAAAGGCTGGGACAGGTGTACGTTTACCACTGTTACATCACCTTTCCTTCTAACAACACTCAATAAGTGTTTGTGAACTGAGGACACTAACTGTTGAAGCTTTGGAGCTGGAATTCTTTCACATTCTGACTTGATGGACAACTTCAGTTGATCAACAGTCCAAGGTCTCAGTTGTTGTATCAGTGGTCAGTCTATTACCAGCACTCTTTTACTACGGAGCCACGCTGTTGTAACAGGAGCAAAATGTGTCTTTGTTTCATGGTTTCATGAATTGTCTTGCTGAAATAATCAGGGACTTCCCTGAAAAAGACGTTGCTTGGATGGCAGCAGATGTTGCTCCAAAACCTGGATGTAGCTTTCAGCATTGATGCTGCCTTCACAGATGTGTAAGTTACCCATGATGCCATGGGCACTAACACACCCCCATACCATCACAGATGCTTTTGACTTTTGCGCTGGTAACAATCTGGATGGTCTTTTTCCTCTTTGGCCCGGAGGACACCACATCCATGATTTCCAAGAAGAGTTTAAATATGGACTCATCAGACCACAGCAGACTTTTCCACTTTGCCTTAGTCCATCTCAGATGAGCTCGGGCCCTGAGGACGCGGCAGCGTTTGTGTGTGTGGTTGATGTCTGACTTTGTCTTTGCATGGTAGAGTTTGAACTGTCACTTGTAGATGTAGTGATGAACTGTGTTAACTGACAATGGTTTTCTGAAGTGTTCCTGAGCCCACGTGCTAATATCCTAGTGTGGGTTTTTAATGCAGCGCCGCCTGAGGGGTCAAAGGTCACGGCCATTCAATGTTTGTTTTGGGCCTTGATGCTTACGTGCAGAGATTTCTCCAGATTCTCTGAATTTTCTAATTATATTATGGACTGTAGATGATGGAATCCCTTAATTGCTTCACTGCAAAAACTGAAATCTAAGCAAGTCATTATGTCTTAATTTTAGTAAAATCTGTCTTACTATTCTTGATTTGAGCCACATTTATTAGACAAGGTCATAAAAATTTCTCATTTCAAGCTTTTTAAAGACAAAAATGAGGCATCAATTGCTTGCAACAAGTAAAAAAAAAAATCTGCCAATGGGATAAGATAATAGATTCTTGTTTTAAGACATCTTTCTAATTTCAAGAAACGTCCCGGGTGAATTCGTCTTATCCCATTGGCAGATTTTTTTTTACTTGTTACAAGCAATTTACACCTCATTTTTGTCTTAAAAAAACTTGAAATAAGACATTTTTATGACCTGGTCTGGTGAATGTGGCTCAAATTAAGAACAATTAGACAATTTTTACTACAAACAAGACAGAATGACTTGCTTAGATTCCAGTTTTGCAGTGTTGTAATTGAAAGTTGAGGAACTTTGTTCCTAAACTGTGGGACAATTTTTTTACACAGTTGTCAACTAGGTGGTGAACCTGGCTCCATCTTTGCTTGTGAAGGACTGAGCCTTTTGGGGATGATGCTCCTTTTATACCCAGTCATGACACTCACCTGTTTAAATCAACCTGTTCACCTGTGGAATGATCCAAACAGCTGTTTTTGTAGCATCAGCAACTTTAAAAGACTTTTGTTCAACCTGTCCAAGATTTTTTGAAATGTGTTTCAGGCATCAATTTCAAAATGAGCAAACATTTGCACAAAAAGAATAAAGTTTTTCAGTTTGAATATTAAATATCTTGTCTTTGTGGTGTATTCAATAGAATTTAGGTTGAAGAGGATTTAAAAATTATTTTATTCTGTTTTTACTTACATTTTACACAACGTCCCAACCTCATTGGAATTGGGGTTGTGACTTAACATCCTTGGAATTAGCCAAAACACTGATGTTTACACAACAAGTTACATTTCAGAAAACTGACCATTTATCAGCTGGTATCAGGAGACACCTGAAGGACAGATGAGCTCTCATTAATCTGTGATGATGGAACATGGATGCTTGTGCACACTTAGTGACTGATTCTGACAGATCTCACCAAAAGAAATCATGAACAAAAAGAGCATCAATAGATCAGTCTTGTCTGACACATCGAGCCATCACAAAATCAGAGGAGAGTATTGTGATAATTAAACTAATGGATGAACTCTGCAACACTTGTGTGGAAAAAATATCTGCGTGAACTGGGTAAAGAATCAGTTTAGACAGGTTTTGAATCTGCCATGAATGAGGGACTTTGTGTGAAAGAAACAGAACAGACCTGCTGGACATTTTCAAAGCCACAGAACAGGTCACGTCTGGAGTTTGAACAGGACAAAGACTGTTTTTTCTTGTGAAAGCAAACCAGAAAGCAGAGAACTGAAATATGCTTCAGTAAAGACTTGTCTGCCTCTTCAGAGTATACTTTTCATCTCAGATGATTTGTTTTTCACACATGAAAGGTGTGAGAGATATTTCTTGACCTCTATTTATTTCTGGTGTTCCAAAGATGCAGAAGAGTATTTGATCAAACATTCTCTGCTACAACATCAAGGCTAAATGTAATACTTGTCAAAGCCAGAGTAGGATATTTGGAACACACAGAGTGAGTGAGCTGGGTTTCAAAATGGTACCACCAGCAAAAGCCTTCTCTCAGGTGTCGTTCTGAAGCCACACTACCAAAACACACCAGCACACACAGCTGGAGAGAGAGATGACAGGAGTTAGTGGTGGAAAAAGGGGCTGCGTTAAGTATAGCATAGTGGTTGTAACCAGAGAACTTGAGTTTTACAGCTGAATTACACCAGATGTGTCTGTGGTCCAGCTCTGCTCCATTGCGTGTTAACTGCATTCATCAACTCTGACTGGCTACATGTTGATTACAACAAGCTGCATGACGGACAAACTGAAGTCAAGACCTGTGCTTCCCACTCCATTGGTATGTCTCTCTTCTGTAATGTTGGACATTTCATGGACACTCCATTGTAAGATATAATACCAGATATTATCTTTAACCCTCTTCATTGATCAGGTGGTATCTGTACCCCTAAAAGGTCCTACTGCTCTAAATAAACAGCCAATCATCTCTGGAGAAAGGATGTCCACGAGGTTTTAAAAGAAGCTACACTGTTCAATTTCACAGGCTTATTCTTACACGTGGGCTTTTCTACACAGGTTTTTTGAGATGTCTTTTGCAGAGCTTCAGGGGTTTAGCTGGGTTCTTCAAGGTTCTTCTAGATTTTTCTAGGGGAAGGTTTATAAGGAAATGGGGAGGTTATGTTGGGAGAAGGGATGAAGGTTTTTTAGGTCAGTTTTCCTAGGAGGTTTAGGAAAGGTTTTTAGGAAATGCAAGAGATCTCTTTTTAGTCGTTGTTCATGTTGTTTAGTTTTATCAGTTACAGAATGTTTAATGTGCTGCAAATCTCTCAACTCAGAAGCTTTGTTAAAGATGGCTGGACTTGAATAAAGTTTTTCCTGGATTCAAGCTGAATGGACTCTCCTGCCGATGTGGACTCCTCTTTTCATCATTTTTCATGGTTAAATGTCTTAGAATTAGGAGACCTAGGATGAGCAATTATGCAGTAGAAAAGTTACAGATTCAACAAGTAACAAGCAAGCCCGAAAATTAGATTCAACAAAACCATGAGCGAGGAGGGAACACAGTGGACATGAGAGCCTGCTGTACATGGATGTATCACATAAGGGAAACAGACTATCCACACGCAACTTAGACCAGCTGTCTATGCTCCATAGTATGGACCAGCAAACTCTAACAGGGCTATTCTTCTTTTATTTTGAGTTTCTTGTTTGGCATTTATAGCCAACCATCATGTACTACATGTTGGATTACAATACAAAGTTGCTGCTAGCAGAAGTTGCCGGTCCACTGTGTGGAGCATAGACAGCTGGTCATTGCCATGAGGCATAGACAAACAGTCCTACTGTGCAGATAGCTGGTCTCTGGTCTATGTGGTGGAGTGAAGACAGCTTATGTCCCCTACATGATACCCCCATGTACAGCAAGGTGTCATGTTCACTGTGTTCCCTCCTCACTCATGTCAAAAAGGTATGATAAGGGGTAAGGCATTAAGTTCAGTTCATTAATAACTACTATTTTTTGTGTTTGTTTTCTACACATTTTCCATTTAGTTTTTTCAAGTATTGCAATTCCATTAACTCAACTTATTTAGTAAAACTGCCAAATCCTTTCATTCAGAAATAATAAAAAATAGTACTGGTTTTGTTAAAAAAAAAAAAACAATTTAAACTGTGAAACTGATTGTTGTGTTTTAAAGTTGTTTACAATTTTACTGTATATTTATCAAAAATTCCCTGGCAACCACTGCTGCCTGTGTCTTTTTTTTTTTTTTTTTTTTTTTTTTATTCCAAAAAAAAAGACTGTATTTTTCACAATGTCATTTGTGGGCACTACTATCTTCCCTATGGTGAATTGACGTGCCACTGCTCCGGCACCCAACAAAAATAAGATTGCTGTAAATCTCTTGTGACCTTTCGGACCAAACGTGCAGCCTGACTGCAACAGAACGGATCCAGTGTGAGTTGACATATTGAATTGAATTAAAACCTCACTAATCCAGAGCTGCAACAGAGCAGACATGTGGTGTATTTTCACCATCATACCAGGTTTGAAAGCTCAGTATGAAACCACATTGAACATCATCCAAAAATAGTGGCTTTAGCATTCAAGTTAATTTATCAGCTCAACACATTTTGAAACATGAAACAGATGTACACAAAAACCAACAGAAAAAGGTCAAGTAAATCAAAACAACAAATAGGTTAATATACATTTCAATTCAAAATCTTACTTGTCGGAACAAGTTGAAGTCATCTGACAGGAGCAGAAATTGTTGTAGAAATANGAGGTGAGGGGGGGAGCTGGTGAAGGTGAGCTGGATCTTGGAGGGGGGGAAGTGCGGGGAGGACTTGGGCAGAGTGCTGGGAGAGGGATGGGTGGGGGTTGCTGCAGGACTGTCACAGCTGGGGGAGGGGCAGACACCTCAAACCTGCAGAAGAAGGTGTTAAGTTCATCTGCCCACTTCTGATCCCCGGCTGGCTGGGAGTTGGACTTCTGGTGGCCCGAGATGGTTTTAAGGCCATCCCAGACTCCCTTGGTGTTTCTCTCCTGCAGCTGCTCCTCCATCTTCTTCCTGTATCTGTCCTTCTCCTCCCTGATTTTCCTCCTCAGCTCCTTCTGAACAGTCTTCAGCTCCTCTCTGTTCCCTGACCTGAAGGCCCTCTTCTTCTCCTTTAGAAGAGCCTTAATGTCAGGGGTGATCCAGGGTTTGTTGTTGGAGAAATACCGTACTGTCCTGGTGGGTACGGTATTCTCTACACAGAAGTTTATGTAGTCCGTGATGCTGTCCGTCAGGTTATCGATGTCCTCCCCATGAGAGTCACTGAATATATCCCACACCGTGGTCTCAAAGCAGTCCCTGAGAGCCTCTTCAGCCTCAACAGTCCACCTCTTCACCATGCGGGACACAGCTGGTTGCCTGTTAACCAGGGGCTTGTAAACAGGCAGGAGATGAACCAGGTTGTGATCAGCTTTTCCCAGAGGGGGGAGGGGGGATGAGTTATATGCCTCCTTGGTGTTGGCATAAAATAAGTCCAGTGTTTTATTGTCTCTGGTGGCACATTTAACATACTGGGTGAATTTAGGCAGTCACCTCCTGTCTCGCCGTACCAATTTCAGAGGTCTATAGTCATACTCCCGGACTCCCGAGACTCAGACGTCGGACACTTGACGCCACGACTACTGCAGTGTCCGACGTAGCCGCAATCGCCTCCCTCCCTATATGTGTCGGTGATGTTACCGCACACTTTTAAGGGCGCCGTCATAGTACGGCCTCACACTAACAGCCTTGCAGCTGTCAGGCATCACAGATGTTTCACTTCACTTTGTAAACCCACTTCCTGTACAGTATAATTATCCTTCTGGCAGCTCTGAGTCATGTTCCAGAAATTACTGTGTGAAAAGTAACCCACAGTAAGATGTCTGGAAACATACAAGGTGATGTAAATAAATCTGTGGTTGTGTAAGATGAGGTGAGTTTGTTGGACTAATAGTTAAAAGCTCCACACTGAGGAAACAAACACAGCCACAACAGCTGTCATCCCTACAAATGGCTTTCACATCACAACGGCAACATTTCTGAGCGCATGATTTATTGGCTCGGTCTGGCCTTTCAAAATTAAAAGATCAGTTCCAGGTGATAAAACACAAGGCATCATGCCACAGACGACATTCAGCTCCTCCGCAGTCCGACAGTGATTCATATGGAGGAATCTTCTCTTTGCATGCATAGATGGCAGATAAACTGTATCTGGAAATGCTTTTTACATACACATAACCATGCAATCCACAACACCTTTTTTTTTTTTCTTTTTAACACTGCAACCTAAAAAAAAGACTTTTTTTCATGTTTGCATGATTAAAGACAACAGTGCCCCTGGGGTTGCTCTGATCTAGATGTGCTGAAGCTTCCTCAGTTTGTTCATCCTGTTTTCCAGGGAGCGGATGTTGGCCAGGTGGATGGACGGGGGTGTGGCGTGTAATCCCCTCTGTCTCAGTTTCACGAGTGTGCCTGCTCCCTTTCCCCTCCGCCATCGTCACAGTCTCCTGTAAACTCTATACAGAGCCCCTGCTCCTCCAACCAAAACATTTGTAAAACTCCCTGGTTCATAATATGGGATTAACCATGAAATTAAAATCATCTGCTTTTGGAAGTTGGAATTGGGGTTGTACAAAATGTAGGCCTACTACAATAATGAGAGATCAACAAACCCTTGTAGTTGGTGTTTAGTTTGGCCTAATGACAAAACTCTCATGTGAAATCACAAAGAATTTGCTTTAACTGCTGTGACAAATGTCTCAACACTTCTGTAAACAGGAGCATTTCAGTTTATTCCAAGAAGAATAAATATGTTATTCAGAAGCTGAGAAGCTGAGACGTTAATGAAACATTTTTCACAGCAGCCATTTTGCCAAATCAAAGATGGCAGCTATATGGGACTTGGGGAACATGGACACATTGATCTTCTCATTGCTTTTGGTATACAGTGTTCAAAAATGTATAGTTTTTATACTTTCCAAAAACCAAATCCCTCTAAAGTTAAAATCCAAACATAAATAACCTCACTAAATTGGCAATTTCATAATTTTTCAATCTGTTTTATAACTCATTTGAAAAATGTTCATTATCTGATTTAAAAAAAAACACCACAGCTTTATCAAACAGAAGACAAAAAACTGCACCATGTGATCAGGGAGAGTGGAGATGATTGTTGAGATCATCCTGAAGAAAGCTGTTTTCAGTCATTTTGGACTGTCATCATTGTTTGAACGGCTGAATGTGAAGTGTTGCTTTGTATAGTTCACAGGACTGAGAAAGTGAGAAACAAGTCCTTCCACTTCATGTGATACATATGATTTTTGGGATTTCCATGCTGGCTTTGACCTCTGACCTGAAGGGCTCTGGTCAGGAGCTGAAACAGTTAAAATACAGACTTTTGGTTAGGTGCAAATGCTTTTAGTACTTGATGTCATCAGGTCATCCCATACTTGCCTGAGTGTCAAAAGGAACACGTCACCTTGTGAAGTATCATGCCAAATGAATGACTCATGTCCTGTGGTAAACTGTAACTAAATGGATGTTAGTGTTTGATAAATCTGGAGAGATTTGTTTCTTATCTGTTCATTTGAAATGAACCTAAACTCAGATTTGTGTCCCAGTTTCATCATATTTCAATTTCACCATCAGTTTTCTCTCCTTCTGTCTCAAATTTGACCTGCATGATGGTTCACAATCCTTTCCATGCTGGTTTATATGAACCAGTGTATTTAGGAAAGCATGAAATGCAGCAACAGTCTTCACCTCATGTATCTGTGATTCTATGGTCTGACAGTGTGGGTGTTGAATGTTGCTCAGGATTGCTCATTCGACAGTCAATGAGTCACAAAGGAGCTGTGCCTTTGTCAAAATGAAATTACATTTAGGCCGTCTGTCCAGAAGCACAGCATGGCATTTAACTAAATTCTTGTGTAATATTTGGGGCTTGTTTTTCATATCATTTTTGGTTTGTTGTAATGGTTTATACTGTTGGTTGAATTGGGTTGGGATTTTTCAAACAACTGGGACCTATGAAAGTTAAGCATACATTTTCTTTTTTATTTATGAGTTTGTTTGTTTTTTGGTTTTGTTTCGTTTTGCTTTTTTTCAAATTCAATTCGATCTCTTTAATTTTTTTTAAGGCCATCCTCTACATTTAGTATAAGTTCTATATAAAATCATGTTGAAACTGCATTTATGTACACTGTTTTGAATTGTCTATGTACAATTAATTATTAACCAAAACCTTTAATTCCCTCACAAAATCTTTGAATGCTTGTTTTTACTGCATTATGATATCTAATATCTACACTGTAAAAGTTTGATCTAAATTTATAGCAGAAGCCCAACAGCAATGTGCTGTATTTTATTACAACAGGGTAATACTTTACAAGTAACTCGCTGTTAAATATTGACACATGACTATGGTCCTACCAGTCAAATACTCCCAATTACAATAAGTTATTGTTACGAGTTAAGGATCACACAGTCTACCACTGTGCCTCCAAAGACGAATGTACAGTGTGTGTGTAATGAAATGATGCTCTTTAATTCTGGGTCAGTTGCTGTAACTGGGGCTGCAGGGTGTAAGTTCACTAATAAATCCATGTGTTTAAATATTTCTGTATATATTTTAAACAAATAATGTTCATTAAAACTACTTTCCCTCCATTGTTAAACTTTTTAGTGTAAAATTACAGGAATTTACAGGTTGAATGACTGCCTGCAACTTACTGTGAACAGTCCTTACTGTAAATAAATACAGAAGGTAATTGCAATTGAATTAACAGTATATTGCTGAAAAATACAGTATTTGACTGGCAGCAATTTCACCAGTACTCCATCTCATTGTTTTCAGTGCACTGAGGAAGTAAATAATGTTTTATAAGTAACATCACATTAATAACTGCTCAGCCTACACGTTACTTGGGGAGTGACACCAGCACAATTCTTCAAGTGAACGGCCATATATCACTAAGGATATTGAAATATTGTATTCCACTCCCCCTCCCACATCACCAGAGGAAAGTATTTAATCAAAGATGAATCAATGACAACATGATATCAGTTGCAGAGATTCTGGTTGAGGCAATTAAATACATGATGAATATGGTGGTTATTAATTAATGGAAAAACAAAATAAGCATCAATTTGAGACCCCCCAGAATTCACTACAAGCTTTTTTATCTCAAATTTCAGGAAAACTGATCTAATGTAGACCGGTCAACATCTTCAAAATTACAGCGAGGCATTCATGTTTCAGAGTAAAAGTCAAAGATGAACAGAGATGGCCTGGAGATCACAACAGTACATTTTATGTGAGCTAGTGTTATCTTATCTCACTGCATGAATACTATTAGGAACCTTTAAAAGACACTTAAATCAATTGTCCAAAACTAATTTTCAGTATTTCAGAACTGCCACCTTTAACCAGTTCTGCTGATGAAAAATTCTGTCTGAAATATTCATAGCAGCTAGAAGGAGACTCAGACTTCAGAATGAGAGCTTGACTCTCAGCTGGGAGCTAATCCTCAATTCATGAATATCTCCTGGCAGCATTCAAGGAGTGGCTTTCTACCTTCGCTGGGCAGTACATGGTGTGCTGTTCCACTCCATCTCTGCACATGATAATAAACAAGCGATGCCACATGTGGGATAATCCACAAAACTGCTTGGGTCACCTGACAATCTGTCATCAGCCCTGGGCTCTTATCTCCTCATTTGCAATGGATTAATGGCTTTATGATCACCTCACACTTCCCTCCACACACACACACACACACACACACACACACACACACACACACACACACACACACACACACAGAGGCTAAAAAAGAAGTCAAAAATATGAAGTTGATCAATTATGAGAGGTAAGCAGGGGGCTCAGTTCCCCGGCTCATATTGAAAGTGAGTTGGTGGAGGAAAAAGCCGACAAAGTTTTCCTGGTTTTGTCAAGGTACATGCTGCAAGATGTGTCAGATAGTGACAGTGTGTGGACCTGAGCTGAGGCTTAAAGCAGGGCATGATGGACAGAAGATTGGCTTAGAATTAAAGACCACAAGGTCTTACCAAGCACCATGGGACAGTGAACAGCAGCCAGCAGAGCTCTCCTCCTACGTTCAGAGGGAATGTGTAAAACTGCTCCCCAGGAAAGAAAAACACAATTGTCATCATTTTCATTTGTCTCTGGGCCTGTGGGGTCTAATATATAAGTCTATTTTATTTTATGTCTTGCACTCAATTCCCAGTTCATCCAAATAAATCAACAAACTGTTGACTTTTTGACAGTTGTCAAAATATTCTATGGTATATGCAAGGTACAGTTGTGCCCAAAAGTTTAAACCCCCAGCAGAATTTCTGATTTTTTGGCCTTTACTCAGAAAATATGAATGATAACACAAAATCCTTTTTATCACTCATGGTTAGAGGTTGGGTGAAGACATTTATTGAAAAAAAAAGTGCTAACTTTTTAAATCATAATGACAACAGAAACTTCAAAAATGACCCTGTTCAAAAGTTTACACCCTGACCTGGCTCCTCTGTGTTCAGCCACACATTCCTCAATCCTTGTTGTCTGAGTGTGAGTGTGAGTGTGAGCATGTGTGTGTGTGAGCATGTGTGTGTGTGTGTGTGTGTGTGTGTATGCCAGGGTGGAAGGTGGGGGTGTGTGAGGGGGGGATTGGGGGGTTCAAACATGTAAAACACTTTGTGCTACATTTTTAATGAAAATTACGTTACAAATAAAATTTGAGTTGATTTGAATTTGGCCAAAGACTAAACTAATATCAGCATCATATCCAAGCCGACCCTAACTGCCTTGTCGGTGTGACTGAAATGTCCTCTGCCTCTTGTTTACATTTTGAGTTACCTTGCCTAGTTTTGGACTTGAAAATCGAAGTATTCAATATACTTTAAAAGTATAATTAACTCGAAAAGCCTGCACTGTAATCCCTGTTCAGGTGGTTAATCTGACATTGTTGAACACATTGCTACCATGAGTGTGGAGGGAACACAGTGGACATGAGACCCTGCTGAACATGATTATACCACAGAGGTGACACAGCCTTTTCCAAAGAACTATTTTACAAAAAAGCAGAAAAAGAATTTTTTTTTTTTGATTACCAAATTTTTACTTTCTTTCCTGTGTGCAATGTGTTTCAGTGGGTGCATGTTATTAATGATTGACTCTTGATTTCTCAGAGAATTCGAATGTGCTCCTCATTCAGTCCATTTAGAGTGGTGAACCGTGGAATTCCGCCTGTTAAGAGGTTACAGAAGATGTGGAGACAGCAGTGGAGGCCGCAGGATGTTTTCTCACCTCTGTGCAGTATAACTAAGAGAGATGTCTGTTTAGTATAACCGGCAAACGCAAAGTGTCATCTTGACACAATTTCTAAGCACAAAACCTTTTCAGAGGCCAGTGTGGAGCAGAGGATTTCACAGGAGCGGCAGCAGGATGAGTCCAGAAAAACCAGCATGCATTTTCAGCCGAGGTGGAGTTGCCTGCTGCTCTGAAGATGGAGGAAGAGGAGCTTGAGGCTGTGCAATACTTTGGAAAGCTGTGGGTGGAGGAAATAGGGGAAAGCTTCAACAAACATGGGGAAAAGAAACTAGTTTTGGAGGGGTTGAAATTTGTGTGTCATGAAGAGGTTATGGGTAGAAAATGGTATTTGATAGTGAATGTGTGGTTAACTCAAGTACTAACAGGGTCATCAAGACAAATTGTGATTAAATTGTTTTGCACCCTTCCTGTGAGCAAAAAAGGCTTCAAATTCCAATATTTATCAGCAGATTAACTCAATAAAATTCACAGGTTTACCATGTCCTCCCATTCTCTGTTCTACATAGCGATTAATCGAAGCTATTTTGGGCTTTTGAGTTAAGAGTAATATGGAAATGTGCACATTGTTGTAACCAATGTGCAAAACATAGAGGGCCTAAAGCAACATCAGACAACCCTGTAGTCTCAACCGCAAAAAATTTGGGGAAGTCTTGAGAAGTACACTGCCTGGCCAAAACAAAATTTGCCACAAAAACAAACAAAAAAAAAAAAGAAAGAAAGAAAGAAAGGGCACACACTCTGACATTTGGTTGGACCATCTTTAGCTTTGATCACAGCACACATTTGCGGTGGCATTGTTTTGATTAGCTTCTGCAATGTCACAAGATTTATTTCTACCTACTGTTTCATTAATTTGTCCCTTCTCCAGAACATCCCAAAGATTCTCAATGGGGTTAAGGTCTGGACTCTGTGGTGGCCAATCCATGTATGAAAAAGATGTCTCATGCTCCCTGAACCACTCTTTCATGTTTTGAGCCCCATGAATCGTGACATTGTCTTATTGGAATATGCTCGTGTCATTAAGGAAGAAAAAATCCATTGATAGAATAACCTGCTCATTCAGTATATTCAGGTAGTCAGCTGACCTCATTCTTTGGGAACATCATGTTGCTGAACCTGAACCTGAGCAACTGCAGCAACCCCAGATCATAGCACTGCCCCCACAGGGTTGTACAGTAGGCACTAGGCATGATGGGTGCACAACTTCACCTGCCTCTCTTCTTACCCTGATGCGCCCAAGACGATGGTTCCCCTCCATCCTTCCAGTTTTTAATAATGCCTTGGAGAGTTCTTAACCCAACTTTAGACATTCCTGTATCAGTCTCCTTAGATCTTTTCTCTGCTTGATGCCAATGATTCTTTCCTTCTTAAACAGACTAACATCTTTTCCACCACCACAGGATTTGTCTTTCTCCATGGTTGTTTAAAGAAATAAGAAGTTACTCATTGCATCAGCTGGGGTTGAATGACTTGTTACCAGTTGAAATTTTTTTTGGCCAGGCAGTATATTTATAAAATCATAACTGTATTTGCAAAATTAGTTGTTACTCTCAATTACATTATTTTTATTGCATAATAAAGACACACAGTTGATCTGCACCTGTTACATGTTGTGAGTAACAGCAATACATTTCTAACACCAATAATAATAATACCAATAATTCCAACACCAAAACTTGAACATCACTTTGGTCATGGACAGTAAATGTTTTAACACCCTGATATTCTGCTCTCTGTCACTGCTGCTAGCTCCACACTAAGAGTCAACCATCAGAACACATCATCTCTGTGAAGGGCATCTATGGCTCAGTGGCAGAGTCATGGACTTGCAATTGGGGGGTGACAGGTACAAGGCCAGCTGCCTCCGTCACATGCTGAGGTGTCCTTGGGCAAGACACTGAACCCTCAAAAATGTCTCCCCACTATTGTTGTTTTGGACAAGAGCATCTGCTAAATAAAATTGTAGAAATGTAAAACTGTAGACTGCCCCTGTCCACTCCGGTGCAAGCCACACCCCTCCCTGTATCTCTGGAGAGAGCCACGCCCTGTTGTGGGTACATTTCCATGGAAAGTCAAACGAATCCAGGCCTTTAAAGCCTCAGAAGAAGAGGAGGTGAAAACAGACTTCTGTGCTTCTTCCTGTGGCCAACAACAGAGCAACTGCCGTGCTTTACTCGTACCTTCACCATTTCAAACTAGCATTTACCAGGTAGAAAAAATAGTGTCTAAGTGGAAATTTTTAGGGGAGCAGAACAAACATATCTTTGGCAAGGTCATCAATCTGGGGGGGGGGGTCAATGTCTATCCATAACATCATTTAGGGCTCTTGTTTCAGTCCGCCTGTTTGCGCAGACATTTTCTGAGAGATGGAGCAAGAGAGGGTGAAGATTGAATTTTCTCATCTTGAAGGAGTTAGTAGACAAGCTGGAGATGTATATTAGTGTTAGAAAAGCATTCTAAAGTGAATTTTGCAAAATATGGTCCCTTTAAAATAGTGTCACAGAATTACCAAACCACTTTTTTCATGCTTCTATATATTTTTTAACTTATTTATTAGATTTTTGTTTTAAGAATACTGCAAATGACAGTGAAACTGCCACAATCTTAAATATTGCGGTGATAAAGTTCTGCCAGAGCATCCAGCACTGATTTCAATGGGACTACTGCTGATTACATGCCAGCACTGGTGCTTTCCCAACAAGCTGAGGTGTGTAACTGGGCGAGTTAGTGAGTCATACTCCAACAGGCAGGGATCATGTTCCATACGTGTTGGTGTAGAGATAAGCTCTTTACCCACAGAATCAAGGTTACATTTTAATCCTTCATTCTCAGAGTAACCTTCACACTGGATTACAGGTAGGCTAAAGAGGACCTATGACTGCTGTGTAACTCTGTTCCTTATATCAGACAGGCCTTACTAGCTAGAAACACATGCAGGGGGGATTATTCATCTGGAGAGACAGGTGACTCCCCAAACCACAAGCCCTCATTAATATTCAAACATGTCCACGAAAGGTTCTTCAAACACAGCTACACATCTCATTATCCACCCCTTTTTTAGAAGCAACAAACATTACTTGGTGTGTTCCTTTTCTGAGCAGGTCTGGATTAACCAAAATGTTCTCCAGGAGTTTTAGCAAATGGATTTGATTTCATAGAAATATTGGGATCCAATTTTTATTCAATCAAAATTTTTGATGTACAGTTGTGCTTAACAGTTGACACCCCCTCCAGCAGAATCTCTGATCTTTTGGCCTTTTCTCAGAAAATATAAATGATAACACAAAAACCTTTCTGTCACTCATGGTTAGTGGTTGGGTGAAGACATTTATTAATAAACACCTGTGTTTACTCATTTTAAATCATAATGACAACAGAAACTTCAAAAATGACCCTGTTCATTTTTTTATACACACACACTGATTATAAGCTAATAGATCACAGGTGAGGATGGTTACCTTTAGGAGACATTCAATCACATTAGTGTTCACTTTTGTGCATTTATCAGGCCAAAACCACCAGAGTGTGTAAACTTCTTAACTGGGTTATTTTTGAAGTTTCTGTTGTCGTAATGATTTAAAAAGAGTAAACTATGTATATATATATATTTTTTACAATAAATGTCTTCACCAAACCACTAACCATGAGTGACAGAAGGGATTTTGTGTTATCATTCATGTTCTGAGAAAAGGCCAAAAAATCAGAAATTTTGCTTTTACCTCTGATAGCTCCGATCTTTTCTGCCTGATTCTGTCCCCCGATTTTTGCCTGCTGGATTTATTACCTTTGCCTTCGCTGACTGCCTTCACCTGTATCAGCCTTTGATCCTCGAATAAAGACTGTTTTTGAACATCCCTGTAGAGTGCGTCCTCTCTCTGTGCCTGACGAAAAGTCCAAATTGTGAGTTTGAAGCCAGAATTCAGAGATAGAAGTCAAAATTCTATAATTAAATTTAAGATTTTTTTTTAAAAAATGAAAAGTGTTAATTCTGAGATGAACGTCAGAGTTCTAAATTCATTTTCCAGACTCTGAGATTATGATTTCAAAGTCTGTATTCAGAGAGAAAAAGTCATCATTCTGAGTTTAAGTCAAAGTTCTGATTTCCAAGTCAGATTTCTGAGTGCAAAACCAGATTTCAAAGATGAAAGCCTAAATTCTGATTTTTAAGTCAGAATTCAGATTTTGAAGTTCTAACTCTTAGATAAAAGTCAGAATTCTTAGATGAAAACCAAGAATTGAAGTCAGTTTCCTGACACTCATATCAGTTTCCAAGATAAAAGTCAGAATTTTGAGATAAAGGTCAGACTTCTGATTTCAATCTCTGATTTTTTTACTTTTTTTCTGAAAACAATCAAAGATAAAAGTTTTGTACCTGTTTTGTTTTGATGGCCTTACCCTGTCCCGCACCAAATGGACTAAAATCTTACCAAAACAAACAAACAAACAGTTTTGACCAAAGACTATGGCTATGACTAAATCCAGCTGGTAAACTTAACGCTGGGTACTTTGTAAACTATAACAGCCATAACACGACATCTGTGGTCAATCCAAGGCCTGTATCACAAAAACAGCCTGAGTTAAAACAAGCATTTTCTCTTTCAAAGGAAGGGGAAGTTGAAAGAACAAAGACATTATTGGGAGGACAGGTTAGTTTGAGTGATCCTTGGTAGAGTCTTGTGGAGTCAAAAATCGAGGGCAGACGTCAAACCCAGACTGTGCTGAAAACAAGCTGCAGAGATATGACATCTTTTCTTACTGTCACTCTTCCCACTCAAGTCTCTGCAAGCGGCCTGTCACTTCAGATTGGTGTGGGATAATGGTTACATCCTAGAATAGTTACAAAGAAAACATCCCAGATTCAAACAGTAGTTAGACTAAAGTGTGAATGTGTTGTGAATGTGGCTACACTGTTCTTTAACAGTGTGAATGAATGCTGGATCAAAGCGCAGTGATATCCTCCTTGAATGTATTCTGTGTTTGGTCAGCTGTCGTGTTGCTCAGCCCATCCTCTCTGTTTTGTATGTGAAACACTGATAAGAATATTCACTGCCTTGTCTTGCATTGGTCTGGTCTGGCTTGGTCTTACATTATTGATAATCTGCTGCAGGGCTGTAACACTCCCCTCAAATAATAATCTCATGAATCCTGTATCAAATGTTTTACTTCACTTTTTAACTAAAAGAAAAAAAAGATGGGTTGCATATGTCAGCTGCTTCCTCTTCTCATTGACCTCTCTCACCACACAGTGCCTCAGATACACAGCTCACATGTCAGTCAGTAGCAAACAATAATGTGGGCTTATCTGTTCCACCCTGCCAAACCACCCCAGCCCCTGTATGTCATTAACCTTTAAGTCCCCGAGGATCCAGGCATAAGTGTGTCTATCACTGCTTTGTGAATTATTGATGAGTAAAACATGAGTTGATATGACATCATTATGTTACTTTTATGTCCTTGTATTACTCTGGAGAATTAACTGAATATACTCTGTTGGCCAAGCAGACTGCACTTCAACAAACTGGATCATGCAGACCTTCTGTTTTACTTTCCGTCTGCAAAATTACTCTGATTGAAGATCTTTACAGATACCTCATACAAATCCTTAATTCTACAAGTATAAAAGCAAAGGAGGAGATAGACACATACAGGTATAAGACAAACAAGGATTTGAAAATTGGAAAAGAAAATCAAAATGGCTAAAAATGCCTGTTTAGCCACTTTCTATCTTTATTAGAGTGCTCTGTCTACGACTCAACAACAGGGATTTGTTTTAAAAATTAATTAACATTTTTCAGTGAATCACATGATTTCCTGCATTAAAAATGTGCTTCCTGGATAACAAAAAAGATTCTGAAATTGCCTGTGCTGTACTCCCTGACAGAAAAACACTTTTACAGACAAACTGCAGAAGCAAATAATTTAAAAAAAGCAATAAATCACAAATAACCATGCGTCCACTGAAGTGCACGTCTTGTGGCACCAAATTTATATTCTATATAAAGTTAAAATATATGAAATATGTTTAAAAAAAGAAGAAATAATTATGCATGGAGTTACCAAAAACACAATTCATTTTTTCACTGGAAGCTCAAACTGTTTGATATTAAATGCTCAGGTACACAGAGTCCACTTGACTGGACATTTCTTTGATTTTATAAACAAATTAAATATTAGAAAAAGAAAACTGAAGAACCTTTTTGCCTATCCTGAGAAAAAAAGAAGGAACTATCTTGACTCAGCCTCTCATAATTCATGCATCACAGGTTAATTAAGCAAAAAAGAAAGGTCAAGGCTAGGCAGCGATGAATGAGCTGAAAATCCAACTCACCTAAATTAAAGAAGAGCTGCAGATAAAGGTTTTAATACCTTGAAGTTGAATCCTCCCACACAACCCCTCACGCTGTCATTGTGGTCACTCATGGAAATAACCAATGTTATGCCACCAAAATGAATAAATACCTTTTTCTTCAGCGTCTTTGCCAAATATGAAGTAAAAGCACATACAATTGTAGGATGTGTGAATATTCTGTAAAAAGAGACATCTCCTAACTCTGTTAATTTTGGTAAACTGCTTTAGGGGGAGACTTCTATGTGGTGACACTTCTTTGGAAACACAAGGCTTTGCACGTTTACAGAGCAGCAATAACAGAGAAGGACACTGATGAGCAGACACCTGCTCTGAAGGTAACCAGGTCCCCACTGAGGAGTTACAACAAGCATATGGTAAACATTAAGAGGAATAACCTTCCAAAGCTCCGGGGGGAAAGTAGCTGTTATGAGCTGGGTTCATTAACCCAAATGAAACTGAAGGTGAAGGGTAACTTTTTGGAAAGCACTATGTGAAAATGATTTTTACTTTGGATTATTTATTTTTTATTTTTTGCGTACTTTATTTAGTTTGTCTGGAGAAAACTGGGCACATGACTGTAGCACACAATAGATTACTGGTATTTTGTTTACAACTTGGCAAGTAATGCTTCATATCAGTGGCAATGAGAAAGTGCTGCATATTGTGTGTTAACACAGACATGACTGATGCAATGATCCTATTCTCTTTTTTTCAGCAGAGTCTTTAAAAGATGGTGTGCAGAAATTGGAATATTCGCAACATCTAGAATTCAGATTTTGAACTGGGCTCATTTGTTACTAAAACATCCCATCACTGAGTGACGGAAGCCTGTACAGATCAAATGTGATCCTGAAGATGGTGTCATTTTCAGGAGCAACATAAAGTGACAAGGTGAGGATTCATTTATTCATTCCTGTGAGCATGTTCATGAAAATATGATGGATGAACACTCATGTGACACATTTGTGATTCTCCATCATAAGTGACTACCAATACAGATTATTTTGTACAAAAAATAGAAATATTCTCTTCCACTTTAAGTCTTTTCACTCCAAATGTACAGTGTTGCACTTGCAGCATTTTTTCCCCCTGACAACCAAAGATGTCACTTCTTAGTTTTTGTTTTTCAGTTTATTTTTTTTACTTATTTATTTAAACTGCCAAAGTGGTCAGTGAGTGCTTTGGTGTTGTGTTAAAGTTTGTCTAAATTAAGATAAGCTACTCTAGCTAACAATAATGCTTTATCTAGAGGAATTTTGGACAATAATGTAACGCTGTGCCACAGCTTTGCTCAACAACTAAATAGTGGCATAAGCTTAGTCGACAAAGTCTTAGAATTAGTTGGATGATTAACTGAAGCAGTGCTGCTCTGTGAAGCAGACAGGCGCTGAGGCTGGGCAGGTTGGAGTGAAGCAGGTCACAGAGACTGGCAGACAGATGTGCTTCAATGTTCAACCAACAAAACTGTGAAGTTACTTCTGGGGGGGAAATAGAATCTCACCATGACTGTTAGTTTTTGAAGTTTAGATCCTGCAATTTTAACCTCCAAGATCCTCAGCTTGTTGTAAATTTACAGGAATTTCCTGTAAATAATAGTATTTTAAAAAAATCCTGTATAATATGAAAACAGTAAAATACTGTTGAGATTTTACTGTAAGTTTACAGCAAAAGCTTGCAGTGTACGCCTTCTTCACTTCAACAGTGCAAACTTTAACAGTGCATGACTGTAAAATATGAATGAAATACCATCAACCATGCTGTCAGTGTTTTACCGTCATGGAGGATGACCAGGATGGAGCTGGGGAACAACCTGACTTCAAACTCTACTCTCCTTCCAAACAAGTGCTCTCACCTTCTTGTTGGGGACTCAGGGTTCACATGAGCCACCTATTGCTCTCCTGTGCATGTTCTTTTTTCTTCATCACCATCTTCCATCCCTTTTTTCAGTTTGCTTGTCCTCTTAAGGCTTTGAGACAACTCCTACAAATTCTATATTAAATCTAGCAGCTTGTTCTGGATGTTTTCATATGCATGGCAGTACCATTATGTGTCTGTCTATGAACAGGAACCCCAGTAATGTAAAAATAAACTCTATAAGTATACAGCCGATTCTAACTTAATAAAAAAAGGACATTTTTATGGGCCATGTTGCTCACTTATTTAACACTCTTCACATACATATATAAACATCATATCCTATTTCCCTGCAGCCAAATGCTGACAACTTCTACACACTACACCTTTAAAAGAAAAATGTCTAATTTAAATAAGTGACATCAGTTCCTCCCCACATCCTGTTGGCAAATCCCTCTCGAAAGGCTGCATACATCGATGGAAGATGTCTCAGAGGTGTGACTCCAATTAACGCAGCAATCACCTGGACAGTAGTCCACATCTGATGACTGGAAAGCTCCCAAAGTGTTGACTGTCATGTTCTCACTTGCCTTAGGGAACTGACAGCCATTCATGGATTGTTGGATCAATGCACTGATCTTTCAGAGACCCAGTTAGTCCATCCAGGTGAGCTGCACTGGCATGTTTGGCGATTTCCTGCCTGCTCCACAGCTTTAATCAGAGCTCTTTGTTGTTAAGATGTCACATGGCATTGATTAGACTTCACAGCTGCTCAAAAATTAGTCTCCAGTGACGAAATGAGGAGCTGCTCCTGCCCCTCCAGTCTCATCTGTGATATGACTGCAACTTCCAAGGCTTGTGAATTCAAGTTAGCCGTGTGTGATTGCATATATTTAACTTTCCTAAGCAAAGAGCCACACACACATATGTATGCACCTCTGGCTATGAAACAGCCTCCAAGACTCTACACTCCCAGACTTAACTGAAAGCCATCCTCATTACACAGCTGGCAGTGGAATTACATCAGGCGTGTGTGACAGGCACATGAAAATCTTTAAACGGATAACTGGAATCCTAGGAGATACCCAGTCTGAGAGCATGTAGGTCATGTGTGTGTGTACAGTATGTTGCATGTTATTAACACAGCACTGTCAGGCTCACCTAAACAAGTTTAAGCCCTGTTAGTCGAGTACAGCATATCAAATTCACGGATTTCTTCGTGGTTAGTCGAGGATGGAAATGCAGCAAATCCTCCTCCAGTCTTTGATTGACAGACTTTCCTCATCTGTCTCCTGAGGAGCAGCTGCTCAGTGGTCAGGAAAGCCTAGTAGATAGGCTTGATGATGATAGATGATACCAACCAGACAAGCTTACCTCATGGATCAAACATAAAGAACAGTGACATTGAAATATAGCTTGGCTGAAAAGTTTCACTTGATCGCATGCTCCCAGATCAGTCTTATCATCTGGCTCTCATGGGGAAAAGCACGAGAGTCCGGCCTCCCGACTTCACCAGAAATGGCAAAGTAGCCATGTCTTTCTAAGCTTATTGGAGCACCCACGGGCTGTTATATAAAAGATGTATGAAGAGTTTCAAAGAGTTTTCACTCCTTCTTTACACATTTGATAGTTTCCATGGAATAGATGCGCTCTTCTGAAATAGATATATACTCCTCTCCCTGAGATGTTTGTTGCGCTCATAAAACTTAAGCCAACTCGCTGGGTCAGTTAAAAGCAGCGTGGACTTTACTATATTGCTCCAGGCTACAGGAGCATCCATCTGCAAGAGTAGTAAATGCTTTTAAGGCATCAGTGAGCAAATACATCCAAGGCAGGGCTGTTTTATTCAGGGAAATACAGTCTCTGCTCTGCGGATCTTGGAAAAGCACAGAAGAAATAACAAGAGAGTGTGCTCTCTGTGCCATTCAAGCTGTTAGAACAGAAATGAAAACCATTCAATCACGTGCTCATTCCTGCTAAATCTAGATTCCACTTGGTTTAATTTTTCACATTTGTCTTTCCATACTGTGTTGTGAAATATCAGAAGTGGAAGCTTGAAATTGGTGAACACACAATGGAACACTGTTTTCTTATATTCAAGTGAGTCATTTATTTCTAAATCACCACTGTGTGAGCACTTCACCATAAACTCAGGAAGACTAACTTTGTGTTCCACCTGGGGTCAGAGCTTCTTGTAACTTTTCATCTTATCTTTTGTTTTATCTGCACTAGCATCCCTGTATTCCAAAAAAAAAATGTCTTAATGTCTCGTTTGATGTCTTCAGCAGTAAACAAAAATTGAAATTTCACCTTGTGCCAAGATTAATCCTTTTTTACTGCCAGTAGACATCTGACTGCCTTTTGTTAAGACAAAGCACCTATACTGTAAAAAAATATATATTTCCACGTTTTCCTTTATTTGTTTGGTAAATCATTTTTACACTTAAAATTATTGTGTGGAATTAAAAGTTTTGTGATTAAGTCAAACAAACCTTCAATAATGAGAAGAAGTGACATTTGTAATATTTAAATGGTAGGATTCAGTAGATTTACTGGATAACTTGAGTAAATGTGACTGAAATACTTGGTGAACAGTAGAGAAAATGTGTAGAAGACATTGAAAACACTGAGTAGATTTAACTGAGCTGGACAAAATTACTCATCATACCTTGTTGCAATGCTTTTATAGGGAACTCAGTGGGTATGAGACCCTGCTGTACAGGGATGCATCACACACCACAGCATGTATCTGCTGTCTATGCCCCACGGCGTAGACTGGTGACCCCTGCTGCCTGTAAATCACCATCATTCTACAGTTGTATACTCTAATCCAACATACAGTACATGATAGGCAGCTACAAATGCCCAACAAATTCATAATTTCAGCAAAAAAACCCAATTCAAATCCAGGTCCAATACATTATATATACAGAATATGATATATATTGTGTATATGATATAGTTTTCATTGAGAGTTCTACAGAAAAAAACAAACAAAAAAAAAAACATTACTAATTGATCTATAAATCCATAACATAAATATTGTGAAACGTTTACATTGAGGCCTGAATGTATTGGCTGTGTGAAGCTCGTAAGCCGTAGAAGTCTATAGATAAGCTGTATCATTGTTTAAGGTGCGGAGTTCAAAGCCTGTAAAAACCTGTAGCGGCTTACAGAGCAGAAATGACTGTCTTTTGGACAGCTTTTTTCTCCAATCTCTCCTGTACAGAGCCTCCAATCAATGAACTTGTTTTTTCTTTTTTTTTTTCTTTTTTAATACCTGTCATGATGTCTTTGCCTTTGCATCCTGTACTTGGTTTAATACATATAAACTCAAACATTCATCCTCATGGTTAAATCCAGGTATAAAGAAATACTGCAGATGCTTCTATCAGCTTCTTTCACAGAGGAAGAGGCATTTTGCAGAGATGAGGATTTCTGACGAGGAAGGGAGAGAGGAACACTGTGCTGTAAGCAGAGGATACAATTGGGAATGGAGAAGGCTGAAAAACTCTGAAGAAATATAAAGCAGAAAGTTTAACAAGAGCCTCTGTGATGGCCGCTCTGTGCCCCCCCCTCCCCCATTCTTACATTCTTAATGTGTACTGCTAGTGTACAGCAGAAAGTTTAACAAGAGCCTCTGTGATGGCCGCTCTGTGCCCCCCCTCCCCCATTCTTACATTCTTAATGTGTACTGCTATTGTTCTTGCAATGAATAAAATTGTAAATGAATAGGAAACAAATCTGAATGCCCTTAATATGCCATTAAAGCCCACACTTTGAGTACTCCACTAGCATTCAGCAGGACATCTATCTGTTTTACTGTGGCTCCTCATTCTGCATTCCTGCACAGGGAACCATCACTTAGGTTGCTGAGAATCACAGCCCATTGTCAAACTCACAACAAGGGAGTCATCAAAGACTCGCAGCCTCACTGTCTGCTGCACAAGAGGAGAATATTTGGCAGAAAAAGAAAGAAGTAATTTCTGGGATGTTGCTCTCAGAAGAAATCTATGCGCCTGTTGCCAGGGGATGTAGCAGGGCATTTTTATTCACCTTAACACCTCGCAGAGTGTTGTAGCTTGATGTTGCTGAGGCATGTGTTTCTTTACTCTGTGATTCCATTAAGTGCTGTTGTGAGCCATGTCTACCCTTTGCCTTTGAGGATGCCTCGTAGGTGGTGTCTGCATTTCTCATGGCAATAAGAAGAGGTGGATGAAGGGGTTGTAGAGCAGCTATCTGAATGAAAGAACAAGCCGGTGAGCTTTATAAAATAAACTGACAGCGGACACCTTACCCAAACCTGTCTTGAATGTATAAAGGCCGGCAGCATTTTGTGAGAGAGCCGGGAGATCCCCTGCTCAGATGTGCAGCAAAGAAAACCATCTTCTTGCTCGGCTGACATGAAACAGGTCTGTCCCTCTGGATGCTGTTTTGTAGAATTAGGTGATGCAGTTAAAGTATATTTGTTGGATGTTGAAAGATATGGTACCTGTAATCCCTGGTAGGTTATTGAAATAGTTCCGATTTTAAAATCTGTTTCATGAGCTCAAACCAGAACTGATGCTTTCTTTACTGCTGGGGCCAAAAAGAGGAGAGAAATGAATCCTCAGGAGTGAATAAGTGTTTCAGCTTCTGATGTTCAGGCTCTCATGATGGATAGCCTTATTCCCAAAAAAGTGATGTCAAAGGCTTTTGATGTACAGTATGTTAGCAGGACTCGTATTACTGCTTAAATCAATAGGTCAAAGCCTGTTATCACCTTGAGACCCCACATGTGTGAGTTTCATTTAATGCAGAGTGAATCTGCTGCTGGGGCACATTTCAAACCAGCTCTTATATTTAGAAGACAGATCGAGGTGCTTCTTTTTATCGACACCAAAGCTCAGGGTCATGAGGTTAGTGTAAAGGGGGGGTTGTGTTGGGAGGAGGAACAGCTGAAGGTTTTTTACACATTGACTTTTTGTGTGTTATTATATCTGCAATGGTAATGAAATTTCTTGACGTCTACCTCTGAATCTGCCCAGATTTAAAAAGTGAAACTACGTTAATAACAATGGAAAAAGACTGAAAGGAGAATTTAGATCTTTTACAGGACCCTGAAACTACCTGTGATACTACATTGGTGGTTGATATATGCAGCAGTTTGAAAGGCACATTCTAGTTCATTCAGGATATTTCCAATTTAAAAGTCCAGGAGCAGTATTTTAGTTTAAATAGATTAATAAAGGCTGGGAAATCTCAAAATATCAAGGCAATATGATGCAATCACTTTTTGAGTTTCTCAACTTATCTTGCAAGTTGATAACACTATTCAAATGATCACGTTAGGAAACTAGTTCTGTCAACTTGGATTTTCTTCTTCTTCACCAATTCATGATTTTCTAGTCAGGCTAACAATGAAATTCTTGCTCCTGTGACTTTTGTCTTATCCTTCATTTAATGCAGATATTCTAATTGAACAAGCCTACAATTCCTCATTCTGTGGAATAAACCTTTGTATTTGTACTAATCAATAATTTTGTAAGACCAACAATGAACTGGAGGACATGGGGAGACAAAAAAATTGCAGATAGGTTAGTTTTAAAAACTCCACCCCTTCAGTTTTATTAACCAGCCGTGCACAGATGTCGTCAAGTACAGACTTTGATTTGACTTGATAACAAAATGTTGAAGAATGAATTGATATGGAAACTGCCACAGGGTTTCTTGTGCGTTTGTGCAGGGGTCATACTGACATCTCGCTGTATTAATAATGAAATCGATGTTACCTGAATCACTCTGAGGGGGCTATGATTGTAACTCCCATACTTTTGTGACTGACAAAAAAATCTTTTTAAGTCAACGACAGAGAGAATTTGTTGGGAAAATCTGGATTTATTAGTTGCATATGTTTATAGTTTTTTTTTTTGTTTGGTTTTTTTTTTTTGACCTGGAGTTTTGGATCTGTGAATTCTGGATTTGTTCAGGTTTGCCTCCCTTTACATCTGCACCTAGGTCCCCCACACACCCAGCCACTCTGTGACACTTCCTGATTTTTTAATATGATGCAAGTTGGTCTTTATAAAACCTGTTACAAGTGAGTAATTCCAGCTAAAACATTTCTGTACAATGGAATGTCATTTTTCACAACACTACAGGTTTTACAATGAAGAGGTCGGAGAAAGATGGTCTGAATAAACACATTTAGGACAGGCCTCCTGCTGCCCTCTGCCCCCTGAAAACAGAGCACTTACTTATGTAGAGACTTACCTGCCATCACTCCTAGGACAAAAAGAAGGTCAAAGCAGAAATACTTAAAATATTTCTGTGGTTTAATGTCACTCCCCAATCAGAACATTAATCAGTTGTTCATAGTGGCTCAACCCTCTTATATTGCTTCAAGCCTGAAGGATACGCTCTAATAGTTCCTCATGAAATGGGCAAACTTGTGCCTTCCAACCCCCTCTGCTTTTATTCTTAGCGTGCTCGCCTGTGTGAAAATAAAAAGAAGCGCTAATTTGGAAATATGAGCTGAGTGCATCCTCTTTGGGATTCTGCTTCAAGGCAATTCCAGTCTAAAAATGTTTCTGCAACTGTAGTTCATTTATTTGATTGACACGAGACAGGGCCACACACTGTGTTCTCATTCAGCCAACAATGAAATTACATCCATGTTTTAAAGTTTGGGGATGTAGTTTTTGCATAAATATGCAGTGGAAGAAGGCATTTTGGTTTGACAGGGTCAGAGACTTAAACTGCTCCTGCACCTCAGGGTAACACCACACCAGACGTAAAGATAAGAGAATGTACATTAAATAGCTGTCATGAGATGATTTTCTGCATACACTGTAAAATATAAATTGTTGTTTCAAAGTAAAATATGATGTAAAGGGCTGCCTTTAAATTTTATGACAAGTCAAAATTCATTCCTCACTCTTGGTGTTACTGTTGTTAACATACATTTCCTGAAAGCATGCCCCACACTCTCAGAACTCTACAAACGATTCAAAAAAACCACATGCATGTTGGGCAACCCCCCATTCTTTTACAGTGTATTACACAAATGAGATGACCTGAAGATCCCTCCACCTTCTCATAACTAACCTTAGTAAGACTTTTATGTTTTATTATGTTATTTATTATTTAGGAGTTTTTCATGACACCAAGAGGAAAAAGCTGACCTCAGTGCCTGAAAATGATAAAAATCTGAATGACATCCACATTGCGGCTTCATTTCTGCAGTTCCCCTCGATCTCTCAAGGGAGCTGATTAGGAGAGAGAAGAAGTGGTTACCTAGCTCCCAGTTGGGGTAACACTTGCACCGGCCGTAATGAACAGAGCTGGACAGGATTTTTGAATGTCGTCTATGCCTCTCGAGAGATGTCCAATTTGGCACAGTGTAATAATGTCAGGGAAGAACCGTGAACTAAAGATATGTTATCAAAAGAAAGGCAGGAAAGAGTTTTTGTGCATCTCTGGGGTAAAAAAAAAAAAAAAAAAAAAAGTATACCTAAAAGTGAAAAGCAAGAGGAGCTTTTCCAGCAGAGAAGGAGCTGTCAAAGCCCGAAACGGGTTCAGACATTTCCTCAGCGCTCTCTAAATGAATGAAGGGGGATTCTGATTTTAGTATTCTTAACAAACCCAGATTTATCATCCAGCAGTAAACCAGTTTGTGCACCTCCAGGGCATCTTATTTGGCTCTGCTCTTTCTTTCTGACAGGGATGGGCTCATTGGCAGTCAGGCAGTCTATTGTCAAAGATATCATTAAAATCCTACCCTGTGCCCTGACACATCCCCCATTATAGTTTCCATCCCTCTGCTGACTGAGGAAATGTGGCCCTGTCACCTGAGGCCAATATGCCAGCCGGATGACTTTTTTTGTCCATGTAACAGTGTAGCATTGACCTGCTAATGGCTTTTCTACACATATACAAATTGTCTGAATGCCTGTTAACAATATGACAACTTGATGGCTGAAACTTTTCCTCAAGCATTCAAATTTTTAAGTGGCTGCTTCCATATTCTGAGCCTGTGTTCGCCTGTGTGCAGTTAAAAATAAATCAAGCTGATAAGACCTTTCATTAAGGAATTAATGTGTGAAAGTGCAGCAGAAAGTGGCCCTGGTGTGATATGGATGAAGCTGTAAGTGGATGAAGTTGTTTTATCTGTTCACAGGCTAAAAAAAAACACTCTGGGGATGGAGCTGCCTGGCTTTTTTACTGTACTTTTCTGTCCATGCCTGATGGCAGGCTGGGGCAGGATGATCTATTGCCTGGCTGTTGCAGGGAGCGGCTTGAACCATGGGAGATTCTTATAGCAGAAAATCTTATGAAGAGAAAAAGGGAAAACAAAAAAAAAGAAAGAAACGTTATTTGGTGTGAAAAATTGTTTGCACACTTCATGCTTCATTTTGAGTTGGTAGTTATTTGAGGTTGGGCTGAATAATGAATGTTCTATAGCAGTAAGTATGAAGACTGTTTCAGTTATTTCACAAACTATTTGAGTTTTACATTCAACAATATATTTTCTTTTCCATATGGAACTATATTTAGTGAGTAGGACGTTATGCAGAATAGAATCCCTATACACTATAAAAAAGATTATGTGCTGTCACAGGGATTATAAAATCATATTTTCTAATTTTTACTGAATTAGATATTTACAATATTTATGAACAAATATGAAACAATCCACGTGAGTCTTTCTACTATGAGATGAATTTGATTCAAACACATAAAACCAATGAGATTGGGCTTCATAAAGGTTCGGACAGTAAGAGACAAGTGCCCACAGCCTCACTCAGTTACACTTTTTTATCCTTCATTAGGTCCCTCTCATTTTCTTTTCTCTTCCATTGACTGGTCAGACATTAACCAGAAAACAAAAGCCTCGTGCTCCGCTGTCATGGCAACATGACCCCTTGGATTCACTTCTCAGTCTGGGCCTGAAAGTCTGTGAGCTGAAGGAGGTGATGAAGGCTGATCCCTTAAGGCCAACCTCCACCCGCTTTGCCCTGTCTGTGTTTTGTCTGCGTCGTCCTTACGCTCCTCCTCGACTCTGACTGCAGTTTATTTTTAAGTAGACAGAGGGAAAAAAAGACCAACACAAGATTGTCATCAAATAAAAGGCAATCCTTGGCTGTGACCTTCTGAAACTCTTGAAAACAGAATCGTCTTTTCTCTTCCCTTCAAATTCTTCTTTTCACCAGCTGATGAATAAATTCAGCTCATTCAGCAGAACATCAGACAACAAAGAAAAACACAATCAATTCAGGTCTATTTCACATCAAATTACTTATGGGCCATCATCTGTGACAGCGTCCAGTCGCTTTCTGGATTTTGTCAACATTTTTGTGGAGCTACACACAGAATCTCACTTTGTTGTAGTGGTGGGCAGATGGATCTAAAACATCAATACCAACTTTTGTATTAGTATTGATCAATACTTGAGTGATGAGATGGATACCTAAAATTATCAGTACATTGCAGATTTCCTGAATGTTATTTTGTTTTTGTTCTGGTAAATCTACTAGTATGTGCAAGCTCTTTGCTCAAATGACACATTGAAAACTGAACCATAATAATCATTGACATCCCTGAACATTCAAGTTAACTGTTTTACAATCAAGCAGAAAAACATTAAAGCATGTGATTATTTTCTGGTTGATAAATTAGTTATTTACTTACATTGATGAACGCGAACATTAGTTTTCGTGGTCGTGTGGTATTCTTGATCAATTTTGACAAGCAGCTTTTTCCATGTAAAAAGGATCAATATATTGAAATCACCAGTATATGCTCTATATTTACTCAGTAATCGGGTCAATACCAAATTTTGCAGAATTGCACACCCCCACTTTGTAGTTGTGTATGGTTGCGCTGGTTGTTAATGTGCCTTACATTTATGTAGACTGTAGAAAAGTGAACGTAGTCTCCGTGACATCTGATACTGAAACCCAGTTTTCAGGCCAAAGAGCCTGTGTAATGTATTTGTTGGAATCTGACATTTTTTTCTCTTCTGTCCAAGTCCAGGGGGGTCAGCTACAATAGCATGGGCTGCTACTGACATGATGCACCGTGGACACAGGAACATTAAGATCTCTGGAATGGACTTGTCACCTTCAGATTGTCCATGTTTATCTCACTTTTGTCTCTTAAATCTACAGACCGCTCTTTCCTCTTCATTCTTTCTCCATACTCGTGTAACACACAACCCAAAGGTTGAGTCTTTTTAACTTTTCTCTATTTTCACTGGTTGCATGTGTGATTACTATATGTCTCACCCCTGCGACTTGCCACAGGTCTTAATACAAGTTACAGCTGCAGCACAAGCTTGAGATGCAGTGTCTCACAATTTTGATGGGGTGTCATTAGTTTAGTTCTGTTCGTTTTTCAGACCGGGGGGACACTGGGTGAAGTTGAACTTTGATTTTGATAGAATAGAATATAGAATAGAAAAGAATATTCTTTATTGATCCCCCATAGGTTAAATTTCCACGTCACAGCAGCTCACAACATTTCAAGTGCAAAGAATGTGACAATAAAATAGAATAAGAAAAAATGCCAGAAGAAAATGCTCAATTGCTAGAACTTAGCAATTTAGAAGAAGTACTAGGAATATAAAAATAGCACTATTTACAGAGGGTAGAAAATTAACACCAGTTACAAAGAATGATGATACACAAATGCACAAATTACACTATTTACAAGGAATGATGATATACAATCTGAAAATACAACAGAAAAAGAGCAATGAGGGGAGAAGTGTGGGTGACGACGGCGGTTGCAGGGGGCTGGGGTGGTGTGAAGAAGAAGCAGGCAGGTCGTTGGATTGACGAGCGGGACGATGGGTGGGGAGAGGAATGGAAGTAGAGTCAAATCTATTGAAAAACAGATTCAGCGTTTGCCCATCCCCGATCTCCTTCTTCAGGCCCCTCCCATGGCCTCTGCTGTGACCAGAGAAGGTTTTCAGGCCTCTCTAGACCTTTCTTGTGTTGTTTTGTTGCAAGAGGTTTTCCATCTTGGTCCTGTAGCTGGCTTTTCCTTCCTTGATCTTCTTTTTAAGCTCCCTCTGCACCCTCCTCAGCTCCTCCTTGTCCCAGATCCAAAAAAAACCTCCTCTTCTCCTTCAGCAGGACTTTAAGTCCAGGGTTTGTTGTTAGAGAAACACCGCACTTTCCTAGTGGGTACGGTGTTCTCTACACAGAAGTTCATGTAGTCGGTGATGCACTCTGTCATGCTAAACTCGGTTGCGATGCAAGCTAAATAAATTAAACATCTGAATATCAGAAGATTTGCAAATGCAAGAGTTTTCTGGGTAATGCATTTTCGGTCTGAACAGCAAAGTGAGTCCACAAAAATTTCAAGACTCCCTCCAGAGTGGAGCGTTTTGAAGACGATCGTGGTTACGCCCCCGTCTAAAAGGCAGAAGACGCAAAAGGCGCTGTTTTCAGGAGCAGATTTTAGCAGGTGCTTCATCTGTAGTGGCAGCAGTACTGCACTGAATAGTCCCACTGCATTTAAAGGTTGATTGCTGAAGTTATGTTTGTTCAATACTCTATATACCATTCACTGCTGGGTGCTTGTTAGTTAATGGATCTGTGGGTAATGGGTCTGTTCAGAGATTAAGATAAAAATATTTTTTCTGCATGAATAACAACATGCTAAATCACAGAGTCACAAACCTTTTTTTCTATCTCCAAGACAGACTGACAGTATCAAAGACCAGACCCTGGTAAACACAACAACATCAGACATCTTTCAAAACAAAAGCTCTTTATTGTCATTTGTAATTGTTTTTCAGCATTCATTTCTAAAGTAGTGTTGGAGGTTAAACCAAAAAAAAGAAATGACATTTGCCCTGCAAAGTTTCCTAAACATAGAACCACAAAGGTACTGAAGAAGGTGCAAATAGTTAGTAAAAGTTAAAAAAAAAGAGGCATACAAATAAGTTTAAAAAGGACACATTCTAATTTTTGTCAGACGAGTCATCCTCTTCCATATCTCAAAGTTGCAGCACCGTCTTTTGGAGCAGGGTACGACTCCCATTCTAGGCCAAGCTGCTCTTTGTTCGTCTTGTAGTTCAGGGCTGATTGAAGCAGGAGTTCAACCTCCTCGGTCCAAATAAAAGTCTTCGGCCATTGTTGTTGTGTTCATCTGGGGAACAGAACAGAAATTAATTATTTCACACATGCGCGTTCTTATATAGGCGTATGTCTGTGTTCCACCAAAGCGCCACCTAGCGGCCTTGCGTCGAATTTCACCCACTATTGTGTTCCCTGGAGACGCTCGTCTGAATGTGGAGAAAACTTGAAGACGATACTGCACTTTTGTGGCACTTTTGCGTCTACAGTTTTAATCGTCTCCGTGTAAACGTAGCCTAAGTCATCATCTTTGCTGCTAAGGGTTAAAACCTTAGGTTAAAAGGTTTATACCAATCAGGTAATAACAGTATTTCACTTTTTGGGTTTCAAGATGAAGTCCTGTTTATTTTGTTTGTTTGTTTGTTTTTTCTTTAAGGCATGCTTACCTTTTTTTTATCAACAAGTCAATCAATCAATCAATCTTTATTTATAAAGCGCCATATCATAACAAACGTTATCTCAAGACACTTTACAAAACATTAGCAGGTTGATACCTGTTAATGTTAGAGTATTTAGTTATTTTATTAACAGAGACCCAACATCAAGACAGGATAAGGAATCTTATCTCATCAAGTCATTAAACACAGTTTAATGTGAGGTTTCATGTGTACTGAGCATTCTCATAGAAAGCTGTCAGTGAAGATCACGGCATGTTGATTATAATCCATATTTCTGCAATTTCAGACATGAAAGCTGCTTATATGTTCCATCTGAAAATCTAATTTTTAATAAATGTATGTAAGATGATGAATAATGCACAGACATTTGCTATTTGCATGGCTTTATAACTGACTCGAGGACTCAACTACTGCATCCAGCCTGGGAGAGGGAACCACTGTGGTGCTGGTGAAATGTGTGGGTTATTCTGCAGTCTGAAAGGAGACTGCCCTCATGGTTTGGTGGAGACCAAAAACAGACCTGAAAGAGAATAAAGAATGAAGTCTAATGAGTGGACTTTTGACCCACTCCAGCCCCCTGCTGCTCTTATTGGGGAGATGATGCCCTCTCATTCGCTCAGCAGAATTTCGCTCTATCATAAGTGAAAAGGTAGAACACTTTTTGGAGAATTTGCTTCTTGAGATTGATCTGTCTGTAATGTGGTAACACCCTCTCAGCTGGTGTTATAGGCTCTATGCTGTACGCTGCTGTAGACTAACTTTTCCTTCGTCTGTCTGAAAACCAGAGCAACAAATCTCACACCCTTGTTTTAACACAGGAACTTCTTCATGTGGGATATCAGGCTGCTGAGTTGCTAACACTCGCACTTACGCCAAACACTTCTTTTTAATTGCATGCATAAAACATTGCATGAAATATCAGGTTTCACATGCTCCATACGAGCTCAGGTCTGAGAGAGGTTTTCATGTTGAATTACTCGGGTAAGGAGCCTTCAGTGCTGGTTAATGCTGAACATGTTTGTTTCTTCTTACATATCTTTGTGCTCCTGGTCATAAATGACTGGTCCATTAAGGCTCATCATTAAAACTGTAATGATACAAATGTTATACATTTTTGTGTTGGAATGTCTTTTATCAACTTACAGTTTTTCTCAATTGTTTCCATGTTTTCTGGGACTTGAGACACAATGACCACAACATGGAGTTCAACCCTCTGAACTAGTTCTGCTGAACTGCAATCACAATTCTTGCTTTAAACCTAAATTTTAGCTATAAAACACAGTTTTCCACAACACTACACACAATTCTCTGAGTCTGGTAAAAGAAAATCACAAGAAAGTGTCTTGTTTTCATAAGGAACACACCATCACTCAAAATCCTAATCCAGACTCATGACATGGGCAAACACCTTTCACACAGTTTAACAATTAGAAACCAGAACTTTAACATTCTTCTCTGTTTTTCTCAATCCCCTTAAAGATTTATTTTCTGGCTGGAGTTGGAAAGTGTATGCCTGAAATCCACAGACATGTATACCTCTCCTCTAAGCTATGGAAGACCCGTGTGGAGAAAAAGCAGGTGATGCGTTTCATGGCTGGATTTGCTCCATGCTAGATTATTTCCCCCCACTGCTTGGCCAGTGAAAACATAGCTTGTGATGTGGATGAGGTGCTGTGGCCAGACCACAGAAACAAAAGAGAGGAAGCAGAAGAATATTTTTTAAATTATTAGTTTTACAGTTTTCCTTGATTGTTTCCTCACATCTTCTGAGAGCATGCCTCAGACTCTCAGAAATCTTCACAGAATTTTAAAAAAGAAAAACACATTCAGAATAATATTGTTTCTTCCCACAATGTTATTTTGTTTTATCAAATGACACATATAAACCACCATAAAGACGGACATTCAAAAGAACCAGTTGAACACTGATGTGCTGAAAGTGTAAACTATGATGAATGGACAACCCTTTTTCTCCATTTAACAAAATGACTTAGGTCTATTTTGTTCTGTGTTAAACTTACAAAAGACAGTTCATACATAAGTGTGTTTTAAATGTTGTAGAATATTGATTCTATACTCAGAAAACATCAATACACATAAATAAATATATTTTACCCTCAAAAACAAACGACATACAAAACAACATAATAATTTACTGCATAGTTACAGTAAAAAAACAAACAAAAAAACACTTTGCTACATCCTCTCTTCTGTTTGGGTTGGGTCACATCACCTCATCCACATCACACACGATATTTCCCTTGGTCAGGCAACGTGTGGCATGGTGTGTTTTTGACTGTCTCTACTTCAGGAGCCAGCCTCGAGCGGACAGTCAACAAACAGCAGATTTCAGCACTTCTGCATTGTCTCACATTTTCAGACCAGAGGTTGCTGCTTGGTCAATATCGTGTGGACAAAGTCATGAAATCTCAAGTTGGTCTGTTTTTCAAATTTGACTAGAACACAAAACAAGGGTGAAAAACATGTTACTTTCATGTACTTCTTCATCAACACATCATTGATGCGTTTTCTACATGGAGGTGTGTGATGTTCCTGTGTCTGAACTCCCACTATCCGTCATCTCACACTCTGGGAACCAGTTAAAGTCTCTGTTGTCACTTTGTCTGCTCGCTGTGAAAACACTTATGTTGCTGTAACAGCACCGTTAACTAACGAGCTGGCTGCACCCTCACAAAAATTCCTGCAATATGTTCATGTCAAAGCCAAGCCTTAAACATCACTGAAGTCTTCAATGATTCAAATATCACATCTGAGTTCACCGTTTTGTCTTTATTAATCAGTGACATGACCATGTTGGCTAGAGACACTGTGCTTGATGACACTTGAGATGACAGTGACACCTTTTTTGAAACAGGCTGTAGGCATCAAATTCAAGATGAACACATTTGCAAAAAGCAATCAAGTTTATCAGTTGGAACAATAAATACCTTGTCTTCATAGTGTATTCGATTGAATATAAGATAACACGACGACAGCAGCATGTCCATAATTCTCTTGTCAGCCTCCAACTCCACAGGGTCCAGGACTGAACTGGACTCTTCACCAGTCAAAGATAATGACTTCACATTAGCAAACAGCAGATCAAGAGTTGTATCCTCTCTGGTTGGACAGCTAACAAACTGTCAATCCAGTCAGGTGGGAGGAGAGGGTGACATGATTGAAGTCTCCTCAGATTATTATGAGTGCCTCAGGGTGTTGAGTATGTATCCATCAACAGATTCATGGATGACATTACGAACGTGCACAGCACAGCACTGTGTCTACTGTGGACACCTTCAAGTTCCTGGGATCCACCATCTCCCAGGATCTGAAGTGGACCCCTCACATAGACACAATCAGGAAAAAGGTCCAGCAGAGGATGTTCTTCCTGCATCAGCTCAGGAAGTTCAACCTGCCCCAGGAGCTGCTGATCATGTTCTACTCCTCCATCACTGTCTGGTTTGGATCTGCCACAAAACTGGACAAACACAGACTGTAACGGACCATAAGGACTGCAGAAAAAATCATTGGTGTCAACCTGCCCCCATCCAGGACCTGTACCGTTCCAGGGCCAGGAAACGAGCAGGAAGCATCGCTGCAGACCCCTCCCACCCTGGACACAAACTCTTCAAGCTCCTCCCCTCTGGCAGGAGCTACAGATCACTGCGCGCTAAAACAACCAGTCATAGGAACAGTTTCTTCCCTCAGGCTGTCACCCTGATGAACACTAAACCATAACAGTGTCAGGAGCTGTTCTCCTTCTCCTGCTCCTCTTCTACCTCTTTCCAGAGAAAGGAACATCGTCCTTTGACAAGGAGGTGCCCCCGTCACTCTGTTTTTCTGCACAGAACCTGGAACAGTACTGTGAACGGCACAGATATTTAATGCAGAGGCAGAACGTTCACTAGAATTGGGGTTATAATAACGGGGGTAAATATGAAATGTAGCTGTAAAAAGGCCACGTCTAAGTCTCTAAAAGTTCTGCTAATGTTGAAAAAAAAATCACTAGGCAGAAGTGAAATTTTAGCAACCATGGCAGAAACTACTCAGTGATTTGTCAATGTTTTAAAGCTCCAGCTTCCAAGATATGCCATCTCTCTGGATCCACCTCACAGTCCAGGCTGCAAACTGTCAATGTTTTCAATAAAAGATAAGAGCATATCTCCACACAGCAGAAACACTGGTTATTTAAACTACAAGGAGAAAAGGAAGAGATTGTACATGTTTTCAAATATTACAACACAGTTACATTGAAAGCATCCATTTGCCTGGTGCTTGGGATAAAGCCCAAGTATGACCTCAACAGCTATTCCTCTTGAAAGCTGCCTCATTGCTCTTTGGTTTGTCAGTTTAAGTGAAGAAAGAGAGTAAAACAGCAGCAATTCACTCCCCTCTCCTTTTGTTGTTTTCAAATTTAAGTCTATATAATCCCCAGAGAGTAACGCAATAAGAGTGTGCACAGGTCTTTTTTTTCTTTTTAGTGGCCCCCACGTTAACTACCTTATGATGGAAAAGAGGTATGACCTCAGCCAGCTTTACATTTCACTTAAACTTTGTGTGGACAATGACGAGTAAAACAGGACAGAAAAAGACGATAATTCTCAATTAACAAATGACCATGATGAAATGTGCATCAGCCAAAAGTGAAGACTGAAAACAAGTGAAAAAGTGTTGCCTGTGTTGACTTCTAGAGCCTTAGCCTTTCTGAGTATACTTTAGAAAGTCCTGGAGAAAAAAAGGATTAGTATTTTGGCAAGTCCCAATATGTGCATTTGACACATAAAGAGTTTAGTCTGGTGTCAAAAGCCATAAACTGACCATGAAGGGCTGTTGTTTCAGACAAATGCTGCTGATGTCCTCCCTGGAAACTGGATTCTGAGCAGGGGTCGTGTGCAGATCAGAAGAGAGGCCTGACAGAAGTAACGCTAGATACGCCTGCAGTCCACCTCCACTCCATTAAGTGTTGACAGTGTTCGTGATCTCACACCGGCTCAAAAAGCTGGTAAGTATGACTTAATAGCCTTTGTGAAATAAAACAGATTTTTGAATGTTGGATGAACTTCAGTTTTATTTTTAAAGTCTACTTGTATTTGGGGTCAGGCAACTTAGATTACTTTATCTATGCTGCTTGATAAATTCTGTTGCATGTACTTGTGACATAAAAAACAAAAAGAACAACAAAAAAAGAAAAGTGAATGACTGGTGTTGAGGATTTCCCAGATGCAAAACACAGAGATATGAGCAACTCAGAGAAGAATCAACTTGCAGCCTCTAGTGGGTTTTATTGAAGGTGCAGCACAACACAGCTCTCACACCTCAGGACAGATGGACCCACACCCAAACTTTTCCTCACCTCTCTACAGTGTTTCAACCGCGTCATTGTTTACTATTTTCTGTTTATTCATTGTTATGAAAGATGGACCCCGACCTAATTAAGTGTTGCCCAACTTCTGCTCTGTCCCCTGCATCCTGTCAACACATCCATAACAACGTACAACGTACGTAACATAACTGGGATAAACAGGCAAACCTGCATCCTGCTTATTCTGGGAACCTAACCTGTTGATCCTTCCTAAACATTTCCCATAACCAATGGCCTCACCTCTTGACCTCCTCAAGTATCATCTCAGGACAACCTGCCCAATATCTGGTTCCTGCTACTTTAGCACTCTTCTCTTATGTGTTGTTCCAGGTCACACTGACCTCAGTTGTTCAAATACAGTGCAAATATATAACATTTACAGGGTTTTTCATTTGGAGTTCTGCAGAAAAACACCATTTTACTGATATCTTAGACAGCCAGCTGAAACTATGTGGTGTAGACAGTCAGTCTACGCTGGGTAATGTAGACTGACAGCCTTTGATATTAAGTGACGGCAGACCTATACCAGAGCATAGACAATCATAGACACACGTGTTATATACAAATACAGCAAGGTTTCATGTCTGCTGTGTTCCCCCCTCACCCTTGGAAGTAACTGTGAGGTAACAAATTACAAAGGCATTCTGGGTTTAATCTTCAAAGCTGCAGCTTTGTTAGAAAGTTAGGTAACAGCTGTACTTAAAGGACAAAGTTTCATAGCAATGAGCCTCGTGCTAACTGTTGTTGGGGGGCTACCGGTGATCCTCTCAGGCCAAGTCCTTTTGGACTGAGCTACTGCCACATACTGCTTGACATGTGAATTAGCAAATGTTATATGCTAATGCTTGGTAAAATCAGGTAACACAGGCATGAGTGTGAAATTTAAACAGAAAACCCAATATTGAAACCTGTCACTGCAGTTTGCAGGTAAAGTTGAGGTTGGCTCACCCTGTAGATCAAGGCCAGACATTCCTGTTTCTTCTTCTACCTGTTCAATCTACTTTCCTTTGTAATTCTGCCACCTACTGGACCCAAGTCTGAGATGGGAACTTGGCAGCTCGAGCCTTTGTAGCTACTCAGTTAATTCAAGTAGGCTTGTCTCAAAACAAGAGTAAAATGCTTTTCCTCATATTTAAGTAACTGTTACTTCAGGAAAATCTAGTAAGAAGTGCACATTTTAATGACACAGTAATGGTAACACATCAGCACTATCTGACCTCCTCCCCTTACAATCATACAAATTTTCAGGTAGATCTACTTAAGAAAATTAGGCCAACTTTGCATCATTATTTATGTTTCTGAAGGAAGATTTCTTCTTGTCTAAACCAATTTTATTTTTTTTTTTTCAAGAAAAATAGAATCCAAGTAAAGTGATCTTAATCTTGTCAAGTAGATTAAGCAAAACTAAACTTTGTATAAATCACTCCATTTTTTCAATGTGGTGAATGAACTTTGCCAGTTAAACCCACTTGATCAACAAAACTAGTCTTTGTATGAACTACTGACTGTTTTGATGTTTTTAATAATATCAGCATAATTACAGCACCGGAAAAAATGAAGGGACCGCTGCAAATTTTTCAGAGACTCTGATTTTGCTACTTATAGGTATTTATTTGAGTAAAATTTTCAAATATATAGAGATGCAGATTTCTGAAAAATTTGGAGTGGTCTCTTCATTTTTTCCTGAGTTGTATATCATTTACATGAAGCATGAGGGGTTGCCGGTCAACACTGTTGGGCATAGCCCATCTACACCATGTAGCATAGACAGCAGATGGTGTTGGCAGCGAGTCCACACCGAAGAGCACAGAGGCTGGTCCACACCTTTTAGTGTAGGAAGTCAGTCCACACCAGCATGATTGGCCAGCATAGACAGCTTGTGCCACCCATGTGGTTCATTCATGTACAGCAGACCCTAATGTCCACTACGTGCCCTCCTCACTCATGGTAACAAGGTATGGTAAGGAATTAAGTTTTTGTGGATGAACTCGAAAAGATTGCCTCACATTACTTGAATTATTCATGTTCCGGGGGAAAACAAAATCACACTGTCTTATATTTTGAAGACATATTTTTGACTTCATTACTAGATATATTTGTGTGAAGACAGTTGAACTTTTACTGCTGATTTCAGGATTTCAATCAAGTTAGATTTACTTCTCCCCAGATTGATTTTCTTCAGTGTGCCCCAGAATACACAGACATACAGTGATCGTATGTTTAGGGGAAGTGATATTTAATGAAATAAGAAGGTACTCCTGACCTCCTTTAATATGTGCTATGAAGCTTGGTGAGCATGAATGGACTGAAGGCTGATGGGTAATTCTCAAAGTGCTAGAAGTGGATTAATGCTGTCACTGTGTGTGACTTACAGCCCCATTATCAGTTGGATTTCAGAGCAGATTTACCCTCTGGAGGTCTGCCTTCATGAGAATGAGGTCTTTGTCCTTGTAAATGATGAGGATATTATGGGAACTAATCCTTCTCAAGAGCAATTCATCCAGCAGTTATGGTTGCTTTTCACAACTGCTTGACACTGTTTGTGATCATTTTGTTCTTAATTGTTTCTCATTAATCAGTGAATTGGCTCATACAGATACACAGAGAAGCCATTATTGTGTTTATTATAAGGGCAGAGTGTTGAAATATGACTCATATTGACTGTTGGTGATGTCGACACTTCGTTATTACTAATTCCTACAATTGATGTGGTAATACCCAGTTGATCGGTGGAGAAAAGGTCCAAAAAGTATGTGCTCCTCCCTGCTACCACACAATGTGTTTAAAATATCATTGAAAGCTCAACATTGGAAACAAAATATTGTCTTTTTCAGCAAGAAAAAAAACCAATGCACTGCAACAACAAAAAAATGACATGTAATACATACTGATAATGTTTTATTGTTAATCTAGTTCCTTGTTTAACATCAGTTTTGATATAATTAAAACATTATATCTTGTTTTTACAGGTACAGGGTTAAAACAACACCTGGAGTACAGATGGCCTAGTGGTTAGGGTCACACTCCGTGAGGTTCGCCCTCGCACGGGCAGCACGGGTTCCAGGCTGTGGCCACTTCCCCGCATGTCACTCCCCCTCTTCTTACCCCATTTCCTACACTATCCACTGTCCTCTCTTTTATCCAAATGAAGGCACACAAGCCAAAAAGTAGCTGAAACATAAAAAAGTGGAGTGAAAATGTGAAATTACAAAGCGGTGACACATTCATACGTAATGGTCGGCCTAAAACAAACATTATTTTCCCTCCATAACTCCACTAACCTTGCAGAGCAGATGGACCTACCTGTTTCATTTTCTAAAATCCTGCAGATCCATCTTGACTAGATCCAATGACAGACGACTTCACCTGGCACAAAAGTTGTCAGCCCAATCAGAGAAGAGAGGCGGGAGCTGCAGACGTGGTGACAGCAGGAAGCGCATGAATGTTTGAAAACAATGGCGGGGTGGGAAGTGATCTCTGTGGACGCAGCAATATCTCCGTTTTATTAGAAACAGTCTCAATGTCTTCTTCAAAAGAAGAACAGAGAACATCACTTTAAGTCTTTCTGACAGAGAACAATGTTTCTGCTCTTCTCCTGACCGGCTCTGGTGTCAGGTTACACGTCTGCTCCGTCACCGTGGATTGATGTGGATTGGTCTGTGATGAGTGTGTCGAGCAGAACGGTCGTCCAATCACCAGCTGCTGTATTTTTTTGTGAGGTCCTGTCTCTAAAGACATTCACGAGCGGCTCTTCCCCAGATGGAGTAGTGAAATACCTCTGTGACGGATATATGGAACTGTCCGTCTGGTGTGTCAGGTTATAAGTCCACAACATACAGAGCAAAATCCAAAGTGTTAATCCAACTCCCATAGTTTTACATTTGTAGTGCCTTGTTACATTTTCAAACATTGGAGTGTAGACAGCCACCCAACTCAGTGGAACGTGAACTAGTGATGGTCCTTTGACACCCTCACATACAGCCAGTTAACACCTCTGGGCTCAGAGGCCAGCCCCACCTTGGAGCAGACAGCTGGTCCATGTCATGAATCCCAAACAACCTTGACCGTACACGGAGCATTTGAGTGTACAATAGGGTCTCATCGCCACTGTATCCTCATCACGCACATTAACAATAACTCTTAGGTTACCTATCACAAAGGGATTCTGGGTTTAAGTTGAAAGCTGTAGCTTTGCTTAACAGCTGGTAGGGGCTAAGGTGTGCAGAAATTCTGGAAACAAAGTGAAGAAGGACAAAGTGAGCAGTTATGCATATGTTACCCTTAAGAAAAAACAATTAAGGTGACAGATTATAAATATCCAGAGGTGGGAGAAAGTCATTGTATGGCAAGTCACAAGTAAGTCTCAAGTCTTTGATCCCATATCTCGAGTCAAGTCTCAAGTGAAGACATGTTAAGTCGAGTGAAGTACAAAGTCATAGGCTTGAAATTTTAAGTCCTTGCAAGTCATGACAAAAAACTTTGTTTCCATCCATGTTGTTGGTTCTTGACCCTTTAACACCTGATGCCTGCCTGGACTATTTCCTTATCTTGACCATAAAACGGTCAAAAAATGTCCTGCCAGTCAGAGCTTGGGCCCATTTTTTCTGGAATACTTAAAACTTTCAGTATCTGGTGTCCTTTCCAATTTACTGTATATTATGTGAGAGAAAAACACTTTAAAGTGAAGAAAACACAAACAGAGAATTGTATGTTAGAGGTTTAGAGAAGAAAAAACACTTTAAACAAACAGATCGAAGGAATTTTACAGGATGGACTGAAAATTGGAACATTAACAAACATATGTACACTAACTTTTATGAGATTTTTTCTCTTTTTCTAAATAAAAAGAGGTATTGCCAGCATCACTGGATCCTCCAGGATCTCAGATCTTTGCACAAAAGTCACTGAAGGATTTTTTCTCCTCTTCTTGACAGAAAAACTTTATCTGGAACTAAAGGAGAAAGTTATTTAACTATTCACGCTTATTGTACAGTACAAACAAGGAATGGTACTGTACTTATAAAGATAAGCAACAATTCAAGCCTCAAGTAACGCCCACACAGCAAAAATAAGACTGGAAACACATTTCTGAGACCGAAGAAAGACTCCATCCGCTCTTTTGCGCGCAACGTGTCACACACACATTCTGGTTTACAGTACAAAGTGAGGACGTTACTCCGTTCTAAAGCAGTTACGAAGTAACATCAACAATGAAATACATTCATAATGTACAAATAAGACTCGGTATATCCTTCGCAAAGACTCACTACAGAATTCAAGCATCAAATTACGCATAAAAGGAAATAATAACTAGACAGAGAGAGTTTCATTTATTCTGAAGTCCATCCCATCTAACCTTATGCTTCTTTGTCTCAAAGTCATGCAGAAACTTCAGTGGAGTTTTTTTTAACCCAAAAGGATCTTTTTTGGCACTTTTGGATGAACTTCGCTCTCTTTTCTCCGTGTCTCCCTCTCTCATCCATTCGCTCCGCGGTCTGTGTGTTTATTCGCGGGTTTCCTTAAACCTGAGTGAAATCACCATAAAAACCACATATTGGCTGAAAGAGTAACGTTTCAGCTTTCAGAAACCGTTGGGATTTTTTAGGGGTGGCGTTCAAAACAGATGTGTTGGCGCCAACACATCACCTGATTGATGTTGATGGATGCATTCAATGAAGCTGTGGGAAAATGTGTTTCCATGCTGGAAATGAGGGAATAATGGTCGCATCAGTTGAATATTCTGAATGGGGGCACAGTTTACTCAACACTCTCACTGAAAATCTCAAGTATTTTCAAGTCATTGGACTGAAGTCCGAGTCAAGTCCCGCGTCATTGATGTCAAAGTCCAAGTCGAGTCGGAAGTCTTTGATGATATTTTCGAGTCAGGTCTAAAGTCATCAAAATTGTGACTCGTGTCTGACTCCAGTCCAAGTCGCGTGACTGGAGTCCACACCTCTGTAAGTATCTGGGTTACGTGAGGTCACTAGGTCTCTCACTACGCTGACGGAAAACTTCAGGAGATGCAGCAGCATGAACGAGGCTGAACACGCAGCACTTTCCAAAGATTCTGATCTGTAAAACCCTCTGTAGCCGGCGGTCAGGTTTTTGTGTGATCATCAGCTGTGTTCCCTGAGCCACCTCCAGAGTACCTTTGAATCAACTTAGATGGCGAGCTATCCTGATACTTCATTTCATGCCTAGAAGACTTGGTGCTGTCCTCAAAAGTCGTGGAGATCATACAAAATACTAAATGTAGCAGTTTTTGTTGTGGGGTATATTCATTTTTGCATCAGTTATTTTGAGTAAAACTGATGATTTTGTAATTTTAGTTAGATTTTCAATCTTACTTTCATGTTGTGAGTGAAACAAATGTTCAATTAAACTTATTTTTGTCAAAATTTTGGGGATTGTTCTTACGTTCATTGAGATATTGATTAAAATCTTACTTTTCAAAGGGGGTGTACTCATTTATGCTGAGCACTGGATATTTAAGAAGATCAAAGACTTTTTAATGACAAGAACAATTCAAGTGCAGGTGGGCAACAAAAGTTCAAAGACTGTAGAAATATATAATGGAACACTGTAAGGAAGTGTGATCAGTCCTGTTTTATTCAACATAATGATAAATGACATGTTTCAGGGGATTGGAAGAGGATTAGGAAGGATCTGTTTGCAGACGATGGAGCTATCAAAGAGCCTAAGAGAGGGTCTATGCATATGGTATATCAAACAATGATGAGATCAGTCATTGATAACGGTTGTTGTGTGTATGGGCTGCTAAGTCAGTGTTTGGCAAAGTAGATGTTCTCCAGGCCAAAGCTTGAGGCTGTGTTGTGGAACTTTTTAGACATTCCCTTTTCAGACATTTGTAGACTGACATTCTGTCAGTAGAAATGGGGGGAAATGCCTCTGAGGTTAAGGTGCACAAAGTTAGGGCTGCAGTACTGGGCTGAACTTAATGGCTTCCACAATCCTTCCCTTGCATGTGCCTGTTGCAGAAGTCAACTGTTGATCAAACAAGAACAAGAACAGATCAATATTAGAGGTCGTAGCTCAGTGGGCCAAAACTCAGGAAATAGAAAATGACAGCATAGCACAAGACTTGAGCTGGTCATCTGTGCCACCATGGCTAATTCAAGAGGTTGAGGCTGACTAATCTTTCTTTAATCAAGAATCAGGTGAAGGAATAGGCCCTAAGGTAGAGCAGCTTCTCAATGTAGAAGAGAAGTCTCACCTGAAATTTTTTACAGATGACTCTGTACACTGAAAAAAAAAATTTGGGAGACGTAAATCTAACTTAATTTAATCCCTAAAATCATCAATAAAAGTTCAACGTAGTGTCTTCACACAAATATATCTAGTATTGCAGTCAAAAATATTTGTTCAAAATCCAAGACAGTGTGATTTTGTTTTTTGTTTTTCTTGGAATATGAATAATTCCAGTATTGTGAGGAAATCTTTTTGAGTTCATCCACACAACAAGAGACAGTCTTGTTATCTTTACTGTTTCATTTGGTATTTCTGGAACCAGAAACGGAACTTTATTCCTTACCATACCTTGTTACCATATGTGGGGAGGGCATGTAGTGGACATGATGAGCGCCTGCTGTACATGGATGAACCACATGGGTGGCACAAGCTGTATAAGCTGGCCATTCATGTTGCTGTGAACTGACTGCCTTCACTAAACTGTGTGGCTGTGTTGTAGTACTCGAGTCCAGGACTCAGACTTGAGCCCGACTCAAGTCTGTATATGCTGGACTTGTGACTCGACTCGGACTCCTGCGCTAATAACTTGGACCTGGACTTGGACTCGAACTCTGGATGCATGAGAACTTCGCAGAGATGATCCTGGAGAACTTGAAAAAGTCTTTTTCCTGTTTCTTGTTGTGGTTGTGGCATTAAACTTGTAAGCTAAATGTAAATTACAGGATATCCCAAATCCCCACACGTTCCTCTCTCTCTGCTCCAATCGGTGCTGTGAAGCGCAGGCACCCCACGTCTTTTCTATTGACAGGCAGTTTCAAAATAAAAGCACCTTCTTCAAAATAAAACTGCTTAGAAGGCATGTGATACACAACATGAATCCTACATTATCAAACTTTTTTTTAACAACTCTGAAACACAAAAAGCAAGGTACTTAAAGTTCCATTTGGTGAGTTCCTGTTTCCTCCTCTGGGGACTCTTGCAGGACTTGGGCTAAGGTACTGAGGACTCCACCTGGACTCCACTCAGATGTAGAGGACTCGGACTCCACCCAGACTCGAACATTGAGTACTAGACTACAGCACTGCTGTGTGGACCAGTTTTCTGTGCTCTATGGCGTTGACTGGCTGCCTACGCACTACAGTGTGGACCCACCGCCTACACCACATGGAGAACACTTGTCGTCAGTGCTACATGGCATAGATGGACTATGCAGTGTAGACCGGCAACCCCTCATGCTTCATGTAAATGACATACATAAGCAGATACTATTAAAAATATCAAAAGAGTACGTAATTCGTACAAAGACTAGTTTTGTTTGATCAAGTTTTTCCAAGTAGTTTTGCATAATCTACTTGACAGATTAAGATCACTTTACTTGGATTTTATGTTTCATGGGAAAAATAAAGTGGTCTCCACAAAACTCAATCTTGCTTCAGCAACATACATAAATCATGCTAAAAGTTGCCTTAATTTTCTTCATTACTGAGCAGCCATTAAGAAAGGAGAAATAGATGTAAAGATTTTCAAGGGAAGGGTTGAGCTAAGAGCAAGAATTAAAGAGTTATTAATTAAAGATTATTTAATGGCAAAAATGGCAAAAATGGGATAAAGAAAACAAGGGTCGATATTATTTCTCCTTTCCACCAAAAGTAAATAAAGTCAGACATCATCATGGAAGCCAGAAAAATTCCATTGATAAACGCAGACTAAAACTGGGGCCCTGTGGATTAAATTATGATCTGAGAGTAATCAGGAAACATAGCACAGGGCTTTGTGGGTGTGGACACCTTGAAACTGTAAATCATGTCATACTTAAATGTAGCAACTGTAGCAGTGAGAGGAGAGATCTCTTTAATACATGATCAGACCTGGGATTAAACTCATTTTCTATTAAATCTGTTTTTGGCCTCCATGAAATCCACCAGCAGATTAAAGCAGCAGTACCACACTTCCTGTACCATACAGGACTGTATGCAAGAATCTGAGAAAGAGATTGCAACACCGAGTCTAACCAGGGGCAGGACGTAATACGCCTAGTAGTGTCAAATCTGCCGGGAATAACAGAGGAAGAAAAGAAGAAGAAGATAAGGAAGAAAAGAAGAAGAAGAAAAAGAAGAGGAGGAAGAAGAAGAGAGCAAAGAGAGAATGGGCGCAGCAGCACAATCCAACGTGTGAATTGAAAAATGAATAACACTCTTGTGAAACGATTGTTGGCCCTGATTATCTCCTTGTGTGTGCGGACCATGGATCAATTTTATTTGTGTGTGTGTGAGTGTGTGTGTGTTTAAGGTTTAAGATAAGATAGTCAGTTAAGATTCTCCTTATGTGTGTGTGTGTGTGTGTGTGTGTGTGTGTGTGTGTGTGTGTGTGTGTGTGTGTGTGTGTGATACAACCCAATTTCAGAATCTTATAAGATTTGTAAAATGCTGTAGCATGAACCAGCCTGAACATGAGCTGTTCCAGGGAAGAAGTGGACCTCAGTCTTCATGTCAAATCAAACTGTGAAGTATTCAGGTTCACCCTACTTCTGTTTTTTGAGGCAAACCTTTTCTCACAAAATATTACACTGTAAAACAATATTCATGTGTTCAGTTAAAGTAAAGTTACATTAAACAACAGAAGGATCAGGATCCATCTTAATGGAACATTATTCGCAAGGGACAATTTTAAAAAGCTGAGCATTTAAATTATGTAATACACCATACATCATTCTTCAGATAGTGCTACGGGATTATGAGGATTTAGAATCAAGAAAAGACTCTCTTATTCATTATTAAGCTAGGCATAAGCTTAATGCTTCTGCTTTTCTTGAATGTCATACCCTAGTGAAAATTTATACAGCATTTCATAGAAAGTGCTGTAAAAGTCTTAAGATCCCCTCTGTTACCTGATGTTAGGAGAGACATGCAACTGTTTCTAAGATGAGCTCCACTCCTGCAGGTTTTCTTGGAAGTGACCATATTTCAGTGCAACAAAAGACCTGTGTGAGGTAGCACTGTTTTTATTCTCCTCTTCTCCTCCCCTCTCCTTCCCTCCATCAGTGCATGTTCTCCTATATTGGAAAAAGATTGATTAGGATGTGGTGGGGGCACGAGTCAATTCCATTTGCTCTCCAACAACAGTAATGCCTATAATAGTCTAAAGTTGGATGTGGGTCTTTGTGTATGGACAATTTGTACTCTAAATCGTCTCCCTGGTACATTCACTGGCGTGTGCTAAATGGACCATGATGATAGCCACTTATCATTCTCAGCAGACACTTGTGATATGTTTAAAAAAGGGATCCAGAGATTCACAGAGCAGTTTCCGTCTCCTCTGAGTCGGCATTTTCAGGAGATGACACGGCTGCTTTAAATTGTGCAGTTACGGCACATCTGAGCTGCGCTGGGAAAGACTTAGATGATAACTGCAGGATGTTAATGTGCTGATGCTCATTGGATTGAGTTTTCCCTTCTCACTGTGGGGAAAGGGATGCTATCAAAAGAACAAAACACAGTGACTTGGTTCAAATGAAAGTTTGGACTGTCAGGTTCTAGTTATCCAACCACTCTTTGTATTATATGAGACAGAAATGAATAGATATATTTTAAAATATTTCTAAGTCAAAACAAGGTTTCCTGTGCAGAACTGCTTCAACACACCTTTTCTGCTGTTTCCATGAGACCCTGAGATATATAGCATTGCATGCCCCACACACCCCTGAAAGAATGTGCACTATGGAGCAGAGGTTTGTAAGTGTGTGAATACTTGAGACTGAACCAAAAGAAGTGTGCAGGTTTACTGAAGGTCTTTGTGTCATCAGGTACATTCAAGCTACAAAGCAACAAACTTTGGAACTGGAGCTTACCAGTGTACATGCTATTTGTCTTTAAAATACCAAACTATGATTTAGAGAACAAACAAACAAGCATGTAAACAAGTTCAACAGCAGTGACTTAACTTACAAGTGACTCAACCAACAAGATTTCTGCCTCCTAGCTGCAGTTTTGCTTTGAGGTAAGAGCTGGAATTTGAGGTAGGACTCAGCTTCAGATACCCAGATACCCCAGTCTCTATGATGACACCATGCTAGCTAACACCATTTAGCAGTGAGAAGAGACATCTGGGTTTTCCTCTGCTGAAAACGATTGCTGTGATATAAGTAATGCAGTAATGATGGAAGTAGACGCTGGACTAGCTGACAGAAAGAGGACAGAGGAGCAGGAGAAAGATAAACAGTGCTAGAGCACAAGAAGAGGCTAAACTGTGAGTTAAAGACTGAGGACCTGGTCTACTAATGGTTTGCATGCACAAAAACATGCAAACTCCACAGAATGCACAAAGCTGATCCACTTACAGGTGCAGAAGTGGATTATATCTCTCATGTGAGCAAAACAGCACGCCCCATCTATTTTGCGCGTTTGCCTTCATGAATATACAGAAAACATGCAGATGACCAGAACGTGCAATTTTGGAAGGAGAAAATGCAAATGTGATAATTTAGCACCTGCAAAGCTTATTATCAAACCTGAAACTGTTTGCGGGCGCTGTTTTAGTGTCTATATTTTGCACGTACGAAAGGCAGGTGCAAAGTGGAACGATGTTAACGCACAAACAGCTGCGGTGAAATACAAAAAAAATGACAGACATGTTTAGACACAACCCAAGAAGTCTAAAAAACTCTTCAAAAACCCTTAAAAAAACAAACAAAAAACAGAGCCAATGATATGATTAAAATGCTCCCTCTTCCTTTCCTGCTCTCATTCTTTGCGTAATAATTAAATAGCACTAAAACACAAAAAAACTGAAGCTGTTTGTCAACAATATAATAATTAATTTAATGTAGATTATGAGACGTGTGGAGAGTCTGAGCTTTTTGGCCAGTAGTTTTTCTGTAAATCCAGAGATTCAGATGAGGAGGGAGGATAAAAAGCATGTTTTGCTGCAGACTGTGGTAAAAGAGGTAGAAATTGGTGTGCACATTCTGATGAAATCAGCAGCAAAATAAAAGATGAATCACATTTCCTTTTCAAAAACTTCAGAATTAAAGTAAATCACAACACTTTTGTTACTTCACAGGCGTTTCCCTTGTGCAGATAAAGAATAAAAGACTTTAACATCCGCTTTAAATTTCTGAGACGATGTAAGAGTGACGATGCACAATCAAAGCAGTTACGTCCTCGTGATTAAGTTTAAAATAGATTAAAATAAATCTTAGCTAAGTCCTGAACTGTCATTTTTATCACAAGAACACAGAAGACTGGCTGGTTTCTGCTGTGTGGCTGATATCTAGTGCACACAAGAAGGTTTATGCTGACCGCATGTCTCTATCTATATCATATCTGTTTTTTACATTTCCTCCATCTAAATCTCCGACTCTGTAGCTTCAAACCTCATTTTTCGTTTACAGTCACTCTCTCTCTCTAACTCTTTATGCAGACAGACAGAGGCGCACACTAAATCATCATATAAATATGCTGGTCTGCTCCTGTTATCATCTGCGCAACACGCTCACTTTTGGTTGCACATGCAATTCACGGATAAAATACACCGCATCCGTCTGCGCTAGTGATGAGTCGTTTGTGAACGATTCGTTCATTTGAACGAATCTTCTGGGTGAACGAACTGAACCGAATCACTTACTCGAAAAGATTCGTTCATTTATGAACCGCAGTTGCACTTCCCTCTCCTGACCCTTGTCTCTGTCTCTCTTGACAGTTAGAGTCGCCCAAGCCCTCCCCCCCGCACCCATTTATGTCAATGATAGTAATGACTCAACAAATAAGACAGAGTCGGTCAGAAGTCCTGTGTCGCTCAAGCCCGCCCCAACATCTCCCTCTCGTGTTACCAAACTTGATGAAGTAGTAAATATTTCGGTTTATATATATATGAGCTTTTTATGGCTACTGTCGGTTCGCAAACTGCTTCTATATCCATAATTACTCAGCTGACTGTTTTAAAATTAATTCTCATGGTTTCAAATAACGTTTATTTCATGCAACAGCACTAAATAACTTCATAAATATATTACCTTGTTGTTTTAAATCTGGTAAAATGTTGTCTTGAACAAAGGAAAGTTGTGTTAAAAGGAAAATCTGATATCCATTAATTTTTTCCCCAACACAAACCTAAACAAGAACACTTCTTGGTTCATCACGAGGGTGCAAGGGCTGATGGGAGGTGGACTGTGTGTTGCTAGCACTCATGCCTGCTTTTCCAGAAAGTCTTCATAGCTACTCCAATAAACCCAGCATATATCAGTACATTCTATTGTTTTTGTAAAATATTTCTTATTTAAAATACATTTTCCTTGTTTATGAACATGTAAAAAGAAGAAAAAGCAGAGTTTTCATGGGGGTTCGGAATGGATAATGGCATTTCAGTTCTTTTCAATTGGAAACATTTGGTTGAACATAGCAGGAATTGAAGTCAAGTGCTCTGTCACAGAAGAAATTAAACTCATAAGTCAAGACACCACTGTATTTATGGAGCTGAAAAATCAAAATCATCACTAGATATGACACATTACACACTGCATGAAAAACAGGTTTGTTATTTGAGCAGGCTTTTTTTTTTTTTTTTTTTAATCTGAGACAGTTAAACGATTGAAAAAAGACATTCACTTTTAAAACTTACATTTAAAACTGTTTAAATTTAAAAAGGGGAGATTGAACTCTGGCATCACTGTGAGACCCTCAGGGTATTCATATACTTAAATATTTAGTAATGTTATAAATAAATAAACTTTTAAATGGATTTGAAATCAGTTTGAATTTTTGACTCGATGACTTTTTAACTTTTCTGTAAACAAACACGGAGGTAAAGGTGCTTTTCTTTTAGACAGCATCCACTCATCTTGGACATTTCCTTAGCCTTTGTCATTTCTTCTGCCCTTGATGAATCAGAGGAGAAATTCTCACAGATTAGTTGATTGAAAGTGCTTATAGTTCTTTTCTTCACTGTGTGCCTCCACTCCCATCTGACACTCTTCAGTACAACATACAAAGAGAACAAAATCAATACACTTGAGGAGTGGTTGAAGGGCCTTTATCTTTTGCGGTGGATGATTTGGCCGTGTGAATTATTCATCAGAAGAGCGCTATGGGCTGTGCTGGTGAGCGCAGCGGATAGGAATAACAGCTTTTCCTTATCACTCTTAATCTTAGAAGCTAGAGTAATGCAATTCCTAACATTTAGCACTTAATGGTGTGTCAGAGACGGAACTTGATCTAAGACCATTAGGGCTGTTTTGTGCTGAGGTTCAAAACAGGCTTTTTGCCTCTTATCTCTGCCGCCACCGAGCTGACTAAGGAATCAGAGAAGCATGAAAGGTGTGAGGGCAGTCAAGTTTTGATACGGTCAGCCTATCAAACAGAGTTAAGTTCCTCTGCCCTTTTTTTTGTTCACTCTGATTGTTTGCATCCAACACTGCACAGCTTGTAAATACCACTGACCTTTTCATCGCCTCCGTGCTGCTTTCAAAACTCTACACAAAGGAGCAACTATGAGTCTGTAATGTGCAGGTTTATTGAAGTAAAAAAGGAGGTGGAGGGAAACACATGCATGAATTGTTATGTTGTGGTGACTAACACATTAGCCTCTCTTTCTTTCAAATGAACATAAAGACTGGTGCAGGGTCTGTCCTTTCTGCTGTCATTGGACTGGGACTGTTTTGAAAAGTTAATTAAAATTTAAAAATGCCTGTGATTTGTTTGAATTTTAATTTAATTGAATTGCTATCACATAATGATGTGATCCTATGTCCTTATATGTGATTGGCTGCATGGCTGCCATACCGTCAATCAAAAAAAGTTCTGGAAAGTTGGGCAACAAAAGGGATAAAGTTGAGAGCCAGCTCTTACTGGATGGGAGTTTGCTCTTCTGGTCCACTACAAAGCATCAGCTCTTAGTGCCCCACCATTTAACATTACACATCACTACTGCAAACATTAAATGCAAGTGTAACTTACTCATAAATACAGATGTTAATACATTGAAACGAGCATATGTCCCCAGCTATAAACAGGCTTTTGCAGGAAGTTGACAGGAATCATAACTTTCTTAAAAAAGTTACCTACATAGACTCCACTGTCTAATTCATGATTTCACTCATCTGTTTGTGAAATACAGTTTTAAAGAAAAAGAAAAAATAAATAAATATATATATATATATATATATAATTTTTTTAAATAAAAATCAAATTTTGAATTAACTTTTAAAGAATGGTGTGTACATGGTTAATGGTGCCTCTGGATTCAGCTTGAAGCACACTCTCAATGAACTAATGTTTTTTGTTTTTTTTCTGTTTTATTTCTCACAGGTGCTGCTTTGTTTGCCACAGCCAAGCTAGCCTCCTCTTTTCCGAGGTCTTACTGCTCACATTAACATTTCTCTTCAGTGTGGAGGAACCAAGGTGAACATGACAGAAGCAGCTTTCTGAGTTTGTCTGCTCCAACACTGCCAGGATCTGTTATCTCATTTCTGTTGATGCATGTGTAAATACTATCACTTCCAAAAAAATGTTTTGTTGAATGTTAATTGAACCCTCAGGTTTTAATATCATTATAATTATTTTCAAAAACTCAGAACATAACTTCATAAGGTGTGAGAATCAACCCTACTCCACATAGAGATCAATACGCACTAAGCCCTGATGCCTGACTGTAGGATTATATTTCCCTCATGAGGGTAATAACAGCGCTTCAGTCAAATGCTTCCTGTAATTTTCTTTTCCACATGGCAGTCAAAGCATGAGTACATCTTTCACTGTCATAATAGAAAAATGAATTACTAAAAGTATATTCAGACACCTGCATTTACCATCTACAATAGCAGAAGAGCCATCGCTCCTTTTGGCTTTAAAAACTCATTTCTCCATCTACCGGAACAATACAATGTATTCTTCATCCGGACCTTTTCAGGTGCTCAACAATAGAGGGAGGTGATACAAGTGGAAGACTGGTGTAAAAGAGGAGTCATTGTCAAACCACAAAAAAAGAGATGACAAAGGACGATTGTTGTAGTGCTAAATACAATAGTCATTCAGAGCGAGCTGCAGATGGGTCTGCACTCTCTTCAAGCAGCTTATGTAAGTGATTACACTCAAGTTGGCTTGGAGATTTTTATTGTGCCAGAGAACTTTTGTTACTGCAAATGTGGAGACAAATAACAGTGTGGTCAGAGTCAGGGCTTTTCTCTGTTTGTGGCTGAAACAGGTTTTTGATTTGATGAAAACAAATGAGCATTGAACCTGAACAAAACCAAGATCATGGTGTTTTAATTAAGCAAGTGGTATGTTTGGAAAAGAAAAAACGAAAATAAAAAAACAGCCCCCGCCCTCCCATCCACCCACCATTTTTATCATGACATAGACTGTTTGGTTTGATGCCTGTGCTTGTTTTCAGGTTTACATTTACAATAATCTGAGGCTCCTTTAAAAAAAATAAGGTGCATAAATCATGTGTTATCTCATTTCATGAGATAAGCTTTATTGATTACCCGTCAAGGAAATTCACTTGTTACAGCAGCTCACAGAGAAATACAAGTAAATTTAGGATCAGAATCTTTAGGAATATGGCCTTAGATCTCTAACCAGACAGACAGACATTAAATGGTGCCTTAGTCCTCTCTGTACCTCTCCATCTACAGGCGTTCAGCAAAAGGAAACATTTATTTAAAGTAACAGAAACCAGCTACTTACTTATTTATTTTTTAAACTTTCATTATTATTTTCTATTACACACAAACACAATAAACGTCTTCTCAAATTGATCCCATTATTAGCACTTATTCTTTAATTAAATACAAATAAACACAAATCTTCACCTCCATCCAATCATTATGTGAGTTGGTTCCTAACATTTATCTTGGTTTCTGTTCCCTCCAGACTCTTTTGCCTGGAACACCTTGGAGCGGCAACACAAGACAGGTGAGTGATCACATAAATTATCCTTTAAAGTAGCACTGCTGCACATTCACACACCTCTCTGTCCAATTCAAATTACACACACATTTTTCCACTGCACATTGTGTTTCCTCAATAATTAATACACACAATCACTGGGCTTTCTCACTCTCCTCTCTCTTACAGATAGAGCAGAGTTCTGGAGCCAGCACCTGACGAACAACCACACATCAGTCATGGTTAGCTTCCTTAAACACTGCTGATAATTAGAAGTCTGATAATTAATGGAGGTATCAAAAATGACGTGTAAACAGAAAATGTGCAAAGTTTTCCAACAAAGTGCGAAGTCCAGCCGTCCATCTTCTTCCACTTATCTGGGGTCGGGTCATGGGGGCAGCAGCCTAACCAGGGCAGGCCAGACTTCCCTCACCCCAGCTACTTCATCCAGCTCTTCCTGGGGGATCCTGAGATGTTCCCGGGCCAGCAGAGAGACGTAGGCTCTCAGCGTGTCCTGGGTCTGCCCTGGGGTCTCCTCCTCATGGGACGTGCCCTGAACACCTCACCAGGGAGGCGTCTGAGAGGCATCCTTACCGAGCCACCTCATCTGGCTCCTCTCAATTTGGGAGAGCAGCGACTCTACTCCGAGCTCCTCCCAGATGGCCGAGCTTCTCACCCTATCTCTAAGGGAGAGCCCAGCCACCCTGCAGAAGAAACTCATTTTGGTCACTTGTACCTGTGATCTTGTTCTTTCAGTCACTACCCAGAGCTCCTGACCATAGACGAGGGTAGGAATGAAGATCGACCTGTAAACAGAGCTTTGGCTTTCGGCTCAGCTCCCTCTTCACCATGACGAATCTGTGCAGAGTCCACATTACTGCAGACACCGCACTGATCCGCCTGTAGATCTCTCTCTCCATCCTTCCCTCACTTGTGAACAAGACCCCGAGATACTACAAAGTGCAAAGTACTTGTAATAATTTACAGCTCACAGTGAAAGCGGGCCCCCGCTGCACAATATTTACTGGGAACTAAAGGCTTTCACTACAAAGTACTAAAAACCCGAGTTATGAGTTAGGCGCAAACACATGAATATTTATCTACTGAATTCATTTTTAGGGTTCATCTAGTACTCATTTGACACTTTTTATCCTGTGAGGACCCTGTGAGGACCCTGTGAGGACCCTTTAGCCTCGTTTCCACCAAGCGGATCGATTCGGTTCATCTCAGTACAGCACGCATTTTGTGGCGTTTCCATAGACTAAAACAGGGACAGGTCCCCAAATAAGCGACCCGTACAGCTCCACTTTTCAGTACCCTTCCGTTGGGGTGCCAAGCCGCTCCAAACCGGCCCCAGGGCCGGGGCTATAATCACTGCAGTACGTTGATTGGTCAAAAGATCGGTAACTTCCCGTGCGACAGCGGTAATAAAGAACGACACACAACCCCTCAGCAGCCTTTCCTGAAACAAAGCTGCATTACGTTATGGAATAAAGAGCCACAGCTGATCACAAAGTAGAAGAGTTGCTGGATGTCCTCCATCGTTGCTCTTGGTTTACAATGCCGCTAATTTCTTCTTTGTTGCATTTATTTGCGGGGTACACTGTGTAGTGCTGCAGTGACATCACGCGTTACGTAGCTGACGCTGCTCTCGACATCCGGCCCATCAAGCAGGGTACGGTTGGCTGTGGAAACGCGCACAGGATCAGGCTTTACTGATCTGACCCGTACCAAACGGTACTGATCGGTACCAGACTGCCTGGTGGAAACGAGGCTTTTGAGGACTGACACTGGTTGGTGTTTGGATGGTAGTGGTTGGTCCTGATGGATGCAGATTCTTGTTAGATATGCCCTGAGCTAACAAGGGCTCATTATTCAAGCGACAGCCCCTGTGGCTCCTTCCATTCACAGAAACACATCAGTCTGCAGGAGATTCCAGAGCTGTGAGAGCACCTGGCTCTCACCCAGTCTTTCTGACACTATCAACACAGGCATAGGACAGCAGCTCTGTATTTGTTGCACTATTTTCCGGTTCTGTCACTGACCTATTAATCTATGATGTACTTTCTGTTATCCCCAGCACTTCACACGTTGTTGACATTGTCCCTACTTGTTATGAAACATGTTGCTAGGTTACTTGTAAATGCAGGAGCATGGCAGAATGTTGACACATATAGCTGTATCCAGGTATAAATGGTACAGGACCATGGATATGTGTCAAGAGGCTCTCAGTTATTAAGGGCAAGGTATTTCAAAGAGTGATGAAAGGCATACAGACATAATAGCTTTGAAGCTACTACAGCTTTAGGGTCTTGATAAATGACTTCTTTAAATGGCTGAGGAGTTAGTTTATTCAGTGGGAACATGGTAAATAACATCTGAATATTAACCTGAGAGTCAGAAGCACAACAGTGGTATTATAGCTGTCTCTGTTCTATAAGCAGCTGCAAGTGGTTAATTTTTGAATCCAATACTTGTGTGAAATGATGATTAATTCTCAATTTATTATAAACCTTGTTGGTGCAAAAAACAGGAGTGAGGTGATAATGATACAATTCAAGTGTATATACAGAAACAGCTATGATCCCTGTTAGGGAAACTAGAGATATTGGGCCTCATTCACAAACAGTGCATATGCAGAAATGTGGGCCTTAACGTGCATAAGAATGTTTGAAACCACTTTCAATGATAAAAAAAAGCCTTTAATAGAATTCAACAATGAAAACTGTGAATTGACTTAATTTATTAACTAACCATGAAACTGACACCTTTTCATCCATATCATGCTTATAACATTGAACCTTGAATTAAACACTTAATCAGGGTAGTAGGAACATCTTTAGTCCCACTAGTGAATGAGGTTCATCATCACCGTCTGTGAGTCCACACATCCTTTGTCAAAAATACACTGCACAATACACTGCACAGGTAAACGTGATATGTGTGTTTGTAAGTGACCTTTACTTGATCTTTAGCCTAACTAGGCACCACATTATCAACATGTACCTGCTGTGCACTATGAACGCCTCCAGATATCCTTGTTAGCATTTCTTCTAGCAGCACAGAGAGCCCAGCTGACACCAGGGGACTGCTCCACAGACTGCCCCTGGAAAGGTGTGATGACATGAGATTTGCTACAGTGAGCAGGGAAATGAAGATCTGTACGTCACTCGTGGTGTGATAAGGTGGTACACCTTGAAATGCTCTGGTCTTCTTTGTCCCAAATTGAAAAGAAGATCATGCATGGAGGTAGAGAGTATGGAGGCACAGAGTGAAACTCTGTATTCACTGAAGGTGTATGAAGGATGTGTGCTGCTGTAGTTTTCTGGTTAAAGACTGAGGCTGTACGCTGAAAAACATGTCATTTTTCCGCAGATTAGCTTAACGGTAAATTAAACAGTAATAAAATGTGCTTTCCAAGTGCATTTTCTCTCTGAACTTCCACTTTCATTTTCCTGACAGAGGTAATTAATCTCCTACACTTTGACCTGTGCAGCCTCTGCTTGAGTGCCCGTCTAATTGTTTGTCTGTTCCACTGCTGCTCATTCCGCCACTGTTCATTAAGAGTTAATTCACACTCACCTGGAATAGCACACGGCTTTCATAAAAAGTCAAATGCACTTAAATTCCTGGATACAGCTAAGCATCTTTTGACAATAGAAATGGGTCTGCTTCTCAAAGTGTAAGACACACCTGATTCAAATCTTGGGGCCAGCTGAAAAATAACAATCATGTACACTTTGCACTGTTGGGTCTTAAAAAGGTTCTAAGTAGAGTTTCAAAATAAAAGAAATAACAAGAAATGAAAGCGATACAAAAAGAAAATGCCAAATCAATTTATTGCAAACAAGACCTAAAGATAAATAGTCTGTTCATCAGCTGATCAAACGTTGAAGAGCACAGCCTGTAAAAGACAAGATCTGCACAAAATTGTGGATTCAAGGTGATTTTCTGTCAGGTATTCAGTCTGCCCCCTCCCTGAGCTACCACTGTATCCTGGTGGAGGGGTTTGAGTATCCCAACGATCCCAGGAGCTCAGTTGACGGGAGCTTTATGCCCCTGGTAGGGTCTCTGGGCCTGTTCCCATGGGGCTGGGCTGGCAACGTGGGGCACAGGGGTCAGGTGCAGTGCAAGTTGGGCTGCAGCCGAAGGTGTCTTGGCGGTCTGATCTTCGGTGGAAGAAGCTATCTCTGGGGATGTGGAATGTCACCTCTGGTGGGGAAGGAGCCTGAGCTGGTGCACGAGGTTGAGAAGTTTGGACTAGATATAGTCGGTCTCACCTCAACCTCAGCCTTCATGATCTGCTTTTTCCTCCGATGGGACAATGGAGCTGACCCTTGTTCAGGGGGGTCAAACAGCATCTGGCTGTGTGTGGATGTTGCAGGGGCGTCCTTCATGACTGAGGGCCCTGCTCTGTGTGCTCATGATGAGGTGGCATCTTGTTAGGATGCCTCCTGGACGCCTCCCTGGTGAGGTGTTCAGGGCACGTCCCACCAAGAGGAGACCCCGGGGCAGACCCAGGACAGGCTGGAGAGACTTTGTCTCTCAGCTGGCCTGGGAACGTCTCGGGATCCCCCGGGAAGAGCTGGACGAAGTAGCCGGGGTGAGGGAAGTCTTCCCTGGGCTTCCCTGCTTAGGCTGCTGCCCCCACGACCCGACCCCGGATAAGCGGAAGAAGATGGATGGATAGATGGATGTCAGTTTCAGACAGTGGATGACAAACATGAAGCATCTTCACCACTTGGAGCAACGTTCCCACAATCCTCCTGGAAACAGTCACATCAAACATAAACCAATTATTTTTTGGTATCTCTTTTGAAAAGTCAAATTAAGCTTTAAAACAATCTAAATATAACATTAGTTAATGACAACATTGTTACTTATTGGGTGGTGGTGACAAAGAAATATCAGCACAATGAGTTTTAATGAAATGCCTTCCAGAACTGAGGGTGGATTTGATGGGATGACATAATCAGTGATGAATAAACAGAAGGTAAGCTATCAGCTGCTAATTCAGCCAATTTAAACAAATTACATCCAAACCAGTGTTGTGTCAAATGGATTGTATAGTTTTTTTGTTGTCCCTTAGGTAAGAACTTTTAACATCATTTTAGGCACCATATATTATCACACAGTGATGGTTGTGTCCACCAACTCTGTCAGCGGGGGTCTCAGTATTTGCTGAAACTTTTATGCCAGACTCAGATCTGTGTCCGTTCCATCTCCGCTCCATTGCATTTTGACTGCATGCATCCGACAACTCACACCGGCTGGGTGTTAAGTCTGGCACGTAGCAGGAGCACCAGACAGCTGGAGTCACCAGACCGAAGAGTTCCTGCTCTTCCCAGCCCAATAATCAGCCTCTTCTCATTCATGTTGGGCTGTAAAAGCTCAAACCTGTTGCCTCCCTGGCCCTTATGTCAGTCTGTTGTTGAAGTAAAGTGAAAAAAGACCTGACATAGACACAGGGTATTTCAGATTCACCCCGATGTTTTAGTCATTTGGCTGTCTGACGTCCTGCTCTGTTCAACCTGCTCTGGGTAAGTTGATGGGCCACGATTACAGAATCCTGCAAGACTACAAGACTAAAAGTTAATGGTGGGTGAACTTATACTTCTGTATTTTCATTGTACTTATATGGTTCTTTTTTTTTCTTTTTTAAGCTTTTTAGTCTTTCTGACTATTCATAAAAACAGTCATTTACCCACAGACACCTCCTGGAGTTGAAATGCAGAGTCAGCGAGGCCAGTATGAAGTGTGACACTGACCTGGATTGAAAACCGAACTGCAACCTTCAGCGGAAATGAAGGCAATGTTGAAGAGCCTAAAACCAACGTTTGTTCAGTGTCTGCTTGAGGTTAGCTCCAGAAGTAAAGGGAACAACATTCATTCAGTGGGAACAGTAACTATGTCATTATGTTTCAGTCTAAAGTTTTCAACTCACCTATGTTGCTTTCCCCAATTACACTTTAATTTTTATAAAATATATATGCCATTTGTTCACTGTTTCATTGTATTGTTTCAATAATTAAGGCAAAATCAAAAAGGAAGATAATTTCTGCAGACTCCATAACCAAAGTATATTTGTTGGTAATGGTTCAAAGCAGTTTTTTTCTTGTCAGTATCACACATTTTCTTGTCGATTTCTTTAAGTTTCAGCATAGGAGGCAGATGTTGTCATATGCAGAAATGTGTGTCATGTGTTGACCTTTTGTTGTGTGCCATCCCTCTGTTTATCTGTCCTGTACATCTTTGTGTCATTAGTCATCCTCTCTATGTTCTTAGCGATCACTGTCTCGTGTGTTTTTCACAGTTTTCATGTCAAGTCTTCTGTGATTCTGTGAATCTTGTATGACTTTGTCTTTGTTCCCAGTATGCCAAATTTAGTTTTACCTCCTGAGCTCCATTCCTTGCATGTGGTTCAAATAAACCAAGCTAATATCTTTTAATTTCTTTTCATGGTCATGCCACTGTCACTTGGATACCTGTTCTTCAATATTATCTATGTTATCCTGTATATTATTCCATATTATTCTTGGTCCTGAATCGATTGGGTCTCCCAGGAAGAGTGAGATCCATCTTCCTGAAATAAGTCTATCCTGAATCAAGTTTAGCTTTATTGACCTGTTGCTAGAGAAATTTAGTTTGACCTGCTTAAGGACACTGAACAAGCCTGAGTGACATCAGCTTGATCCCAAAATTGTCCAGTTAGCTGAGTCACTGAAAACATAGCTCTTTGAATGAACTTTGAAAAACTTTATTTAGTTTTTGAGTTAATCTACTCATGGGTCCTCCCCTTTTGTGTTTTGCTATGAAACCAGTATGGCATCACTGAGATACCTTAACCTTAATGTGTATAGATGAAATGACTCTTCAAAGAAGAAAATATAGGTTAATAGGTAACACTTTAGTATGAGGAGCCATTGGTAAACTGTTAGTTAATGCATTATTAGGCATTAACTAAATGTTTAATAATGTGTTGAAAATTATTATAATGCATTACCTAACATTAACTAACATTTTAGTTAATGCATTAAGAAGCAGTTACATAATGTTCAATGCTCAGGGTTTATTAATACATTATCAACCATTAATAAAAGTTACATGTTGTTATTATTTGTCCTTATGTATGCATTACTCTTAAAGCATTTTTAATAAGTTACCTCAAGGGACACATGTTACACTTTACAATAACAGTTCAAAAAGCCTTCAACAACAATTAACTATGTTTAAGTGATACTTATGGAGGACTCCTATACATTTATAATGGTGTATATCGGGCAACTAAAGTAAAATAATACTTTATTTAAGGTCAGGGCTACCTTATGGCAAACACGTCACTGCATTGGAAAACGATGACTCAAGACTCTAAATAATTGTTTATTAATGTCCATCCGGGTCACATACAGTATTAGAGAATAATTAGTGAATGCATCAGGAAGCTGTTACTTAATGTTCATCTAAAGAAAAATCATTATTAAATGATTCCAAGAGACTTTTTTAAACATTACTAATGTATTCATAAATTAAGATTGCTGCATACATAATGATAAATCATAAGAATAATTTTCACCAATGCTTAATAATGTGTTAATAAACTCTGAGCATTGAATATTAACTAACTGCTTATTGATGCAATAAATACCATGTTCATTAATGTTAGGTAATGCATAATATTAATCATCAGCACGTCATTAAACTGTTAGTTAATGCCTAATAATGCACTAACAAATGTTTATTGAGGGACCCTTATTGTAAAGTGTTACAGATTAATTGTTTCCATTTGTGGATGTGTGTGCTTTTTATTATTCCTGCAAAGTCCCACCTTGATGGGCCCCCCAGCCTAAAAAGTCCTGACCCACCCCAGTATATGTAACAGTAATTTATGAGCACACTGAATGTCTGGGAGCTAATATCAGAGACCAAACAAGAATTTATTATCACAGAAATGAATGAACTTAAACTGGGTAATTTCTTAATATTGTCCATATTTTTTTCAAACTATTCTTTGTGCCCTGTTTTCTGTTCTGTTTTCCATAAATATCCTCACAAACCAGCAGCAGATGAGTTTCTGTGCAGCAGTGTCCATTTCCATGCAGGCCCTTATTCTGCTTTTTAGTATCTGCTTCTATTGAGAAAAATGCACAGTATTGGTCACAAGAGGGCATGTCACCCTATAAAACAAGAGACTTGCTAATGACTTTTTCAGGAACTAATTTTCTGCTTTGTGGCACAGCCCATAAAACAAGCTTATTCTCTTCCATCAAGGGATGAATAGAGATTTAACTGTCTCCTCTGTTTATTGTCTCACAGCAACATTAACGCGTTGCTTCTGCCACAAACTCAAGAGGGTCCCTGTTGATTTCACAACTTGTAAGCATGTTTTTTTCCTTCTGCATCCATTAAAAGCAGGGTGAGGAGCACTGATCCACATCCACTACAATCTCATCTATGTCCAACTTTCATGTTTAACAAGCATCCTGCTGTTTTAAACTTTAATTCTTGCATATTTGCTTCTTCTTTTTGTTATTGAAATACAGCATTACAGTGGCAAGAATCAATATGACAGTTATGCTGAAATAAGCTTTAAAATGCTGAGAAGTCACGATAATACAATCCTCTGTAATTCCTCCTTCCACCAGCACTTCTCTAACTCTGATCCAAACCCCGGGGGTTTGATACATGATGACGAGGGTGAACAAGACTGCAATAATATACGTTGGAGGATGGGTGTTTGTTAAACAGAGCTTCACAAATCATTCATCTGTGTGTGTGTGTGAGTGTGTTTCTCTGTATGTAGCCCACTTAATTAACAAGATGTCTCTGACAAGGCATCATAAAAAAGACAAAAAGGGTGCAGCGTTCTCCTAATTTTCCAAAACACTATTTAGGGAAGCTAACCTCAGAGGCGTTCACAGCTTTCAGTCAAACTATAACCTTACTGATGAATGACTGCAGCACTATGACTTAATTATGACTGCACAGGAAATACTGTCCATCCCTCGTAATGAAGCCAATGGCCATCGATAAAAAGGCCTGATAAACGCAGACTTCCTGAGTATGGATGGATAAATGCAGCCTGAGTAATGAGAGCCAGGCTGCTGAGGATGACAGCTCTGCTCTATATCATATGCTGCTCTGTGGTTCCGGGGTGGCAGGCCGAGTGAATGTGATGGAGGCTTGAAAACCTCAGTGTGAGCTCTCTCTCAAATCCCTGCTGACTTTCAAATGCAATGATTATTATTTTTGGTGAAGTAAATAGACATATCTGCAAGTGTTCCAGCACAGTCGCTTTCTACCTACACCTAAAGCACTTTCTCATGCAAAACAGCTGCACCAGCACTGGGCCTGTCAGCATTAATGTGTAACTCTGTGGTTACTTCAGTCTTTGCTCGAAGACAGAAGATAACAGCTCAATAAAACAGGAAAAACCGTGTGGTATGGTTTCGACGTCAAAGAAGATTAAAGAAGGACGACGTGTAAGTGAAATTTTTGTATTGTATTTATTGTAATAGACAATACTTTAGGTAAAACACAGTTTACTTATAGTGGTTTCGTGAAGTTGTTTGGTCCGCTATCTTCAAGCTTAGCGTATAGATACGGTTAATCAGACTCATGCCAGCAGGCAGCCATCACAAAGAGCTGGCACCGCACTTTAGGGAGACCACTGAGCGAAAACCCTACCCCTCTATGTGACGTGTCACTTCACTGTTCCACAGCCAGCACGAAAACCACATTGCTCCTCCTGAATCCCAGGTTCAACTATCCAGTGGACCCTCCTCTCCAGTGGACCCTCCTCTCCAGTGGACCCTCCTCTCCAGTGGACCCTCCTCTCCAGTGGACCCTCCTCTCCAGTACCCCCAAATAGACCTTAGCAGGGAGGCTGAGGAGTGTGAACCCCCTGTCGTTGGAACACACCCTCTGGTCCCCCTAAAACATCGGGTTGAAGAAGGACAACCACCCCGGTCCTCCTGTCCAGATACACTGCCCCCGATGTCCACGCGATGTTGCTCACTTCAAACATTAGTTTGTTCATGTTTGATGTGAGTGTTTCCAGGAGGATTGTCGGAACGTTGCTCCAAGTGGTGAAGATGCTTCATGTTTGTCATTCACTGTCTGAAACTGACGTCCATTTTTGTAAACTTCCCTCTCCATCCATCCCATAATGTTCTCAGTGTGATTTAGATCAGAGGAACAGGCAGGATGCTCCAAAAGAGTGAGATTATTCCTCTGGAAGAAGAAGAAGTCCTCTGTCAGGCAGACATTGTGAACAGCAGCGTTGTCCTGTTGAAAAACCCAGTCATTAGCAGACAGAGCAGGGCCCTCAGTCATGAAGGACGCCCCTGTAACATCCACACACAGCCAGTCNATCCCTGCTGACTTTCAAATGCAATGATTATTATTTTTGGTGAAGTAAATAGACATATCTGCAAGTGTTCCAGCACAGTCGCTTTCTACCTACACCTAAAGCACTTTCTCATGCAAAACAGCTGCACCAGCACTGGGCCTGTCAGCATTAATGTGTTTGAGACACCAATGAAGTCAGAAACGAGCTTCTGTCTTCTATTGTCGAGTTATTTTGTCCTTTTTGGCACACCATACCAAAGCTGCAGTTTCTTCTAATTTCTTCCTGCTGCACATTCACTTTAAAAACATAACATAAATAACATTATCTGTTATGAAATCCATTTTGTGTCAAATGAATATCACCAAAGCACTTCAACCTTGGTCCGCTATCTTTAAGCTTAGCGTATAGATACGGTTAATCAGACTCATGCCAGCAGGCAGCCATCACAAAGAGCTGGCACCGCACTTTAGGGAGACCACTGAGCGAAAACCCTCCCCCTCTATGTGACGTGTCACTTCACTGTTCCACAGCCAGCACGAAAACCACATTGCTCCTCCTGAATCCCAGGTTCAACTATCCACTGGACCCTCCTCTCCAGTGGACCCTCCTCTCCAGTACCCCCAAATAGACCTTAGCAGGGAGGCTGAGGAGTGTGAACCCCCTGTCGTTGGAACACACCCTCTGGTCCCCCTAAAACATCGGGTTGAAGAAGGACAACCACCCCGGTCCTCCTGTCCAGATACACTGCCCCCGATGTCCACGCGATGTTGATCACTTCAAACATTAGTTTGTTCATGTTTGATGTGAGTGTTTCCAGGAGGATTGTGGGAACGTTGCTCAAAGTGGTGAAGATGCTTCATGTTTGTCATCCACTGTCTGAAACTGACGTCCATTTTTGTAAACTTCCCTCTCCATCCATCCCATAATGTTCTCAGTGTGATTTAGATCAGAGGAACAGGCAGGATGCTCCAAAAGAGTGAGATTATTCCTCTGGAAGAAGAAGAAGTCCTCTGTCAGACAGACATTGTGAACAGCAGCGTTGTCCTGTTGAAAAACCCAGTCATTAGCAGACAGAGCAGGGCCCTCAGTCATGAAGGACGCCCCTGTAACATCCACACACAGCCAGTCGCTGTTTGACGCCCCTGAACAATCATCAGAAAGCCAATCAGATCCTCTGGTTCAGCGTTAGTGAAATGTTTTTGGGTCTACCACTTGACTTTTTTTATTCCATAACCCTCAGGATCTTTGAAGAAATTCTAAATGTCTGTCTTCCTGCGTCCAACCTCAGCAGTGATGGCGTTGGGTTGTGAGAGTCCTTGTTTATGCAGCTCAACAATCCAACCATGTTCAAAGAGAAAATCATTTTTAGCTTTTACCATCAGGAGGTCATGACAGTCTGAATACCTGACCTCCTGACAGCATCAAATGTAAATTTGTGTTTTTGTTTTTTGTTTTTTTTTTTTAAATTGGTTTTAAGATTATGATCAGGTGTGTCATTTCCTTAGGAAGTTGGTTTCTTTTTCTTTCTTTCTTCTTCTTCTTTTTTTTTCTTGGTATGGTTCACAAAGGCTTGAATTATTTAAACAACATCAAAGCAGGTTCACACTATATGTAGCTATAAGAACAGAACATGTGCTACTTTTTTATTGGGGAAAATTGCACCTTCTGCAGAGGAAAGAATCTGTCTCTCTTTTCATGGTTCAAAGGCTTCACTGGGTCCCTAGAGAAAAGAAGAGTCTTATAGAGGTTAGCAACACGATCATTGACAGGAAAGCGATGGAAATAGGGATTGCAGCTGAGATCTTCAGCCTAACAGCTTTTTAGTTACATAGAGACTGTCATAAGAGGAAGCCCAGGATACCATATAGGGCCAATAAGTCAGATGAAAGCCCATAAAGCCATCATATCATGGCGGGTGGTTTTTGAAGCTAACTGACCAAGTGGAACATCAGTGGGTTTCATTAAGCTGCAGCATGTGGGAAAATATCCGTTTCCATTTTATCCACCCAGAGGATCATCTCTCTTACCTCCTATTCATCTGCAGTTTACCCAGAAACCTCCTCTATACATTCTTACTAATTACCATTGGTCGTGGATATAAATTGATTTTTTAAAGGAGTGGATCTTCTTAAATCCCTCTCTGTAATTCAGGATTAGGTTGGGATAATAGAAAAAGGTGGATCAAAGGTTGAATTAATTGCAGACCTGCGCGTGTAATTTAAATAGTAGGAGTAAACGGAGGTCTGTTACAGGAACAAAAACACGAGCATTGATAGTGATGTGCTCAGATCCAGTCTGCAGTCATCTTTCACCTCTAGATCCATTCACCATTCATATGACGTCATCTAAACAGTTACACCTAAGTCAAACATCTGAATGCTATACCACGGTAGAAAGCTTCTATTCTCTTTATTTCAGCTGCTAAGTTTGTTATACAGTTTTCTTCACCAACAAAACGTAAGAAGTGAAAGAATCACTCTGATAGTGATCACAACAACGTGGACGTCCTACCTGTTTGGGGTCATTACGTCACATCCTGACGCCCGTACCCTGAATATTCACTCTCCTTTCCACCAGAGGAATCCAGAGTTCAAACATATCAAAAGTGTTGTTTCATCAAATTATTCCAAGTGGTGAAATTTCTCCTGTAAAGTCCGTTGTTTGTCTGTCTGTCGTGTCCGTTCTCATCAATAACAGCAGCTTCACAGTCTTAGAGCATTTCCTCCTCAATGTCAATCTGACAAAGCTGCAAGTCTTTGTTTTCAACAGGGTTCTAGCTGCAAGACTAAAGTNAAGTGAAAGAATCACTCTGATAGTGATCACAACAACGTGGACGTCCTACCTGTTTGGGGTCATTACGTCACATCCTGACGCCCGTACCCTGAATATTCACTCTCCTTTCCACCAGAGGAATCCAGAGTTCAAACATATCAAAAGTGTTGTTTCATCAAATTATTCCAAGTGGTGAAATTTCTCCTGTAAAGTCCGTTGTTTGTCTGTCTGTCGTATCCGTTCTCATCAATAACAGCAGCTTCACAGTCTTAGAGCATTTCCTCCTCAATGTCAATCTGACAAAGCTGCAAGTCTTTGTTTTCAACAGGGTTCTAGCTGCAACACTAAAGTGACCTCATCGTTTTCTGTTGAGTTTGTACTAACAAGGCCTGCTGTAGCCATTTAGATCACTGACGAGACCCGTTTATTGTGATGCGTCTTCATTCACATTCATGTGCACAACAGAAGTACAATTTGTGACTGGGAACTACTATTTCATGATTATGGCGAATCTTTCCACGAAGAGAAAAGTTGACTAAAAAGAGGACACTGAGCACTGACAAAGCTGGTTTTGTTTGAACCAAGTCTTCAGACGTGGGCAGTGAGTACAACTCTGCCTGGTGTTTGGACTAAAAACTCTACAACTCCTAGAAAGCTTTGACATAGAAAGCTCACATTTCACTCAGATGTAGATGACAAGGTGTAGAAGTGATTTGATGGATGTTTTCTGTCTGACATGAAGCATCTTGAAGTTAATGATCTTCAAAAATATTTATAAAAACGTAGAGCAACAAAGTGTCTCAGCTGCATTTATCCTGATGTGGACTTTAGCCACGTACAAAAACGTGACATTTTCGTAGACTAGAGACTTTAATCTTATAAGTGAGGTGTCACTGATGAATTTTAACTAATTCTAAAGCTATCAAATATAGCATGGCAGGTAGGCCAGAATTAGATGGTATATAAGGGGTTAATCCGGCACTTGCTATGATCCCTCCCAGGATTTTGAGTTTTACAGCTTTACATTTCATCAAAAAGCATAAATCTATAACATCCTGTTCAATAGATAACATTTTATCTTGTTATTCTGCAAACTTCTTGATCTCCTGCCCCCTTTCCTGTCTTATTGTCTTTTCATCTTTACCGTTTCATCTTCATCATCACCCCTCCATGTTAACCCCCCCTCCCCATCACTGAATGTCTAAGCTTGTCTCAGCTCTTTGTTTACTGTTAAACTGACATTTGCGTGCTGTATTTCTCACTCAGCCCAGGTTTGTCAGGCTATCTTCATCTGTGGTTGGACTGACATCTTTGTTAGAAGTCTGATTCCTGTGAAGATTCAGATCCTTCTGCTGTGTGTTGTGAGTTAGCATCTGAGTCTTTTGTCTGTTGGCACCAGTCTGATAATAATCATCTCAGTCTTTGAAAGCCTGAACTCTTACAAGATGTGTTGTGGTGCTATGTGGCGCTGGAGACCCAGGGAGTCATAAATATATTTATTACAGGCACAGTAAATGAGGGAAGCAAAATACACATCCCTTTAGGAATAAATTATGGCACACTGAGACATCTTCCCTGCAAACTTGGACCTCTGAAATAAGCAAGGAACTGCCAAATGGGGTTTGGGTGTTTTAATTACTACACGACACACACACATCCAAACAAACAAACACACACAGCAGACACGTTTTGTAAATCCCTGATCAAAATACGAGATTTGGACGATTTTAACCCCTTCAAGTAGATTATTCCACTTCGTACCGACAGACGTAAAATTTTTGACGGTGACCTGACTTTTTTCCTTATTGACAAACAGGGTGTCTCTCTCTCTCTTATTTTATGAAATGTAAAACAGGATCAGGACCATGTTATGGATACTGGGAGGAAATGGAGAATTCAAAAATCATTCAAAGAAGTCATATCAATATGAGAATGAAATCATACATTTAGTCAAAAAAATCATTTTGGTCTGGATTAGTCGGTGTGTTGTTGTGAAGGCAAGGAAAGAGTAGTCAGCCTCCAGCGCTGAAAGAAGGGACTGGAAGCATCCAGCAAATCTATCCTGTAATAAAAGATTCAAAAATGAATCTTTTAGCAAGCATCATTTTATTTTAAGAATAAGGAATCAAGAGAGATTACACAAGAATCTGAGTCTGAAAGGAAGTCTAAACTGCACACTCTTCTGAAAATGGACTTTGTCCTAAGGAACTGACAACTTCATGCAACAAATCTTGGTTCTTCCTGTAGTAAAAGCAGCGGGCTGCTATATAGACCTTTTCCTTTGTATTTATACGTAATTTCCAAGCAATAAAACAAATTTAGCAAAAAGAACATTTTTAAAGCCTGGCTGAAGCAATGACGTCAGTCAATAGCTTATTTTTCTGTCCACACACACGGTGATGATTTTGACTAGACTGAGGCCCTGTTTACACACCAACAAGGTTACACAAAAACATTACACTAAGACGTTACATGACAATGTACACCTTTAAAAAGGCCGTTTTCAAAAAGTTTCTGTTTTAGGTTGGCTAGGTTGGAAACACAACCATACCTTTAAGTTTCATCCAGACTGTTACTGTTTACAACTTAGGGCCTGATCTACTAAGATCTCAAATACCCAGCGTTAAATTGCGTGTACAAACAAAAAAATTGCATGTGCGAAAAGTGGACGTGCTGCAAGTGATCTACTAAGACATCGTGAGCAGTTGATAACAGGAGCAGACCGCCATACTTAAATGAGGGTTTAGTGTGTGTTACTGTCTGCATGAAGAGTTTGAGAGAACAGAGTGGCTGTAAATGAAAAATGATGTTTGAAGCCACAGAGTTGGAGACTTGGGTGGAGGAAATGAAAATTCAAGACATTCAACATCATATATGAATAAACCTCTCATGTGCACTAGATATCAGCTGCACAGCAGAAACCAGCCAGTCTTCTGTGTTCTCGTGATAAAAATGACAGTAAGTTAAGAATTATTTTGATCATAGACTTGAGTTGAAGGACATAACTTCTTTGATTACTCGCTGTCACGGTTACATTGTCTCTGACATTGAAAACAGATGTTTGAGTCTCCTAATTTTTGGTGGAAGGGATACATCTGTAAAGTAACTAAAGTGCTGTGATCTTACTAACGTTCTGAAGACTTCAAAAAGGCAACGTAGTTCACCTTATATTTCTCTGCTATGGTTTGTTGTATTTGACCGCAGCTGTTTGTGCATTAACACTGTTCCAGTTTGCACCTGCCTTTCACACGTGCAAATATAGACACTAAAAGAGCAACCACAAACTGACAGTAGTTTCAGATTTGGTAAATCACTTTGCGGGTGCTACACCATCACATATGCATCTCCTCCTCCCAGAATTTTAAGCGTTCTTATAATCTGCATACAGTTGTGCTCAAAAGTTTACATAACCTGGCAGAATTTATGATTTCTTGGCCATTTTTCGGAGAACATAAATGATAACACAAAAATCTTTTTTTTCTCTCATGGTTAGTGGTTGGTGAAGATATTTATCAACAAACAACTGTGTTTACTCCTTTAAAATCATGATGACAACAGAAACTTCCAAAATGACCCTGATCAAAAGTTTACATACCCCAGAACTTAATAGCGTGTATTTCTCATCAATGACATCAATGACAGCTTGAAGTCTATTGCAGACTGAGATGGCAACTCCAGAACCTTCACTTTTTTCTGCTGTAGTCAATGGCAGGTCCACTTGTCCTTGTGTTTTGGATCATTGTCATGTGTCTTGCAGGTTCATGCAGAGTACACGTCGAAGACCCGACTACTCACATTTAAAAGGAGGTCATAAAAGACTATTGTACGACGTAAGTAGGAAGTAAGTAGTCAAACCTGGTTCAAAGGACTCGGAAACATCGAGTGTGTAGCCCAAAACATCAGTGATCCACCTCCGTGTTTCACAGTAGGAATGGTGGACCTTTCATCAAAAGCCTCTTGAAGCTACATAAAATACACACGTGTTTCAGTTTGGGGAGTTCAAATTTGAAACTGCCTCAGTGATGAGCTCTAACTTTGTAGTCCTTTTCAGGGATTAAAAAACCCCTCAAAATGTAAAATAACCATTGAATACAAAAGGAAATGGTAAGAACGAGGGAATTTAACAGAGAGCAACTCTTCCTCTGTTCTTTTCTTTCTTTTTCTCATCTTGCTGATGTTCTGGCTAAAATGATATTCTAAATTTTGATGGAAAAGCATAAATCTGCTATAGGCTTGAGCCTGTTCCTGTGTTAGTCATTGGTTTTATGAATCCTCATTGTGAAATGAATCAGTGTGTACTTGTAAAATGATGTAAGATAAATAGTCACCAGCGACAAACTATAGATTTTTGTTCTTTCTAAGTGAATGACCAAAATGAAATACACCATTAATTCTTATGTAAAGATAAGTAAATATAAGTTATTTTAACCTCTTGAGACCCAAGCATTTGTCCGGTGTGCATTTCTAAATTTCTCCTTGCTATTTAGAAACAGTAATACTTCATTAGTGTTGAGGATTTTCAGAGATTATTTCATAGATATGAATGACTCGGACACAGAGTCAACTTGTAGCCTCTTGCGGGATCTTTATTGAAGATTCAGCACATCACAGCTCACACATCAAGATAGACTGACTCCAAAACCCTAAAAACCCAATTGTCTTTCAACCTTATAGAGCGTTTCAACAATGTCATTACTTTCTGTTTTCTTCCTCTTCAATGCCATGAGAGATGGACTTCATATGTTATCCAGCTCCTACATCCTGTCAAAACATCCATAACTTGCATCCTGTTTTTATGGGAACTTTATTCGCATAACTAATGGCCTCACCTTCCTTGACCCTTGAGTATGTCTTTTTCTGGGTCAGACTGACACAGTGCTCCTCAGCTACAATAATATTCTCTCACACTTAGGCCATGAATATACAGTTAACAATGTTACATACATTATTAATGTGCCCTAACATTAGTAATAAAAATAAATTTGATCTTTTTACAAGAAGTTATATTTTTAGTGTTATTAGTTAGCTACTGCTTTTTGGTTATGAGTGTTATTGTTCATTACTAGGGAACTCTTACTCTTACTCAAATGGATGTGAAGTTGTGATATTACCAAAAGATGATGTTGGAAGTGTCCGTAAAAGTTGCTGATGGACCACAGTTAAAAAAAAGAAAAAAAGAAGTTTCATGGGTCTGCTAGGCAGAAATATAATGTCCACATATGTGTATATTTAGTCTTAAGAAATGAAAACTTGTGTTGATGATATGAAGACAGGCTATGAAAGCTGCTGGGTTTTGCTCCTCAAAACTTTGGAGGGGTGTTATGTAAAAGCCATGATGATGTTGATGTCCATGATTCAGAGTTCAGTCTACAGCAGACAGGAACAGTAAATACAGGGAGCTTCAAGTGTTTGTGGGATCAGTCCATTGGTAAAGCTGGAGGTGCAGAGAGGTTATGAAGCTGTTTGACCTCTCTGCCCGGCATCTCATGTCAATATCAGTGGCAAATATTGATCCTAAGAGGCAATCAGGATTAATTGAAGGGAGCCCTTTTCTTTACTTGAATGATGAGAGGAGGAGATGATGATAGGGGGGTGAAAAGGTTGGCCAGCTTGGGAAAAGCTAAACTGCATGTTCTTTATCAGCTGTACAGGAGAGACTGAATGTTAATAATATACATGGGATCACTTTTGGGAATCAATTTCATCAAAATACTCCAGGGATGGAATGAAAAATCAGTTTTTCTTCCCTGTTACCCCAATAAGACATGAATTCTTTTTCAAAAGAAACTCATGTTTTATACACAGATTCATCTTCAAATCCAAGCCTTTTGAAAGCAGCTCTTGTTCACACTGGGTAGATGCAAATGATTCTGTGGGTGGTCTCCAAGTTTTCTCAAAAACCCCAAAATGAGTAAGTTACTGAAATAACTCCTGCTAGGGGGGAATAATCCTGAGTTTATTTTAGAAAGGAATAAAATAAAGGTACTTTTACGATAAAATAAGACTCTTTTTTTATTATTTCTCTCAAGGACTCCTCAAGAGATAGGCATCAGACTGCAGGCTCGCCTGATTTCATAAGATTTTGCCTGATATACCTCATATGCAAGAGAGTGTTTGTTGTTGGATGTGACCTAGAAAAGAAGTGAATAACAGCTCATTTTGGAGCTACAGTGGGAAACAGTTTAAAAAGCTTTTCAAAGCTATTAAAACAAAGGTGTCATAATGGCAGCTCCGCAGCAAACTGCTCTGCTTTGTTTCATGATGCTGACTTTGATTATGAATATTCAAGATGCAGGGTGAATAAGAAAGAAATGTGAAGAAAGAAAAAGCTGGAATGGGCAGCATGCCTGAACAGAGCATGTGCTCCTCTTTCATTCTCTCTCTCATTTCCTTTCACAGAGCACGCTGACAGTTCAGAGCAGACACAGCCAGTGTCAGTGACATGGCCCAGTTGCACCTCACATGCTGCTGCAGCCTGAATAACCCAGAGATTATGTCACTCCCTTATGTGCCCATGTTCCAGAAGACAATATCAGACTTACCCATCTCTCCCAAACAATACTCCTCCATCTGTTTCCTGCTCTCAGGTGCCTCCTTCATCTATCACCAAAACCCAATATTGTCCCTTTCCTTGTTCAGGCCCCTGTGTCCACTGCCATGGATCTAACTGAGGTGAGTTTTGTTGTACAAAGCTCAGCCTATCTGACTACAAGGTCACACATTCAGCAAAATAATCAACAGTGAAGTAGCACTAGCTTGTGTGATGACCTGCACTGTCTGTGTTAGACTGTGCACTGACCTACACTCCAACACCCACAGTGACCTACATAAAATCCCTGAGACAGAAAGTTTTTCTTTTCAATGATACACAGACCGCTTTTACATTTATAAGAAAAATAACAATAGTTAAATCTATGGAAACTCCTGCTGGATAATTACTGCATGGGTGTTTATCTTTGAGCTGGTAACACATTATTTAACTCCAGCTGATGAAATGAGTAACTTCTGTGGTGGTGGAAAAGGTGTTAGTCTGTTTCAGAAGGAAAGAATCATTGGCATCAAGCAGATAAAACATCTGATTACATTAATGCAGGAACTACTAAAGTTGGGTTAAGAACTGTCCAAGGCATTAGACATCTTATAAGACTTGTAAGTTTCATACTGTGATTTAATCTTGAAAGTGGCTACTTTTGCATTTTTTTCATACACGATAAAAAAAGGGTAAAGTATGAACCAAGTAAAAATTATGGATGTGGTGTTTAAGAAAGGTGCAAATTATGTTTTCCACACGTTCACTATACATCTGAATTAAAGATCAATTATTTCATATACAATTCAATTCAATTTAGAATCACCACTTAACCTGGTGGACATGTTCTTGGATATGAGTACCCACAGACACAATATACAAACTCCACACAGGAAGGCCCTTGGTGTTGCAGACAGGATTCAAACCCATGATCTTGGTTGTGAGGCAGCAGCAATAACTGTTGCACCACAGCGCAGCCCTGACACCAGGCCTCTAATTCAAAGGAGCCAAGCAGTAGACAACACGTGTGAAAATATTATCGCCCTCTCAGACCAATGACCTTTGTCATAGTTTTAGGTTTTTCAGGAGACAGAATAAACGGAGCCAAATATATTACATCATTGATTCAGGCTGCTAGAATGCTGAGGTGAAAACAGGATTATCCTCTCAATTAGGATGTTGACCATTTTACCAGAGGTGGGGGCATCCCCAAGAGCTGACTTAGGCAAAAATATCATTTTCCAAAAAAAATTGACCCAGGCTATTGGTTTAAGAGGGCAACATTGTGTACAGAGGCTTTTTGTAGGTCATTGAATACAAGGTCATAGTCAACTGTTTTCTTTCCTTTTTTCTTAACAGACAGAATTCTTACAGGTCAGCCTATGAAATTCACAGTAATAATATAATAATTAAAAAAAAGCTTTAAATGTGAGAATTTGTACAATTTCATCCATGATGCTATTATCAGTAACCTAAGAATTAAATATTAAAAAGACGTGAGGTTTATCTGACCTGACTGATGCTGCCATTGGATCAAACTGTGTTCAAACTTACAAGGTCAAAACTGCCTGATCAGCAGAACAACAAATTTATATCTCTACAATTCAACTCCAGTGACATAAATGCTGTATTTCAATATCTGTTGGACTGAAAACATGTCTGTTAGACAAACCGTTTATAATAACAGACTTCATTAACAGTGAACAGTTAACTAAGTGAAATATTGCTTTTCACACAGAGCTCCGTTTTGAACATTCAATTTCCAATTTTTGTCTTAAATGAATCAAATACACTGTAAACTTTTGGCTGGGACCTCTCCTGTGTGAATTCCAAAAAAACATGAAAACCGAATCAACAGGGGGAAAGCTAAGACAGCTGAGACCGGCCCACTTACAACTGTTTGGAATTAGCTCCACATGTTAGAAACAAAGAACTTATGTCCAGGTGGAGAATGTTGATGGTGTTTTTCAGCACTACTGTATTTTTATGTTATTTATCCAACAATGAAGAGCTTTTGGCTCAAAATGAAATGTTCCTGATAATGTCGACTTCTGTGTATGACCAAACGTCTGGGTTCATATTTGGTTTCAGGCCCAAATGCAGCACAATTCAGGGAAAATCACTCATGTTTTTTGGAGTCAACTAAGATTCATCACTGCTCAAATGGTCATCTCATGTTTTTTCCATGTAACTTTATGGTAAGATCATGTTGTGATTTTATTTGTATCTCTCACCCTCATTTAAGTTTTGTCAATATTTTCAATGATATTTACAAGGTTTTAGTTTCACTGATGGTTGTCCAGCTTGTATAAGTTTACTACTTCACATTTCTACAACAGATATTGTTTGTGAAATTACTTTTACATATGGTTCTTTTAAGTTCTCCATTCATGCAGGATTCATACTGTACAACTTTACTAAGGGTGTGATATCTAGTTTGACTGCCGTATGCATTATTCATAATGTTCACATAAATGAGATGCAAACTTAGTAAAATCCATTTATATCTTTTTCATATGGACACTGTTTAAGTTTGTCAGCCAACGCAGTGTTGCCATAGAGACTTTGACGTGTAGTGAATCAGGTTCTGTCTGGCCCAATCAGCAACAACACTGATAATCTCATTTTAAATCGTGGATTATGAGCAGGTAAACATCTATGAGTGAGACTTTTTCAAGATCAGGGATGTAGGAAATTCTCACAAGCCCTTAATGGAGCAAGCTTTTAAAATCCATTTTTAAGGAAAAAAAAGGAGGAGAGAATTAATCAAAAAAGCACCAGAGGGAAATCATGAGTGAGAAATGCACAAGTTCACAACAACCAGTGTAGACGAGATGAAACCATCAGTGGATGTTTGTCACTGTCTGGATTCTGAGCGAAATCACTTGTTGACCCTCTGATAGCTGCTGCAAAGCAAATACTCATGAGTGTAAATCAGACCAGAATCCTCCTCCCTGCGCTTTTTTATTTTCAGGTCTATGAGTGTTTCACAAAATGCATTATATTCGGCTCTGTCCTGTTTGACTCTGCAGCATTAATCATTCTGTTCATATCTGAATGTTGGGCATGCTCAGAAAGAACACAGACAAAAATCAGAAACAGTAAATGTATAAAAGAGGTTTTTTTTTTTTTTTTTTTCTTTTTTCCTTGATTTAATTTGACATATGAACAAGGCAACCTCCCTACACCTGTGCAACTAATGACATTTCATTTGGTTCTGGGCAGTTAATTTTTAATTGAGGTGTTTATATGAAACACTTTTATTCCATGTGGGCTTTTAAGCTACATATAATCTGAAAATGATGGTCCATGTAAATGCAGCTTATGTCTTTGCTGGCAATGGTCCTTGAAATCAAGACCACTGGTCCAGCCCCCTGTGCTCTGTCTCATGGCTCCTATAGTTTGTCAGAACAGCTCAGAAATCTTCAGCCAAAATCCTTCTGCTTCCTTCTTACATCCACAAATGAGCCTCAGTTAGCATTATCTGGTTCATAATACCACAGACCTGCCACTGTTCAGTCCATACCCTCTTCTCTGGACAGTGATAAAAAATGGGTCAGAAAAACACAAGAAAGTGACAAAAGAGCCTTGATAATGTCGACAAAGGGCATTTAGCTCCAGCCCAAAAAAAATGTGGATGATGGACCACAAAATGGTCTTAAAGTTGACTGAACCAACTGACTTTCCTACAAATCAGGCAGAAGAAAAAGACAATTCAAGCTGTTTACGCCAATGTCTTAATGTCCCTATGGTAATCACTATCTTTAGGCAGATCTTACTGCATCTAAATATAGAGTTGACCTCTAAATATCAGTGAATTTCTGCATTTTAAAAGTCATGATTTACCTGTAAAACAGAGAGGGGAGGACTGCTCTCAGACTGTAATCTAAAAACCAGAGGAGCCAGATTTTGCTGCTGCCTAATTGCAATCATGGGTGTTCAAATACTAATCAGTCTTTCTCAGAGGATTTTAAAAGACTGAGTCGTGTAAAGTACAAACTCAAGAACAAGTGCATCTGTTAGATCTGTGCTTCAGCACAATCTCATCTGCTGCTGATTAAACTCAACTCTCCCATACCACTGAATGGAGGAAACTGTCCTTTGTACATGCTTCTTTAGACTGCATCTTCTTATGCACAGGGTTTTTTTTTTTAATATTTCAATAGCAGGGTAGTGAAATATTTCAAAACTGTGTATACAGTATAAGTTAAATAAAGTTGCTGAATTTTCCTAAACAAGTGCTTGAACCCAGGGTTTCAGAAGCGTATTGCTGCCACGGTAGAAAATTGAAAAAAAAATACTGAATTATCTCATTGTTTTCTGATACCATTTTGTTATTTCTTGATACTGAACCATCTCATTATGTCCTGAGACTGAATTGTCTCGTTATTTCATGGTACTGAATTATCTTATTTGGTGATTGTAAATGATCACATTATAAGGTGATTACTCACATTGCTAAACTCATATTTGAATCTGGAACTTGCGGGAGATCGGGGATGGAGAACTGCACATGGCTCACTTAGATGATTTAGTTCAGTTCTATTTCATGTTGGGGTTAAGACAAGGATAGTTTCTGCAGTTACTGAGCTCTCTGAATGATTTAACTACAAGTGTGTGTACACTGAGATGGCTTTTGACTGCATGGGGCTCTACAGGAGGAAGAACCAGTCTGACCCTCTGGAAGAAGGTCCTGATCATTTACTGTAACCCTGGGTGTGTGTGTGTGTGTGTGTGTGTGTGTGTGTATGTGTGTGTGTGTGTAGGCCACCTTCTCACAGGCTGTGGGAAAGACTCAGCTACAGTTTGTTTTATCTTGTCTTTATCTTCTTCAGCCAACAGCAACAGCAGCAGCAGTTGTGTATCGTACTTTTTGACTAGTTTTTAAAACAAGTGTGACAAACAAAGCAGATTGATGGACATCTATTATCCAGTGATAAGTGATAAGAACCGCGACTGTACATGTGTGTTCAAGCTGACATCACAACCAATCCTTTCACAGGTTCATCCTCACCCTGTCAATAAAAACTGAGTGAAAACAGATTTTATACAACTGTCCACCTTTTTTAACTATATGTCTGGTTAAATGTAAGACACAACCTGATTTTCATGAGTTTGAGCTGTGCTGATAACTGGACACCCCAACGTGAACTCCTCACAGCAGGATGTGAATCAATGAAGGGTTCATGTGTAAAGTGTGTAATTAAAAAAAAAAAAAAAAAAAAAAGACATGGAAAAAAACCCCAGTAACTTTTACTTTTGGCATAAGATGATATGTTATGACATTATTTGGAGTTTGTATCTTACTTTGATCTTTTTAACTCCCCTCACTCCACACCCTCCCTAAAATAAGAGGAAAACACATTTTAAAGACAAGACTATTTACTTTAAGAAGATTTGCAGACCATTATGTATGTAAGTGGATAAGGGCAACTGATGTATAATTATTTCTTTAAAAAAAAATTAGGTCCAGTATTATTTTAGTATTGATCAGGGAAAAAATAGGAGAATCAGAATAATTAAAGTAAAATGATAATTAAAATCTGAATCCTCAATTGTACGTTAGGATTCTGAAATGAAAGTGAAAATTGAAAAAATCAAAGTCACAAATCTTCATTTAAAGACAGAGGTCTGAGGACAAAAAAGAGTTATGAGATTAAAGGAAAAAAAAAAAACAAAAGAAGAAGAAGAAAAAAAAATAGGATCTGTGTCAAATCCTGAATTTTAATCTCAGAGTTCTCAGAAAAAAGTTAGAGTCCTGGGATTTAAGAGTGACTTTTGATATTAAGTCTGAATCCTAAATTAAAAGAAAGACTCCTGTTAGAAATGGTCAGAGTTCTGAGAAAAAGAAGAAGAAAAAACAACAGAAATTTGAGATTAAAGTGACAATTTACAGGCTAAAGACAGAAACTAACTTCAGATCAGAGTTCTGAGGAAAAAAAGAGTGCACATTAAAAAATAATGTCAAAATTAGGATTCAAGTCAGGACCTTTAGTTAAAAGACAGGGTTCTGAGGAAATAGTTAGAGTTATTACATTAAAGTAAAAAAAAAAAAAAAAATCAGGATTAGTGTTACAATCCAAAATTTTAGTCTAAGAATTCTGAGAGGAAAAAAAAACAAAAACAAAAGTCAGAAGTTTTAGATTTAAATTAAATCTTAAAATTAAAGTTAGAATTCTAAATTTAAAGTTGAGGCTCTGGGAGGAATGTCAGAAATCAATTTAAATTTTAAGATCAAAGTCAAAATGTGAATATTTTACATAAAATTCAGGACTCTGGCTGAAATATCAGAGTTCTGACACTTTTTCAAACTTTCACAATAATATTAATTATAATAAAAATAGACCCAATTATTATTGTTGTTATTATTATTATTATTATTATTATTATTATTATTATTATTATTATTATTATTATTATTATTAGTCGTAGTAGTAGTAGTAGTATACCTGTGACTCTTTACTTCTGTAGTTATAATTGCTTCCTCTTACGTAAGGTTTGGTGACAGTAGATGTACACATCAACCATTGAGCCCAGTGAGCCCATCTGAATATGAAATAAAGGTTGAATGTGTGTGACTGAACAAAGACCTGTACTTTCAGTTGGGTCTGTCTGAACCACATGAGGGTGATGACATCATCACTCTCCCTGCTGTGACTGAACTCCCACTGAGCAGCTTGGTCCCTGTACTTCACCAGGTTCAATTACTTTCTCCCTTTGCCCAAGGGTCCCCCAGCATTCAGCCTGATTCCTTCTACCTGCACCTTCTGAAGAGGGAGGAGACTGCTCCTGCCCCCACACCCACCCTCCTCCTCACAGCTCCCTGTGTGACAGCGACCCTCACCTAGGAAACCCAGGACAGAGGATGAGTGAGGGATGGACTGTTCACACAAGTACCCCCCCCCCTGGAGTCCCACCACCCATCAGAATTACAAATACAGTCCTGACAGTGTGTGCTGCTGAAGAATGAGGCACATTTTTTTCAAACCAGCTGTAAAAATCTGATTTTTTTTCTGGCATTTTGTGTGTGTGTGTGTGTGTGTGTGTGTGTGTGTTTGTGTGTGTGTGTGTGTGTGTGTTTGTGTCTGGTGTATCTGCAGTGAACCTGGAGCAGAATATGGAAGAACTGCAGTTTTTAGCATTCCACATCTGGCTTCTCCTTTTTAGTCAGGGGGCTTTTGCTTCATTTGATCTGGATTACTTACTGATCCCATTCCTATTTATTCCTGTCATGCAGAACCAGCCGCCTGCTCGTTCTCCATAAAAACAATGGTGGGGGTGCTGGGGTGTAGGTGCTACCATTAGACCAGCCTCCATTAAAAACGAACAAACAGCTCTCACCTTCATCAACCATTCCATTAGTTTCCATGTTTGAAGCACCTGTTGAAACTTCTCCTCATGCTCCTCATGCTGCTGTGAGAGCAGCTCAGTGAACAGGGGTGGGGCTGCCTGCTGCTGTCCAGCTACAAACACCCTGATACACACACCCTGATACAAACACCCTGATACACACACCCTGATACACACACCCTGATACACACTTGATTCAGGACACCAGATGGCAAGTCTATGGAAGCCCATTCCTGCCAGTTTAAAAAAAAAAAGATGAAACTTGGCTTGGTTGAGGTTTTCAAGACCCTTAAGTCAACATTTGGGGATAGAAACAAAAGAAGCAAAACATTTTAGAGTTAAGGTCAAAATTATGAGAAAAATTGTCAGAATTTTCAGGTCATCAAGCCATAATTTCAAAGTTATGAAGTCAGCTTTTTCAGATAAAGTCAAGATATTGAAATAGTTAAGACAGAGTTTTGAGATTATTAAGTGAGCATTTTTAAAAACATAAAATTTAAACCCATCTTATTATAATATGAGCACATCAAATGATGTGAGAAGAGTTAAGAAGTTTCAAGATGATGTTGTCAGAACTTGAGAAAATAACCACAAAATTATGGACCACAAATGTCACATTTTTTAAATAAAATCAAACATGAGAAAAAATAAAAAATTTGAGATAGAGTCAAATATTTGCGATAGAGATAGGTGAGTCAAAAGTTTGAAATAATTACTTTAAAATTTTGAGACAAAGTCATAGTTATGTGAAATGAGGGGAACTTTTTGAGGAAAAAGGGTCAACATTATCAGAGAGAGGTAAAAATGTTGAGGTTTTACATTCCACAATTTGAGAGAGAAGTCAAAATTCCCAGATAAAAAGTCAAAATTTGAGGTTTAAAGTTGAAGTTTGGACTTAATTTGGGTGAAAAAATATTCCAACAAACCTGTTTTATTTCATCTTTATATTTTCTACTGGCAGAAACTGGCTTTTGTACCGGTTTGTCTCCATATGGTGAATATTTCATGTCATATTGTATATAATTAAAAAAAAAAAAATTGTGCAGTCAGAATGTGCTTTTATGCCACTGTGGACAGAGAAGCTGTTTGGACTGTTCACTACTGTAGAAGGAGCAGGATGAAAGGTAGACTGTGTGGTCCATCAACATTCAGGACGGCTTGGACATCCCAGGAGAAGGAGGAGGGAGGGGGGGGGGTGGAGGAGGAGGAGGTGAGGAGGAGGAGGAGGTGAGGAAGGAGTAACCCAGTGGCAGAAGGAGGGAGGAAGTCTGTTCCGCTTGGATAGCCGGAGCTGTACGAGGCTGGTCGAGGGGTTGAGGAGAGCAGAGACAGACAAGACAGCGCTCTGGCTTTCTTTCTTTTTCTCTCCTTCTTTCCTTCCTTTCTCTCCTCTGTGCCGCTCACTCCGCCTGCCGCTGCCGCTGCCGCTGCTGCCGCGTGTGTGTGTGCGTGTGTGTGCGTGTGTGTCCCGCTCCGCTCTGCTCCAGCCCCAGTTTGTGGAGGGGACGGAAAACGGGAGGGAACCAAAGAGGGAGGAGAGAAATACACTTGACGCATCAGAGAGTGAGCACATCGAGGCTTCACTTTCCAACAAGCGACCCTGCGAGACAGCACGCCATCAGACACTCCGGAGAGAGAGAGAGAGAGAGAGAGAGAGAGAGAGAGAGAGAGAGAGAGAGAAGGATGGAGATACAGTAGAGGAGACGCGCAGTAGAGCACAGCTGCTGAATGTAGCGCAGCGAGGAGCAGAGAAAGAGCAGCATCTTTGCGCACAAGTCACACGGATATTTCCTTTCTGCTGGGAGCAGCACCGCCACAGTGATGTGCGCGCGCAAACATTTATTTGTTGAAATTAAAGGGATTAATGCAAGGCTGTGAATTCTCCTGGGACGAAGAGGAATAGGTAAGATAATATTTTCTTGATCTCATTTTTTTTTGTCTTTTTCTTACTTCAAGCCGCTGAAGTTGACATTTTCAATCAACTCAACTCAGGCAGAGATTGAAGCCAGTCTCCATCCTAACTTTCCACAGATCAGATTAGAAAGTCGCAGCCGTGCAGAGGCTGGACAGATTGCCCTCTCATAATTTCAGCCTGCTGTGATCGCGTTTGCTGACTATCATGGTGGAGGCAAAGTAATCTGGGAGTGTGCGGAGCGTGTCTGCCATCACTACAGATGTTTGCTAATCCGTTGACGCTGACCCTCCCATGAATAATCCCTGCAGATTTCGCTGATTAAGCTGCTGTCGCAGATGATGACCACCTACCACGGCCACAGGAGTCTGTGTAGTCTTGCATATCCAGGATTAAACCAGAATAATCGATGGGTAACTTGAACTCAGGCACTAGTACAGCATGTTTAGATATTTTGAAGCTAATATGTGGGGATTGAATCTGCTGGATTTATTTTTTTCCCATCATAAATTAACCTCCAATATGAATTTAAATGAATGATGTTTTGGTTTGATTGTTGGAATTTAGAAGCATGAGGCTTCTTCTCACCTGAACTCAAGACGTGTTTACATCTGTCACTTATGTAACTGCCCCATGACCTCGAGTAGGCCGAGAGCCCAGCGTCCAGCAGACACCACACAAGCCTCCTTTAATATGTTTAATAGAAATGAGCATCTGTGCAGATTCAGCACATCTGACAGGCTAACTTCTGCCAAAACTGCCTCTCACACCGTAACTGAAAGTGACTCCTGAAGAGTTCCTCCTCCTCCACACTCATACTGCAAAGTAAAACTGACATGTGCCGGCGCAATCGATGAAACTTTGCATGTGATGACAACACCTCGCAAACAAATAAGCTTCCATGTCATGATGAACACACTGTGGATGAGTAAGGAGCCACAGCCACAGTTGGTGGTGTGAATGTGATGTGAAGACTTCTCCTCAGCTGTGAAGGAGCTGAAGTGTAGTGAAGAGACAGGACAGTATTTCACCTCAGAGGGTTCAGGGAGATTATTGTGCTGCTGAGATTTGTGAACATGAGCACATGATAGCTCCTCAAAAGTGTGAGACAAGAGAGCAGAGACTCTGAGCATAAATATTTCACACTTTAAAAATGGCTGAATCAAAGCCTCAGAAACTGGAGGCAGATTGTGCGACTAATTCAATAACTAAAGGATCCAAACTTCACATTGGCAGACGTGTCATTGAAAATTTCACACTCACAGACCAACTGAATTAAGCATGTGTTGTCTGGCGTCTAATGGTATCTGTGATGGAGCCCTGATGCAACAGCACTGCGAAACAGGCTTTTAATGGTAGCGGACATCCAACAAGCAAACAAGCCAGTCGGAAATGACGGGGTGCAGAAGTGACATTAAAAGTATCTTGGGAAAGGTGCATTTGGAGGCGTGGCATAAAAAATGTATCAGGCGTATCCACAGGAAGTATCACAGAAATGTGTCATCCAGGTCATTTTTATTTCATGTCTCTCCAGGAAAGCTAGCTAAGGGAGAGGAAGTTTCTACTGTTTACTCAGATGTACATGAAACATGTTTTTGAACTCCCTTAATGACGCTTTGATCATCTTGAATGGACAGGTTTTTTGCATCTTGCCCATTTGTTCCAAAAAAAAACAAAATTTGGTTAATCATGTTAGCTTAACTTTCAGGGAGTCAGCTCTGATCCTCCACAAATACAAGCAGGGAGTCAGAAAAAAGACTTGTTACCTCACCTCCCACAGTCTATCAAAGTTTTCTTTACCTTCAAGACAATTTGGTCCATATATTTTAACAACAACCACCCAAGAATTCATGACCTCAGAAGTGTCAAACAGAAGCTTAAGACTTGGCAGTTTATTGTAAATTAGATTAAATCACAGACATATTTTTTTAAGCTGAAACATGTCAGAATACTAGATGCATTTTTTTGTGGTCGTTGTTTTTCTGCTCTACACCAGTGTTATACAAACCTGCTCAAAGAGATAAACTGTTGAAAACTGCTTCTGTCAGAGCTACAATCTACATGGTGAAAAGTGGCAAAAACAACAAGCAGTAGTATTAAAACAAGGTTTAAGGTAGAAAAAATGCCCAAAGCGCAAGAAAATTGGCAAGGAAATTGGGAGAAGAGAAGATGATAATTTACTCCATTTAACAGAAAATAAATAAAACAAAAAAACTTTGCCCCTTTTACTGACTGAAATGTTTAATTCCATTGGATGAAGATTCATACATCATGTAATGTAGAGTTTGGTTTCACTTTACTGACAGTTGTATGTTACTGGTTAGCTTTAACGTCTTGAGATCCAGCATCCACATGTTTGAACATTACAGTTCTGCCTCTCAGACCCATAATACTTCATTTTTTCATCTTTTCAGTAAAGCTATGATCTGGTAGTGAAATCCAAGGACACTGCCCATGTCAACTTTTTTGATATCACAAAATAACATCAATAATAATAATAATCCATCCATCCATTTTATTAACCGTCTATCCTGCTATTCAGGGTCGCGGGTGGCTGGAGCCTATCCCAGCTGTCATTGGGCGAGAGGCGGGGTACACCCTGGATTGGTCGCCAGTCAGTCACAGGGCTGACATAGAGACAAACAACCATTCACACACACACTCACACTCACACCTACGGGCAATTTAGAATAATCAGTTAACCTAACGTGGGTATGTTTTTGGTCTGTGGGAGGAAGCTGGAGAACCAGGAGAGAACCCACACATGTACAGGGAGAACAAAAGACCAAGATATCGTACTTATTAGGTCTTGCGCAAGGAGAAATCAAAAATGCACACCAGACAGAAGCTTGGGGCTCAAGAGGGTAAATAAGCAATAATTTATGACAATAATTTATGACAATTATTTATGACAATTATTTATGACAATAATGACAGTGTTCACTTACTGCAGTATTCACCTGAATGACTATAAAGTGGCTTAACAGTTTCTTTTATAATGGTAGAATAAAAATAACCTTGTATTTCATCTCAAATGAACACAAAAAAAAGTATAAGTGTAAGTCACCTCTGTGTTCATCAATCTGCTATCTGTGTGTGTGCGCTTGTGTGTGTGTGTGTGTGTGTGTGTGTGTGGTGGTGGTGGGGGTTAATCAGGTGGCAGAAATGAAAATTAAGGAACATCAGTGGGCATGGATACTTGGTTAACTCTGATGGAATTTGTACAGTGTTTTTGCTCCAACTCTTGCTGCTAAACCTGAAAAATTATATTGTAAAATTATTAACTATTACCCCTCCAGAAGAAAATAATGCTTGGGTTAGGAAAAAACACAAATCCTCATCAAATTTTCCTGTGTATATGTGTTTGTATTTAGTAAAAGTAAAATTCTCTTTTGATATATTATGAGTCACATTCACCAGACTAGTTCAGAAAAATATTGTATCACAAGTAAGTCAAAGACAAAAATGATATCTTAATTGGTTGTAATGAGTAAAAAAAATACTATTTTTATTATTAAGATCTTATACCAAAAACATTCACAAAGCTGGGACCCTTTTTGGTTCACCTAAAGGTTATTATTAGTTGTAATAACACATGCGTAAAAAAAATGAAATAAAATAACAATCTGATCAGTTTTTGCTTTAGATAGTGAAAAACATACATCGGTTTTCATCAGGATGCTCCTGCTTTACTGAAGAACCCCCCACCCCTCCTTTGGTGATCTCAATGGATCGTGATTCGTGAATATGAACTGTGGGGAGAGAGACAGGTTGCTGAAGGGCGATCGACATTATTTTTATCTGGAGAGAGAGACAAGGCTGTACCTCAGTGTGAAGAGTTCTCCAATTCTCCAATTTCATTTAGCAGACTCTTTTGTCTAAAGTGACATACAACACAGGCAAAAATTGAACTGGGGTGTAAGAAAGAAAGCTCAGTTTGAACAAATCTCTCGCTGAAAGGAAATTCAACAGAATTTGGCCGATGCTGACTTTTGTCAGAAAGGGGGAAGGAGCCCAAAATAAGCCGGATTATCTGTAGTGTGTACCCCCATGGAATATAAAGAAGGGTTTGTCCCAGGTTCTTCATTCAGGGCATTGACGGCAAAAACTGAAATCAAAGGTTCTTTATGTTTCCTTTCTGTTGTGAAAATTGTCTCATTCGTCTCCTCTTGAACCTCAAGAAAAATGTTTGTCTTTCAAGACATGAAAACACAAAACTGACTCCCAAACTGCTTCTACTCATGTGTTTCATCTGTGATTTAATTTCTTAAATTAAGACATTCTTCTATAAAAAACTAGACAAGCATTTTATTTTTTTTTTGTACCTTTGTGGCGGTGAAGGTGTCACTGTCTTTATATATGTTGAAATATTTTTTTATTCAAATCAGACATAAACACTTGACTGGGTTTCATTTTTGTATGTGAGTATATTTACTCAATATTTGACACACTATGACTGAACATAATAGATAATGGCCACATACACTTGCAGACATGAGAAGAGCTTCGACTTCATTCTTGAGGGGGGAAGAGAGAAAAGACAATGATAGTGGGAGTAATATTTCGGTTAAACTGGACTCTTACACAGATCTGAAATAAGTATGTGGAGGACAATCCACAGGGGTTCATACAAAATAGTGCAGACAGCTGCAATCTTTTCTCTGATTGTTGCAAACTTTTTGAGTGAGACACCTTAGGGTGGTGATGGTAGCTGCTCCACCCTGAGGTGGCTCAACACGTCTTCTAGCCTGCGCTTGGAGGAGGACGGCAATTTTTTTTTTTTTTTTTCTCCACTGAAGCAGAATGAGCCGCTGTGCAAAGAACCAAGAGCCAGCACTGCTGTCTGTTAGCTGAGATCCTGCGCTCCTTTCAGCACATGCTGGATGTTGAAATGCTGAGCCCCATCTCAACATTAAGCGCTTTCTTGCAGCAAATGCTTAATGTTGAAATGCTAAGCCACAACTCTTACCTTAACATAGCTATTGCTCCATTGGAGCAGAGCTGAAGAGCAGTTTACCATAATGATCTGCGACTAGATTTCAGTTACCTGTACTTCATTATGTCCCCTTTTCAATCCTCTAAATGCTTCAATTTACTACAAAATAAATACAATTTTGATTTTTAACTCTTGACTAAGTGGACAGAGTGATCAGCTGATTCACCAAATGAGGATAGAGCTTATCCCCATAATATAACAAACAGTATAGGAAAAAGAAAGGAATCCCTGGCTTGCCCCCCTGTCAGGAATTTCTTGAGTCAAGTATCAACCTTGCATGTTCTCCAGTAGAGAACATTATATACACAGTGTGTGTCATTATAACACCATGCTGTTCTGGTTCAAATCACTCTTTGCAGGTATAAACTCCTCCAAGAGGCGAATAAAATCAATTGCCAGGTGTCAGTTGTTTACCACTGCTGCTTTTTCTGCTTCACACTGCTGGATTTTCAAAGTTAACAGCCCTGTGAGATATTCTACGACACCGTAATGGAGGAGGAAGCTGCAGGCTCCTGATGCTTCTTTATGTAAGTGCAGCATTGGTTTTATGTATGCCATACATTACTTGTTTGAAACCAGCATCATAGAGCTCTTTGACAAGCAGAGCAGCGAGTGGTGGAGGAATCCTGCCCGTCAAGCAGGTTGTTGTAAAAAGTGCTTGTGTGTTCCTCTGTTGATCTGGAATAGAAGTTTTGATAGTAAAGATCTCAGTGCTGCTCTGAGAGTGTCAGCAAACCATCAGGCAGAGAAAGGCAGACTCTTTTTGTGTGTGTATCAAAGGAAATGTGGTTTTTAGAGTCAGATTAATGGAAAATAAAGAAGAAGAATGCATCACATAATTCTATTTTGTACACTTTTGTTCCTGTTATAAGAGCTGCATTTGCAAAAGAACATAATTAGAGCAGGGAACCTTTACAGAAGAGTTTTTAGTTTCCTGCCGTCTGATGTTTTCCTGTGCGGCACACATCGGATTCATTCAAACAAATCTTTTTTCTGCACCAGTTTTCCACCCACTTTCTACTCTCTATAAGAGAGAGAATAACTGTTGCCAAATCCAGTCAAAGCAGGGTCATGAATGAGTGTAATTGACACACAAATACTTCCAATCCTCGCCATCAGAAGTGACTGCAAACACACTGCTGTGAATTGGGAGCCAAAAACTGTCAAGGATAAGTACACTCCACGATAATATATCAGAGCTTCTCTGTGGCGTCTACCTTTTCCCATCTCTCTGTTCATTTTCAATATTTAGATTAAAAGGAAAAGAAGATCCACGACAGCTCATTGAGACAGCTCCATTCCCTGCTCTATTTATCTAGTCTCATTGGTTCCATAAACGTCCTATTTGTAATCCAATCATATTAGAGGAATTTCTCAGCTTTAGCAGAGCTTGATGATGCTCTGTCACTCGCAGGCCTTTGGTTTCAAAGCACCCGCGGTCGTTTGGGGTAACTCTTCACAGAGTCAGCCCGCACCGCTTCCTAATTCAAACACGGCTGCACACTGCCTCTCCTTGGGAATGCCTTTAATTGAGTGCTTAATAAAAGCAACGCCACACAGCAACAAACTTTGGGGGATCTGAGCGCTGGGAGTGCTGCATTATTAAATGCTCTTATATAAGGCCTGGAAAAACATCTTCATGAGCAATCACAGGACGGGGCCAGGTCCATGCGTCTTCTTGTCAATACATCTCACCTGAACAGGGATTTGTTTCAACGTAGGGACACAGGAACACTCTGAGGTGTTTCCTGCTGCATCTTTTGTTTGTTTAGTTCTGCACTCAGTGCAATAAGCAGTGGACATTGTTGTTTTCTTGTAATCCAAACGAAAAGATCTGATAGAAGAGCTTCAAAGACTAAAAAACACTAAAGGCTGGCACGTTACAGCAGACCTGGGTAAATTAAAGCCCGGGGTCCACATCTGGCCCCTTGGGTGTCCTTGTGACCCGCACGAGGGTGATCAAAAATTATAACATAAGTGAAACAAGTATGTCCTGCACGCAAAACGACTGTGTTGCTTTAATTTTGAGAAGAGTGACATTTGCATCATTTCCATATGGACACACGTTTGTGTGTGTGTGTGTGTGTGTGTGTGAGAGAGTCCTGTTTGAACAGCCACAAGTGATGAAGCTCTACAAATCCAAAAACAGATCCTCCATCTCTGATGATCACCTCCCAGCTCTTTTTGAATATTTATAGATATTTTAGAGATAGATACTTAGATATTTACTAAGTAAAAAACATTGAAGTCATTGTTTTTATTTTTTGTAGAAAGCTGTCCAATTTTTTTCAGTGTTTCATTACTTCGATAGGAGTATTGTCCTTTTTGACTTAGACCAAGGTTTCACATATTTCCAGAATATACAGAGTCTTCTGTTTATCAGTAGCAGCTGATTAAAATATCAAAATGTATAGGTAAAGGCGCACAGTGGGAAAAGTTTCATATCAAGTAGAAATAAGTTGGTATTAGTGTTGGTGTGGCCCTCTGGAAAAATGCAGGTTTCTCATGTGGCTCCTCGTAAAAATTTATTGCCCACCCCTGCGTTACAGGTTTCTTCAAACCTTCACAGATTTAAAGAACACACACTTGATGATAACAAAAGGCAAGTCGCATGAGATCTCTCTCTCTTCTGACCTTGTAGTGTGATGAAGGGCTGGACCATGAATCAAACCCACATGCAGTCAGTCAGACATACAGTAAAAAACAATTTTTTTAGAAAGTGGTGGAATGACAAGCATCAGGGAAAAAAGCTGCTTTTTAAAATTTTTTTAATTTTTTTTTAAATGTGAATCTTTTCTGTAATATTGTGTATTTCATATTGTATTGTGAACTGACTATTTTGTTACCACCCTAGTACAACACTGTGGAAAAATTCTGTGTCCAAAGGTAACCTATCAAATCTTCTTCAGCACTTGGAGCACCTTCATGTGTCTGTACATGGAAAGGACTCATTTATTTTTGCTACAATCGCTCTATAACTTTGGAGCACACCACACACTAACGATTCAATATTACTCCACATAATAGTACTCCAAATCTCACGTAGTAAAATGTGACTTTGATGAAAGCCAATGTGATGGACAAATATGAAGAAGAATTGATGGTTGTTTCAGCCATTCAATTCTTGAAAAAAACACACACACAAAAAAAAAAAATTGGTGGAAAGTCGATGAGATGTTGAGAAAAGTGGGCTGTGTGTATAACAGGGTGAGTTGGAGGTGAGTAAAAATTGCCACCAGTATTACAGATAGCTTTTTTACTTCCTCCTCTGTCAGTCAGCTCACATTTGGTTTGGCTCTTGTTCAGGTACTTGTGGTAGTACACGCTGTGCATGCTTGGCTCTTCTTGAGCGCCCCACACACTACAGGATTTCTAGTGACAAATATGAAACATGTTCATTATCCACAATCTCTACCTCTGAGGCCTTCCTTCTGAACAAATAAGACAGGACTAAATCACTCTCAACACATCCCACACCACAGGAAAATCAGACACCATGTGCTTTACAAACATCAGACAATTGAGCTTTCACTGGTTTTGATCTTAAGAGGGAGATGAGGACAAAAGTCAGCCCCACCATCCTGGGGAGTGTACCTGCTTTTATACACAGAACTAACACAACACAAAGAGCACCAGATCTGTTCCCCTTTTTGTTCCAAACTCTTGTTTTCAGCACCAGATAACCATTTTGTTTCTTTGTTTGCTTGTTTTTTCAGACCAAACACTGATCAATGTTGATGATCAGTTAATTATTCAAGCGTTAAATCCCTCATCAGTTATCATTATGTGGAGAGTAGAGACACTGTTGTTGTGGTGGTGAAGGAGAAATCCAGGATGTGATGGAGGGTGGAGATGTGAAAGAGTTAACTCAGGCACTGATAAGGAGTGGAGTTGACAGGAGAAGTGGAGGGTCGCCATGATCCTGGAGGAAATGGGAAAGTGAGTGAGCAGACAGGAGAGCAGATTTCAAGTTTGGCAGCAGCAGCATGAGGATTGATGGAGCATCGAGGTCCAGGCAAAAGCATGTTAGTAAATACTTGAAGGAATAAATGCTCATGATCAATTGATGAGAGAAGCAGGAGGAGGTAGAGAGACTATGAATGGATGATAAATCCATCACAGTTTTCCTGCTTGAGCTTCTGCTGAACCTTATGATACTTGTGATTGAGTTTAATGAGGAAAAGACAGAAAAGACAGGAAACACTTCTTGGCATCTTACTTAGGAACATGAAACTCTTAAGCTAAACTTGTTTCACTTTGCTTAAATAGACTCTACCCACTCTCATTACTGCTGGTTGGACTCATATAGCCTCTTAATGTACCTGATGGTAAAATCACATTTGATACTTAAAGCAGGTTTTCTATTGGCTGATTTTATGTATACTGTCAGGACAGCAGAGACTTTTAAGAAATGTCAGAGAGCAGGGCTGTTGAGTAGGTTTTGAATTGCACAGGTTTTATGCTGATGAATGAATGGACATGTGCTGCAGCTACTTCATCAATGTTTATTTCACTGTAAATGAGGGAATGAAGATTTGGCATCCCTGGTCATTATCAGTAATTTGATAAGTTTTCCAAGGGAAATCTGTTTAAGATTGATTAAAAAACCTCTGCACTAACACTTTTTACATCAATTAAGATTGTTGTGTTCCTGGGAAGAAGTGAAAAAAAGTTTGGGGAGAAATGCAGATGATCCAGAGCACATCAGATCCTCCAATGAAATAATTGAGCATTCCAGAAAGGTGCTGTTTGTTTAGCAGACCATTTCAGATGTCTGCTTGAGAGATAAATGAGATTCTGTAGTCACTGAATCAAAGAACAATTAGCTGGATCAGCCATTTAGACCAAGGACAATAAAACAAAAGACAAAAATAATACCTTGTGTTTTTGCTTTGGTATGAAACACTGAGTTAGATCCTGAATGCAGATTAATGGCTGCAGAGAAATAATGAAAATACTTTTACACCAGGAAACTGAAACTGGTTCTGTATAAGGAAGTAAAATGTTGAAGCTGTTCATCCTCAGCTATGACAAAGCAATTCACCTTATGTGTCTGTATCATTTGACCTGTGTGCTAAAGTGAATGAAGACTTTATAAATTCTAACCTCGGAGCGCGGTCACACTGGCCATTGAAAGTGTGCTGTACTCGATTCACCCCCCACAGCACTGCCCTCCCCCAGCACAGTACAGCCAGTGGTCAAACTACTACAACATGAAACAGGCTTCAGCGCGGTTATTGACACACGCACGGCTGCCGACGTCACTATGGAGCGTCTGTTTACAAGACGCAGTTTCATCAGATTAGAGAACATGGAGAACATTGTTACCACTTTACTCACTTTTTGGCTTCTGCTAAGTTGTTTTGGACCAACAAAGCCCTCTAACTCCCCGCCATTATTTAAAATGATTATCGAGAGGAGTTGTCACGGCAATCAAATGTCATGCATAATACAGCATGTACACGCGGCGCTCACCCTCATGTGCTTGTCCATGAATCGTGCCGCGGCCTGGCCCGCCTCCTCGAAGCGTTTCGAGTTAGGGAAGTAGGCCGTGCCCAGGCACGGTTCACTTGCGGTCACACTTGCCAATTGAGCCGTGCTTAATGTCTGAAGCGTGCCCAAGCACGGCATGGTTGGCCAGTGTGACCGCGCCCTTAACCTCAGTATTTTAATGACCTCAATGCTGCAGCTTCAGAAAAATGTGAGTGAGTCACAAAAGACAATTCTGTGATTAAGTTTCTGAGTCACTTCATTTCTCTCTCTGTCAACTTGGGCTGGGAATCCATTGGTTTTTATTGATACCGATACATAGCATTACAGGTTCTGTTTATCGTACTAATTCTTTGTTGGTCCCCTCATCTAATTTTGTGGATTTTTTGTGTTGGAAAAAAGTAGCTCTAAAAAGGCTGTTTTTATCATCATACGTGGAAACCTGTTGCCTTATACCACTTTAGCTTTTTACACAGCTGATACTAAAGAGGATAAGTGGTTTGAAAACAGAACATTAATTTTATGCAGTAGTCAAACTAAGTGCATATTAGTAGCCTTAACTCAAAATCATTACTTCACACAAATTAAATCATGTTAAACAGGTATAAATATATGTAACAACACAGGCTCTACTTAACAGCATTTGTTATTACAACTCATGTCTTCTAATTTAATGATATCCTTTGGATTGTTAAGATTATGATTCCTGCTTCAGATCCTTGCCCACAATCCTGTTGAATTCTATGCACATCTGAAAAATATAGAACAAAAAAGAGAAGTAGCATCAGTTGAACAATATGAGGCCCCCTGAGCCATCTGCAAAGTCCTGAAGTACGCCCATGAACGTCCTTTGTAGGTTTGAAATGTTCAGTCTGAAGTCCATCAGATTGTTTCCTTTTTGCATTTCCAGTGAACTACAACACAACAACAACTCCATTTATACCTTCACTTATGGACCTGGAAGAATAAATGAACATAACTGATCCACAGTGAAAAGGTCAGCAGGATCAGACTCCACCACCTCCTCAGTGTTTACAGGACCTCAATCTTCTCCCAGGACCTCTTAGACCTCCTTCACAGCACAAGAATCTGTAAAAACATAAAAACACAAAAATATTTCGCTCAGCAGCTCAGTACCAGTGGCTTGTTTTCTAAAGTGTAGTAGCTTATTTGAGTCTGCTTCACAGCCTGATTCTCTCCCAGCGCTCCACAACAAGAAACAAACCCCACTTAACAGACTAAAGCTTCAGTTTACCTTTCTAATGAGCTTTGTTTGGCATTTGTTTACAGCTTAATATCAAAATACAGCAAAATGCAATATTATCAGAAAATAAATCATGTTCTGCAGCGTCGATCATATGGTGCAGCCCCACTTCGATATTTTCAGGATATACCACAATATATTTAGATCTTCTGATTTCTTCTCTAAAACACTATATAAATGTGAAATTCAACCCCTTGGTGCATTAAATAACACCAGTATAATGATTCAAGCAGACCTTCAGTTGGATGTCTGAAATTTGAAGCAAAAGGGGAAAATTAAAATTGTAGTAGTTTAATTTCAAACTAAACGTATGTAGTTACATATTTTGAATTCCATCCATCCATTTTCTTAACCGTCTATCCTGCTATTCAGGGTCGCAGGTGGCTGGAGCCGATCCCAGCTGTCATTGGGCGAGGGTACACCCTGGATTGGTCTCCAGTCAATCGCAGGGCTGACATAGAGACAAACAATCATTCACACACACTCTCACCTATGGGCAATTTAGAATAATTAATTGACCTAACGTGGGCATTTTCTTTTTTTTTTGGTCTGTGGGAGGAAGCTGGAGTACCCGGAGAGAACCCACACATGCACAGGGAGAACATGCAAACTCCACACAGAAAGGCCAACCATGCCCGATCGCAGAATGGAACCGGCAACCTTCTTGCTGTGAGGCTGGAGCGCTACCCGCTGCGCCACCGTGCAGCCCATTTTGATTTCCAGTAGAACAATTCATTCAGATTGATTCTGTTGAGGATTTTCCGAGATTATTTCATAGATATGAACGACTCGGACACAGAGTCAACTTGCAGCCTCTTGCGGGATCTTTATTGAAGATTCAGCACATCACAGCTCACACATCAAGATAGACGGACTCCGAAACCCCAAAAACCCAATTGTCTTTCAGGCTTTTATAGCGTTTCAACAATGTCATTGCTTTCTGTTTTCTTCCTCTTCGTTGGTATGAAAGATGGGCCTCGTGTCTTGTTCAACTCTTGCCTTATCACCTGTATCCTGTCAGAACATCCATAACGATGGAACATGGTATTTAGCCAAGAACTTGCATCCTGCTTTTATGGGAACTTTATTCGCATAACTAGTGGCCTCACCTCGCTTGATCCCTGAAGTATTCTTTCAGGACAGCCTGCCCAGCCTAAATCCTGTTTTCACCTGCTTTACCACTCTTCCTTTGCATGTTGTTACTTTTCAGCCACAATAATATTCTCCACACACTCAGGCCATGAATATACAGTTAATAATGTTACATATATTACTAATACGCTTCCACAATTCATCTGGCCAAATGTATCATACGACTGTCTCAATAGTTTTCTGAAACACAACCATGAAGACCAAATACACTTTTTAAATAACATGAACTAAAGTTGAAGGTGACTTAATCTGACTTTCATTTCCATAAATCATCGACGTGGATATTGTTGTTGGTGCTGAAAGGACTCTGTTAGTAACTTCAGTCTCTGAGTCTGGGCTCTGGTTGTAGTTTGGGGATTCTCCTCCTCCTTCTGTTCATTTTGCAGCTCAGAGTTTTATTTTAGGTGTCTTATCAGACATTTGTATACATTTGTGGTGAGGTTACAGAACCTCACTTGTTTTCTGAGAACACTGCATTTTGCAGTATTTTGGTATTCAACTGTAAAATGACGCCAAACAAAGCTCATACTTTGAAATGAATCTTAAGTCATTAAGTTGCATTTGATACTTGCTGTTAGGAAGAGCTGGGGGGGAACACCTTTTCCCTCCACTCCTAGCACAAAAACATGCATGCACAGGACAGTTTTCTGGATGGGCGGGGGAGTGTGAGGGACAGCAGCAGGGAGTCAAAGAAACGGAACTAAGAGAATTACACACTGATCTCTTAAAACATTTACCTGACAATTTATACTTGATGGTCACTAAATAGTTATTCTATACAACTCACGTTCAGCATATCCAGTATAACCCTCAGCCCTACAACTGACGCTCTTTAACTGGTCATTAACAGTTAACCCACAGAAAACTGCACTTCTTGTTTGTGTGCCAGCATGCCTGTGGCCTGCCTTGTCAGGTGATACCGTTGGAAATCAGCATCAACCCTGTCTGTCAAATGTTTGACAATCAAGCACAGAAGCTATTCAGATTGGCTCATTTATTTTAAACATAAATGTGAAAACAAGTGATGGCTTATTAGAGACATCAACCAAAAATGTCACTGACCATCATCAGTACCTCCATGGGCCTCCTGTTGAAGACCCCAGGGGTCCGTTTTCACAAAGCAGGTTTAGTGAAAACTCTGAGTCTCTTAACCCTGAACTGAGGGAAACTCTAAGTTTTCTGTTTCACAAATCGAGGTAACTCAAACAGCGAAACAGGGGTAACTCAAGCCTGTTTCACAGAGAGAGGTAACTTCAGCTCTTGGTCAGTTACCGTAGGAACAGACACTGTGAAACTAACCTGGTCTGGACCAGGTTTTTGTCAATGAAACTTGAGTTTCTCTCTGTCTCCGCCCTCTTTCAATCAGACACCATATTTGATTTCCTCATTCTTTCAGAATGCAGGCCAGTAATAGACTTTGTTCACAAACATATCATATCCTTTTGACAATGATGTCAATCATATCTTATTACTTTTGGAGGTGCAGGACCACCACCCGTTTTCCTGGCATCTGCCCTCTATCTGTTGGCTGAGTAGAGGTCTGTGTTAGTTTAAATATGATTCATTATTTAACATGATACATGATACAGATGAGAAGACATTTATGTGTGTGTGTGTGTGTGTGTGTGTAAACAGTATTATGTTGGGGATGAAACAACTGCACAGTCAAACAGCCACTTGCTATTAACTTTATGATGTAAAACGTGATCAAAATGAAGTAAACCCGTGAGATTATGTGGAGGTCTCACCTGTTTGAACAATGTTTTTATATTAATCTTAAGTTTTAGCCGAGTGCACTTCTCCCCCGCAGGATTGCACCTAAATTAAATTAAATAAATGAATGATCTACATTCAGCAGTTTTCCCTGTAATATTATTGTGATTGCAGGACTACATTTAAACTTACTCATTGACCAGAGCAGGGATGTTTACTCACACCATCTCTCTCTCTTTTGCAGCTGTTGCACTTTTCCTCAAAAAACATGTTCAAATTAATTGTATAAGCGCAATAAGATTTTTCAGCTCTATAGGGGAAAAAAAAAAACACCACCCTCTGCTGCCCCGTTGCCATGGTGACTCATCAGGGATCCATTGATGCTGTCTTTTTGTAGAGGTGGCTCGTGCACTCAACACCAGGTGAAACTACTCTGAGCTGATGAAACTAACTCAAATCAGCTGTTCAGGAACAGAAAACACAGATTATTATTATTATTTTTTTTTTTATCTCAGAGGAGATCAACTCAGAGTTCAGGGTTTAACTCAGAGTTTGTTGAACCTGAAAGGACCCCAGGTCTAAATCGGACTCAAACTGTACAGAGCAATAGACACTTAATGTGTTTGATATTTAGTGACCTGTTACAATTTTTCAGAAATCTTGGTGTTTCTATTCTTGTTTTTCAATACTTGAAGGAAACACAGATGAGCTGTTTAGTTAAATATGTAATTGGAACAGAAAAAAACCCCAAAACAAAACAGGTAGACACATACACGTACACACACACACACACACACACACACACACACACACAGGCCTTTGTATACACGAGTGTACTGAAAGGCTCAGCGCAATATATTCAATGACATTAGGCTTAGAAGTAATGTAAAATGATGATCTCGTCTTCAAACCACTTTTAATGAGCTTATGTTAATACCATTTTAATTAATTCACAAACCTCTGTTACAGACATATTCCTCAACTTTTGGATTTCTGTACGCGGAGGCTTCAAACAGATAGGCCTTGTGTGTAAAGTTAATGCAGTGCTGTATAAATTAGGACAAAGAACAACTTATTTTCAGAACTAAATGTCAAACAAACAGTCCATGCAACAAACTACTTGTTGATTTATCCCTCCATTTATTCATTTTTTCTCATGTGCGTAGTTACAGATTTTGATGAGTTTTTCCTCATGACCGTGTGAAGCGACACCTTGTCATCATGTTGTGGGATCACAAAAGACAGTAATTCTTCCCTTATGTGGCTTTTTTGTACAACTTCCCCATATGTGTTTCCCTCAGAGATAGTGTAATCTTTAAAAAGAAAGATAGCAAGTTTTAGTAACTGAAAAGATACAACTTTCAGCAGATATGGTGGTTCTAATTAGATTTCCTCAGTTTTTGATAGAGCTGTGATAAGACAGCGTGACTTAATCTTTTGGAAAGAAAAGGGAAAGATACTATATGTGGTGCCAAAATGATAACTAGGCTAGTTTATAAAAAAAGTAATACATCAATTATTCATTGACTTGAAACCATACAACAATCAACTGTAATAGTCTTCCATTGTTTATATCCAATATAAATGTCTGGGTTTTGATTTAGTTCTTATCAGATGATGAAAATAGAGACACAGGGTGTGAAAGAAACATTTCTCCTCTGATTTGTGCTTAAACATGGAGCATTAACAGTGTTTATTTACTGTACTCCTCCTCTGTGACTAAACTATAGCTGGTTTCAGTGGAGATGACTGGGGTCATTATGACTGTAAAGATGTGACTGATCAGAACCTGATCAGAACCATGTCTGCAGATGCATCCACAGAAGTGTAGGAAACAGCTGGTGAATACATCTCTATCAAAGCTGAACTGTCCTTTTCATCACTGCTGCCTCTGTTTGGATTTCCGCCCTAACATCATCGAACACTGGACGATGGATCTCTTTGGACCGGCACAGTACATTAACCAAAGGTGTTATCTCCTCCAGAGCCAATTTAATTCCAGGTGTGATTCTGCACCGGCTGCAGAAAGACATCAGTTTCCCTCAGGAACTGGCTCCTGTGATCAATCCTGGAGTTTTCTTTGTATCATCAAAGTTCTGGGCAGCCAACAGTGCACTGTGGTGAAGACGCAGCTTTTATCTGTCCAATGACTGCGTTTCTTTAATGTCCTGGTGTCTTCACTGTAAAACCCAACAGTTCCTGACTCAAAATGATGAGTTACCATTACTGAATTAGTATTAACATCTTCAGTGTACTTGCTATATAAAACCAGCAGAAATGAGAAGCCCCATTTTCAGAGAAAATATGAAACAAGAACTAGTTTGTGTTCTGAACACCAAGCAACATCACTATGACTAAAGGATCTTTTTTTTTTTGTTGTTTTTTTTGTTTTATTCACTGGCCCAAAATGAAGCTGTGTCGCAGGGTTCTCTTCTGGGTTTCAAAATCAATGTAAAAAACACAGGCGTAGTTGAAAAATTAAGTTTTGGTGGATTTTAATTGGTTGCCGGCCTCCAAGTGCAACAAAAATATTTACAAATGCGCAAAAAATTACAAAAGCATATTTAAAAAAAAAAAAAAAACAGCAGTGTGCAGAGTCCCACATTAACTAAGACAACATGCAGCCAAAAAAACCCAAAACACATTCAATTATCATAAAGAAAACAGACCTGTTACCTGCCCAGTAACCTGGCTCAAACTGCCCAGAAGCACTGGAAATGGCTCCCTTTAAAGGGTTTAGCCCCGAGACGATATGCAATTAATTCATTCTGCCACATTTAGAAGAATAATGTGCTTGTTTCAGGGCTCTTTTCCTGTTTTAAACAAACCAGCAAATAAACCACAATAAACAAAAACATAACTTTTTTACAGTCACATGGCCACTTTTGGCCACCGTACATCGGTATATCACATGCGCGCCTCCTGCGCTCTGTTTCCCTCCCAGACCCGCCTTCAGGCAGGTGAGTAGAGGACAATAGAAATGTATGTGTAAAAAGTTTCAGAAGCTTTAAGTGTGCACCCTTAAGAGTTCTAGGCAGAGAAGGAAAAAGAGAGATTGTGGGTGTACTGGGTGAATGAAACATTGTAAGGAGAGGGACTGAATCGATGTAGGTGTGTGTCGGCGTGTGTGTGTGCTGCGTGCTGTCTGTTGCCCACCGTGAGCTTCCAGTGACTACGCTTTGTCACAGTCGTCACAGAAACTGCTGTCTGCCTCCCTCAGTCATCCAGATACAGCTGTGGTCAAACTTAAAAAAAAAGATTACACCTCAGAGATACTTATCTTAAATTCATGTGCTGTGGGGATATGGAATTATTTTCAGGCTGCTTTGTGTTAAGGTCCATTTTGTCCTGGAAAAAAAAAAAATCCAAGAGCTATTAGGGGTTAAAAAAGAGAGTTTTAAGTAAATGTTGCGCTTTATCACCCAGATTCAGCACCCATGCTGCTCACTCTGTACAGTCTATGGTTTAACTGGACAGCTGAAAGATATTCAGACACCAATAATTGGTATCAGTGCTGTGACCCAGCTTAAATTTTTTTTTGTTATAGGATCCACGAGAGTCAATAGCAATTTTAAAAATCTGAATTTACCAGATAGTCCTTAATTCGTTTCTCTGCAGACTCCCCAAGAAATTTCATCAGGCAGCGGATCATGACCTCCCATCTTGTTTCAACATGTTGCTGTTTAAAAAGACACAAGTTGACTAAATCTAATACAAGCTCACCAATGCATACCCAAAAGTACATACAGGCTCAATATTAAAATGAAGAAAGAGGTAGATGATATCCATCATCTAATAACTTTTGGATTTTGTTGATGCTTATGATGCTTGCCTTACCCTTGAGATGCTTAAGATGAGATTCTAGTTCCTTTTATATAAAGTTTGTAGTGGATTCAGTTAGCAGTAACAGTATACAAATATTTACATGACGTCACTCACAAGATTTAAATGAGGTTGTCATGTTTCCTTAGTAAACTTTACTTCATACGTACACTTTGAACGCCAAATAGGTTAACTGAGTTCATCTCACTCCATAATATCATTTGCATTTACATTGTAAAATGCTGTAAAAAATGTGTAAAAACCAGGTGGTGCATTAATAAAATACTTAATTTTTTAAGTAAATGTGAAAAAGTAAAAAAAAAAAGTACTGTACATGTCATTATGAAATCAAAGTAATATTTACAAGGCCAAAAAACATCATGTTTATCAGTGAATGTAGATGGGAAACAAAAAAAAAACAAAAGACAAATGAGAATCTTGTGAATGTTTCACATTTTCAAACACAACATTTGCACAGAATGTTTTTCTACGTATGATGCATTTCTGGGATATTCCATATTTTAGTGATATCTGGTGCAAGAGTGTCATCCAGTTGAAAAAAAGAGCTGTGACAGAGATCTGGAAACAGAATTAGTGTCTGTATTTGACTGCTGTTTTAGTTTGTAGGAATGTGAAAGCAGGTGTTATGTTGTTGGTCATGCTATTACATTACACATATTAGTCAGGACGGTAAATCTAATAAGACGCTTTGCTAATAAGGCTGTGTTCTGGGTAGCCTGAACATATATCAACTTCCATTTTCCTGGCATAGAGTAACTAAATACATTACAGCAGCAAAGAGCAAGAGCAAGTTTGTGAGGCTCTGTGTAGGGTGTTATCTTTAGCTGCCGGGTTCTTTATCAGGTCGGCTTGAAAAGGGTGGAGGGAGCCACAGCAAGACTCTGATACTGTAAAAACAGACATTTACACACCAGAGGAGAAAAAAGTGGAAAAGAGGAACTTAACTTCTGTGAGAGCGTGCTCTGCCCTCTAATGGGATTTTCCAGCCTGACAAGGCTTCAGCGTGGCAAACAGATACAGAACTTCACAGCAGACAAAACAGACACAGAGCGCTCCGCTTCCAAATGACATAGAAGACTTTTCGGGACTTTCATATGCAGAAAGCTGCTCTCGAGGAGTTCGGCACAACCTGGCACGATTGAAGGCAGACTCTGAGTACCAGGCATGTGATGTACGCAGATGAAAGCTCTCTTTTCTGTGGGTGGAGACAGGAAAGAGAGCTTGAAGATCGGGAACCTGACATTAATGACAATGTAGCCCACTCAGTCTGTTTCTGCTGAATTCTTGTGTGTTTTCCTGTGTTTCTTTCTCCCACTTCTTCTTTGTGCTGTCACTGCTAACACATAGCAGGGGTGCTTTTCTACAAAGGCAAAATTACTCAAATAGTTGTAATTTGGGAGAGGCTTGTGTAGAACACGCTTCAGCTCTAAATATATTTTCACCCAGGAGGCGTTGGATTAATGTTGCTTGTTTCCTGGAGGAGCTCTGCAAAAGGTAGATTTCACTTCTTAACTGGTTGTTCTGCTTTAATTCGTACATCAGTGCAGCCCTTCCAGAGGCAGCCTCTGACATTTCCTCCAACTCATTCTGTATTCTTCCCTTAGAGTTGCAGGCGAACTGAATAAATCTGCCCCCTTCACTTTGCCCTATTTACATCCTGCGTTACTCAACAGCCTGTTTTTGTAGCCAGATACCTCTACAGTAATAGGAAATGTTAATGGTTGACCTGGAAGAGGAGGGAAAGTGTACCTTATGTAAATCTACCATGGCCAGACCACTAAAAATCTGACTTAAGAACCTCTTGGTTCATTTTTAATCTCTGAAGGGTACTCTAAAAAAGGAATATATTAAAATGAATCTGATTCAATTAGTCAAACAGATAAAAAGAAGGATCTTGTGACAGAGTCTCTCCCTGGTTTCCTTGCTGCTGCTTTCACCAGGCTCTGTTCAGCTTCCTGACAGCAGCTTTTTCCTGCTGAAGTAAAGGGCTTATGCAAAAAAGCTACTCTGTCACACAGCATCATCCAGCAAGGAGTGGCAGATGACCTGGGATTTTCTGGGCGCATGTGTTCTTTGTTTGGTGTTTACCACGTCCCTGCCATGATGAAGCCCATTAGTTTTTCAGTCCTGTGTCTGTGTCTTGTGTCAAAGAGTCATATATCTGTATGTCAAATGGAGTCCCTGTGTGTTTTGCATGGTTAACTGGCACCTAAAGCCAAAACTTCCCCGTATTGGGGCTCTGTATTTATATTTATTTTATAATAAAATCTGCTGTTTTAATTACAGAATTCAGAGGCAAAACAACAACACAAGAGAGGATATTATGAAAAAAAATCCAAGAATATTTGAATAGAATAATATACAACTGTCAACTAGAAAAAAGATTTTCACCAGAGGCGACAGCACCGCCATCATTTTCAAGTCAGCCTCCACCTCCACAGGGTCCAGGACTGAACTGGACTTCTTCACCAGTCTGATCAGTCTCATTTATGGATCCTGTCCACTCACAGTTGGTGAAACCCTCCCAATGTGGCATTCATGTACCCTTTTATCTGTATTAGCCATGTCTCTGAGATGAGCATGGTGCCACTTCAGCCCTCTGGTATTCCTTCTGGTGCTGGGTTAGCACAGCTAGCATCCAGCTACATCCTAAAACAGGGGTCTGTAGCAGCACAAACCATGATGCAGCAGTTATGGCGCTTTTCCACTATACAATTCCAGCCCTACTCTACTCGGCTCGGCTCTACTCTACTCGGCTCTACTCGGTTTGGTTAGCTTTTCCACTAGCCCGGCTCCAGACTCACGGTGGGCATGGCTTTTATAGCAGCTGCGCTAAAGTGCTGCACAGAAGTGCATGCATGTCATCTATAACGCGACACAAACATAATTTTGTACTAACATATGTGCCACCGTGGTCTTTAAAGGAAAAAACAAAGCTTTCAAAAGATTTCATTAAAGTAATACAGCGGCTCAATGTCGGGCGGCATGACAACGGAGGTAAACAACAGCCTCGTGCTGCTGCATGCAGAGGGAAACGAAGGAGCTGATTAACGACATTAACTCTTCACTGGATCCTGTGAGATCACTTTAATTTTTGATTTTTGGGCCTGGTATACCAGAGATTTTTTATTGATCAATCATTCTTCTTTGAACTGTTTTTCCTTTTTGGATCCCTGTGGATTAATGGACTGATTGGTGCTTAAAGACTCTCGTGGCAGACAGATCGCTCCTGCGCAGACGAACTTTGATTTAATCGAAAAGACTCTTTAAACCGAACTGTCTTTGCTGTTAACTTCTTTTTCGTTTAAAAAGGACTTTAAACTTATTTAGGAATCATGAAGGTGCATTTTAAGGTGGTATTTTGTCTTCATTCAGACTGGTTCTGTGCCGTAGGGTTTAAATGTCAGTAAAAACTCGTCGCTGACTTATTTGTTTGCCTCTTGTAAGTGATTCTACAGTCTTAAGCTTCCGTGAGGACATTCTCTGACCAATGGGTGACCAGCAGTCCGTGGACGTCACGTTTTAGTATCGACTTTACTCGCTTGGAACCCGGGTAGAGTAGGTACTAAAAACTGGCGTCTGCCGCGTAGTACCGCGCTGGTGGAAATGCAACACAAACCGGGTAGAGCCGAGTAGAGCCGAGTAGAGTAGGGCCAAGGCGAGTCAGTGGAAAAGGGCCATTCGTGCTGCTGCCACACATCAAGAAGGTCACCAGTGCATGCAGGGGTTCTCTCCAGGTTCTCTAACTTCTAGGAGTGCACGATAACTATTGGGCCGATAATTATTATTGAGTCTAACTTGTGTTAGTGCATTAATTTTCTATGTATACTTACTTTTTTTGTAAACTTCTCAAATGCACTTTTTCAGTTTATAATCCTGATGCATATATTTGCATCAGTTCAAGGGGCCTTTATTTTCTATGTCAGTCAGATATCAAATAGTTTGTTTGATAGCTCTGAGAAAATGTTTGAGAGGCTTGCCAATAGTTTTTCTTTAGAAAAATAAATATCTCTTCATTTAAAGAGTCAAAGCTGTTTTTGGCTTTGTTCATAGTATTAATGTCATGATCTTAGGTATATGTGTTATCGGTTATCGGTATCGGCCTTTTGGAGCTGAAAGTTATCTGTTATCGGTATCGGTTTTAAAAAACAGTCATCATGCATCCCTATTAACTTCCTCCACAGTCCAGAAACATGCTCATCAGGTTAAATGGTGATTCTAAATTGCCCGTAGGAATGAGTGAGAGCTTGAACAGTTGTCTGTGTGGAGACCAATCCAGAGTGAACCCCACCCCTCGCTTTAAGACAGCTGGGACAGTCTTCAGCCACCTGCAACCATGAACAGGAGAAGTGGTAGAATATGAATGAATGAATGGATAATTGGATAAATGGATCAATGGATATATTCCTCATAAGAGTGGATGGAAGGATAGGTCAATGTGTCTTCTTGGCTCACATCTCAGTACCAGTACGTCATCCTTGGCTCCTCCTCCTCAGCCTGTAGGGGGCATTGGTCATAGCACCAGCTAGCATCGACATGCTGTGGGCTGCGTACAGCTGATCTAGTGTACAAACAATGCAACTATGCTTACACATGGGATTCCCAAACAAACAAAAAATTAAAACACTGTTGCAGACATAACCAGTTTGGTGTCAATGGCCAACAATTGAGACATAAAAGGGAACCTCAAGCTCTATACTGAAAGATGACTAAAAAGGTGAGGGAAAAAAGGAGAAAAGAGAGGGAGAAAGAAGAAGAGAGAGCTACTGCAACAAGCTGTCACTCATTTAGAAGAAAAGTTGTAGTAGTAGTAGTAGTAGTAGTAGTAGTAGTAGTAGCATCAGATGAGTACAAAAAATAAATAACAAAAAAACAAGAGAAAACCCCCCCCCCAAAGATTCCTTTTCTCACATTGATGTTGAAACAACGTTACGTTATTTTAGCAGCTGTCTCTTTAAGGCTCCCCATTTCACTCACCCTCTTCCCTCTGATTGGCCAGCCTTCTGGCTGTTAGGGGTAGAGCTTTGGGCAGACCCTGATGTTTGAGGTCTGCACCTTGAATGTGTCATGTACCAGTTTGGGCATCCTTCATGTGATGACCTCATCATTTTACCAAATCATGTGAAGATCTTAAGCTTCTTCGAGAATAGAAGTGGTAGGAAATGTCATGGTTTGAAAATTTGCATACAAAAGATCTTTTTTTTAAATCTTTTTTTTTTTAACAGAACAATTTACAGAATTTTCGGAATAACTCTGACTCATCTAGCATATTGTGTGATGATTGTCAGTTTACTAAAGACGATGAATACCATATAGTAGAAAACGGATGTCACAACCTCTGCAGAGCTAGCAAACCATTTGGCTTTGAAATCTCTGTTGTGGATACAGCTGTAAACAAGATTATGATAAAATGTCAAAAACTTTTTTGTCATTTGTCAGTGAGTGACAGAAAAACAATTTGACAACATTTGAATTTCCTTTTCAAACGGTGAATTATAAAAGTTCTCCCTGAGCGCTGACAGTCTTTAAACAGACCCTCTTTTCCTCGTCAACAAAGCCTCGTTCATACCTTCAGTGTTCCCCTTCAGTGGGTTTGAGCGGCTCACAGACGCTAACATCCTGACACTCAGAAAACTGTCTCATTTAGGGGAACAGCCTTGTGTTCAGGGAAAAGCCCAAATCCATCAAGGGAATTCTTGTGTATGCAGTATTTTTGGCTTTGTACTCAAACGACATCAAACTAAGCTTCCAGGTATTGGAACCTCTTGGAGGGATTAAAGAAATGTGAGTCGTTGAAACTACACGACTCACAGAAGGTTAGAAATGTCAGGCTTTCAGGTACAATTTCAGAACGCACCTAAAATGTTCTATAACCTTAACAGCTGAACTTAATCTGACCTCCTCTTCACTTTTAAATGCACATGTTCAATGTTTGAGTATTTATTGCTGAAGGACAAGCAACAAGTTATTGAGACATTGGCTCTTCTTGTTGTGGTTTACCCATCACTGGTCTTCACTTGTTCTTCTTACAACTTCTTATTTCATTGCTCTACTTTCATGATATAACCTCTTAAGACCTGAACATTTGTCTGGTGTACATTTTTCATTTCTTCTTGCTTTTGAGGCTCAATATGATCTAATAAGTGTAAAAACTAAACTTGCTCTTTGTACAGGAAGTCATATTTCTAGTGTTATTAGTTGAGTACTAGTTTTTAGTTAAAAGTAAGAAGTATAATTTTTAGCTATATTATTGTTCATAATTGCTCACTGAAATGGGTTTAAAGTTGTGATTTCACCAAAAGACGATGTGTGAAGTGTCTTTAGATGTGGATGATGGATTCAAATTTTAAGAATTTCGGTTTTTCGGTCTGAGAGGTAGAAATGTGATGTTCACATATGTGGACGTCAGGTCTTAAGAGGGTAAAGTAACTTAAGCATTGAATTTTGCCCAGTCCTGGCAGGAAAGATGTACTTTATGTAGAATGAAAAATTTTCTCTTGGATTTAATTGTGAAGCAGTGGTGTGAACAAAGTGAGGCAGGGGGGCAGTTACCCCCTCTCATGGCCCAGTTGTTGAAAAACCTGCACTGAAATGACCTATTAGGGGCCACAGCATGCCCTAAAGTGGCCTATGGGAGCCAAAACCAAACTAAGATTCCTTTTTGGGAGCCAAAACACACCCTTGAGTGTCCTCTTGGGAGCCAAGCACATGCTAGCGTGTCCTTCTGATTAGCAAACCACACTAATCTGGCCCTTTGGCTGGTTAAATCATGATAGGCTTCACCTCCTGGGAGCAAAACCATAAGCCAAAGTGCATAATATGGAGCAAAAACATGCCCCAAAAGCCCTCGAAGGAGCCAAAACATGTGCCAAAGAGCCCTCTTGAAAGCCTAAACACATGCTAGCATGTCCTCCTGGTTAGCAAACCACACCAATCAGCCTAAAACATGCCCAAAAGAGCCCTTGTGGGAGCCAAAACATGCAAAAGTGCCCTCTTTGGTGCCAAAATACACTACACTGCTCTTTCAAATGCAAAACTTGGGCTCAAGTGTCTTTAAACACCAAAGTACCCTCCTTGTTAGCAAACACTTCTCTGCCCCTTTGGCTTGTTAAACATGATCAACTGCTCCTCCTCAAATCCTAAACATGCTGAAGTGTCCTCATCTTGGGAACTAAAATGTGCTACAGTGACCTCTTGTGAGCCAAAATATGCAGAAATGGCCTTCTGGGAGCCTAAACGCGTGCTGTATGTGCCTTATTTTTCTTTTGCCCCTGCCCTTCAACATGTCAGTTCACACCGCTCTCATGAAAGATTCATGATTTCCTCTTTTTTTGCCCCTTTCTCACTGTACCCAAGACTTGTAATTTATCTCTATTATCTCACTGTTCCAAGTCCTCCACTTGTGCCTGATGCCCCTCCCTCCTCCTGTCATTAGTTTCATCTAAAAGAAGCTGCATGGTATCCCCTCTGACTGCAGGTTCTATACACACACACACACACACACTCACGCACACACACACACACACAAGGATAGACAGACAGACAGACAGACAGACAGACAGACAGACACACACACACACACACACACAAGGACAGACAGACACACACACACAGACACACACACACACACACAGACACACACAGAGGCAGGTAGTTCACTGTCACTTATTACTAAAGACTTTATTAGAACATCAGGCCTTTTTTAATCCATAACACCATTATATGCTGTGGGTCATGCCTCTGCACAGATTAAAGACTTGATCCTGGTTTAGGAGGCGAACATAAGGTCTAACATACTTACTTTAATGTTACATGCCCTGGAATGCTCATTAGAAAAGATTAAAACTGTGTAAATGGGAACTGTGAGGAGGCTGACAGTCACTATCACTGCATCACAGGTAAGAAATAGACAAACACTAATTTCTGCAGGATCATTTCAGTCAAAAAGCGCCTGGGACTGATAATGCAAGACTCAGGTTTGCTCACTTAGTGAGATAATATTCAGTTGCAGGAAATAAATGTGATTTTAGTGAAGGGAAGAGGCCCCAGATGATTTACATTCAAAAAATAAAAGCAGAGATGTAGATGATCATACAAGGGCTACAACTTAACTGAAGAACTGGTTTTAACATCATAGTTTGGTGTAGCATCAACATCTCCCTGATATTCAACTGTATCAGAAAATATATCAACGAAGCTCAGTGAAACCAACATTATTTTCCTCTGAGGTGTGGAGAAGCAGAGGGATATGCAAACTGAATAACTCAGGAATATTTCTCCCCAGGCTGTACTCAAAGCTATTTAAAAGTATGTGATTTTGTTTCTCTGGTTATGGACAGATGTATTTTTGATAATAATATATTTAGAGTTAGATTTTGTCATTGAATTTGGTTGCAGTACTGGATTGTCATAATTTGATGGAATAAAAAACACTATTCCATTTACTGATCTGTGGTTTGAGATTATATATGGACCAGAAAATCTCTCTTCTTCTTCTTCACACTCATGCTGGTAGGAAAGATTTATGTCGCTCTGAGGAACAGAAATGCATGTTCCTTACTGTAGCCCAGAATTTCAGAATTTTGGGATGAGTGCTTAAAGAAAACCAGTGCTTGGTACCATAACTCAACTTCCACCTCTGTCAGCATCCTGTTTTTTGTGAATCAAGTTTTTGACATTGGAACTAAGTTGTCATGAGGTAAATAAGAGAAAGAATTATTCTATGACTCAGTTTTTTTGGTTCAGATTTGGGCTCAAACATGTTTGTTTGGAATACACCCCCTGTGTCCTGTGTAGTGTTGTGTTTGTGTTTGTGTTTTGCTGTGATTGTTGCCATGGTGAAGCTTGATTGACATATACCAATCAAAATATGAGCAGCTATAACATCACAGTCTTAACTGAAAATAAGCTGTTTTTTGGACCAGGCTTTCTCATAGTGATGAATCTTTATTCTCACACAGGTTTTGTTGATGCATGTTGACACATTAAATTCTAATATTGTATGTACATTTTAATGTTTTAAGTCAGGTTTCCATAGCACAGGCTTTGAAGCGTTTAATAATGTCTGCTGTCGCGCTGCTCTGTACTTTTTGTGTTCCACACCTCATTAAATGCTCGTGCTGCTGGAGACAAAGGTGCTGCCGAGGAAACTCATACTCACATACTCATCTCCCTTGTTTGATTTTCTGCAGATTGGGAAAAAGGAAAGGTGCAAAATCGGATTCCATACATCTGTGATTGGATGTGAGACTACTTCGACCCAACAAAATTGAAGATGATGTTGCTATGGAAACTGCTGGTGCTGCAGTCACTTATGGGGTGCCTCGCAGGTAAAGTGTCTTATTAAGAACTTTTGATGCATGCCAAAGCTGCTTTGTGAAGTCTGAGGCCTTATTCATATGTATTTGGGGCAGGTGATAGTATAAAAGCCACAGTTTAGAGAAGAGGAACTTTGAGTAGATCCGCCATTAACAAATGCGTTTGATTCTGGTGATGTTAAAGATTTGAATTACTAGTAAGAATCATTCAATGCTGAATACCTGCAACGGTAAACAACTTTGTGGTTTTGCTGAGCAGAAAGCGTTGCTATGACACTTGTAAAAGGTAAAAACATATATGTGTATTTATCAAAGCAGGGATTAAATAATTAAATACATCATTTCATAAAGCCTTACAGATTACAAAGTAATGACAGTTGTAGAAATGACCCTTAAAATTGCAACCCTACAATAATGATAAAGCACTGACAGTGATGATAATTATATCATATTATCATTAAACTGCTTTTAAGAACTGCAATAACGAAGTGTGAAAGTCACAAAGCTAAAGCAGTGCAGTGAGTTAAAGGCAGAAACTTCACAAGAAATAAGTAATGTCAATAAGAACATACATTCTATGAAAGATGACAGACGTGCACAGAGGGAGGGCGTGGCCCAGTTGTTTATAAACACTATCTAAAACGCTCCAATAGGAGCCAAACTTGTGCTACTCTTGAAGGCCAAACTTGCACTAAAATGGCTACTTGGGAGCCAAGGGACATGCAAAGGTGGCCTTCTGGTTGGAAAACCCCACTAATCTGCCTCTTTGGCTGGGTAAATCATGAAAACGTCTTGGGCGCCAAAACACAGGGATAAGAGCCCCGCTGGGAGCCAAAACGTAGAAAAGTGCCCTCTCAGGACAAACTAAACTAGATGGCCGTCTCAAGAAACAAATGTCTGTTTAAATGCACTCTTGGGTGTCAAAATACCAACGAAGTGCCCTCTTGGGAGCCAGAACATGCCCTACCCTCTTGGAAGCCAAATGCATAATGGAGTGCCTTTCTTAGAGTCAAACATATGCTAAAGCATCATCCCTGTTGGTGAACTACACCAGTCTGCCCCTTAAACAGGCCACACCATGATGAAGTTGTCCCTCTGGAGCCAAAATGTATGCTGAAGTGCCCATAGGGGACCCAAAATGTGTGAAAGCGCACTCTTGGGAGTCAAAGTCACGCTTAAGTGTCCTTTTGGGAGCAATAACCACGTGTGAAAGTGTTTCGTTGAAAAAAACAAACAAACGCCAAAATGCACTCTGGGGACCCAAAACGTGCCAGTGTGTGCCAATCTGGTCAGTGAACTAATCTGCCCTGTCAGCTGGTCAGAACCTGATGAACTGACCTGGCTAAAGCCAAAACATGCCCCTCCCTCCTGGAGCTGAAATGCATGCTAAAGTGTCCTGTAGGGACCAAAAAGGTGTGTGAAAGTGCTCTGGTTGGTCCCAAAACGCACACTGTACAGCTCTGGAAAAATGAAGGGACCACTGCAAATTTTTCAGAGACTCTGATTTTGCTATTTATAGGTATTTGTTTGAGTCAAATGTTCAACTATGTAGAGATGCTGATTCCTGAAAAATTTGCAGTGGTCTCTTCATTTTTTCCAGAGCTGTATGTGTCTTTTTCTTCACCCTGCCCTCTAAAATGTCTGTGCATGCCAACTCTGCCATGAATGGTAATTACAATTAACTTGAAGAAAAAAGAAATAAATTCACGTTTCTTGCACACCCACACTAATGTATTTTCAAAGGAATATATCTTACATGCATTTGCAATTGAAGCCGGTATTGGATGCCCTGGAGTTGTCTTTTGTCTTTCCTGTGAAATTGCATTGAATATGCGCTCCATTTATTTATTTCTGACAAAATAGATCAATGTACACGTTGACTTGTTTCAGAAATGCTTTAATTTAGTTTTGTATCTGATTTCAATTCCACCCAAATGACTGAGTGTTTTTTTTTTTTTTGTTTTTAACGTGAGCTGCATTAGCTTAATATTATGAATAAAACTATGTGATCACTGTAAAAATCAAACTGTAAACATGGATTAATTCATCAAATTGATACAAGGGAGGCAATGACCTGACAACAAGTCCTGCCAGGGCTTTTCAAATGTCCGTCATTAAATTATTGCGCAGTAAAGTTGAATTATAGCTTCATTATAGCATGGGGCCGTTTCAGCCGCAGCCTCCCCAGCATTGATCACATTTTGATGGAGGACTTTAATTTGTCTCCTTTACAAATCGGAGGGGTCAGCAGAGAGCATCAGCTGAATCACTCAGTCTTTAATCAACAGGTTTTATGCGAATCAAGATGAAGAAAAGACTCCACTGATGAGCTCTGTGTTCCCAGAAAGCCGGATTCTCATTACTCAGCGTGCATTAGGCCTGCTGCGGACCCCTTGTCCTCCTCAAATTAGATCATCAGATTTATTAAAGGGAGCCTTGAGCTGTATCACATTAGCCTGGTGGTTAAGCATATGCATGTCAATGCCTGTCCTTTGGTTGGCAGTCCCAAATGATTGCAGGTGATAATTCAGCAGAATCATTTTCACCTCAGCAAACATCATCACCTGGTGAGGCTGATGCTGAGGAAACGGAGGATGCAAAGATTTTTGTTCAATGAGAGTGTATTAAAGCACTTTCATGTAAAGGCCCTATTGTACACCACTTTTGGAACATGTTTCACTGCCTCATTAGCATTAAATACAACCGCTGAGTGTTTTTCCCATAAGCCCTCTGACAGAAGTTTATTTAACTAACCTTGTCTTCTCCTCACATTCTGCTGGTAATGATTGGTCAACCAAACCCCAAAGACAGTGTCGGTTATTGACTGTTAAATGCTGAAGCAGAAATTTTTAATACAATCAAATAAATTTGTCTCAATGTGGGGTTAGTTATTTGAAGTAGTGTTTGGTAGACTGTGTACTATATATATATATTCAATTTGGAATGCAAAATTTAAACTTTAATTTAAGGTTTTGAAACTGAATTGACTTGTGTTGAAATTATATTTAACCTACTTGACAATCCATCTCTATTTTCTTCAAAGTCCCTGTGAGTATTTATTTTTTTAAGATCTTGAAAATGTCTCACTACTAGATATATGCCTGATCATAATCTACAACCTAAACTGAAACTGTCAGAACTAAAATAAATCATTTCTATATGCTATTCCTCAGCATCATAAATAGATCGGTCAAACTGGACCAGATTGATTTACAGTTAAAGTTACTATGAGAAAGCTTATCAGTGCCTGAAAAGATCTGTGTTTTTCTCTGTAGCTCATTTATTTCTTTATGAATAGTGGACGCAGGAGCTGGACTGTCTGACAGTAAAGGAGCAGAAGAACGAAAAAGGGAGAGTGATAGAGCACAGGCGAAGGGCTAAAACAAGAGCTAATGAGTGAAAGTTGAGTTGGAAACTAAAACACTAGCTGAAGGCTGAGACAGGAATTGAAGGCTAGAACATTCGTAAAAGGCTTAAACACAAGCAGAAGGCTAAAATATGAGTCAAAACTAAAACACTAGCTAAAGTGTAAAAAAAAAGAGTTAAAGGGTAAAACATGACTCAAGGACTAAAACACTAGCTAAAGTGTAAAAAAAAAGAGTTAAAGGGTAAAACATGAGTCAAAACTAAAACACTAGCCAAAGTGTAAAAAAAAAGAGTTAAAGGGTAAAACATGAGTCAAGGACTAAAACACTAGCTAAAGGCTAAGACATAAGTTTAAAGCTTGAAAATGAGCTGAGATGTGATTTAAGAACCAAAGCACAGGCTATCACTAAAAAAAAACAAGTTACAGACTGAAACATGAGCTAAAGATTAAAACATTAGCTAAAGGCAAAAAGGGGTTAAAGGCTAAACACTAGTTCAAGACTTAAACACAAGCTAAAACTAAAATATAAACTCAAGACCTCAGAACTGACTTTAGGGTAAAAAAACAAGTTAAAGACTGAAACGTGTTAAAGATTTAAACACTAGCTAAAGTGTAAAAAAAAAGAGTTAAAGGGTAAAACATGACTCAAGGACTAAAACACTAGCTAAAGGCTAAGACATAAGTTTAAAGCTTGAAAATGAGCTGAGATGTGATTTAAGAACCAAAGCACAGACTATCACTAAAAAAAAACAAGTTACAGACTGAAACATGAGCTAAAGATTAAAACATTAGCTAAAGGCAAAAAGGAGTTAAAGGCTAAACACTAGTTCAAGACTTAAACACAAGCTAAAACTAAAATATAAACTCAAGACTTCAGAACTGACTTTAGGGTAAAAAAACAAGTTAAAGACTGAAACGTGTTAAAGATTTAAACACTAGCTAAAGGCTAAAAAAAGGAGTTTAAGGTCAAAGATTTTACAAATTAGCTACTGGCTAAAACATGGTTTTAAGGCTAAATATAAAAAAAATGAGCTAAAGGCTAAAATACAAGTTTAAAGCTTAAACATGAGATATAAGCTTAAAGGGAGCAAAAGACTTAAACAGGAGTTAATGGGTGAAACAGTGTGAGTTATGCTCATTACAGCTGGCTCCAAAAATATGGGTCAAACTTAGGAAGTTTGCTCTTTGTCACATTTCAAACAACAGAATGATGTTACTGTTAATAAATACGCTAGCATGTTGGTTGTTTCTGGAACAAAATGATCTTGAACAAAAAACATTAGAGTTGAAAGGGAGCTCAGATCTCCATTTGTTTTTGAAAACAAACACTGTGAAGAGTCATGCTATCAAGTCAGTTTGTACGAGTCCTACGCCTGAAAGTGTCGCTGCATTCCACTTCATACAGACTGTCCTCACTGTCACTTTAAACTCCAAAATACAAAAAGTTCAATGTGGCACGACCACTACATCATCTACAGCTATGAGGAAGAATAATCAAACACAGATTCACAGAAAATCCTCTTCATGTCCTCTACTTTTGGAATTTTGACATTTTCAAGTGAGTTAAAATGGAATTTCAAAACAAAAAAAAAAATGCAATTTCAGATTGTGCTATTGAAATTCAATATAAAAGCTCAAATTCAGATTCTAGGGGCACAAATCTCAGCCCATAGTCAGGGGGTAAATTTTGAATGAATTATTCTAATTTCTCACATGACACATATTCAGTAACTGTGTTTAGAGGTTTTACTTCTATGGTACAGATGAGGTCAGAGGTATCTTTGACCACTTGGTCCCCTCCCTAAAAAAGTTTGATGCACCACGAGCCCGACCACCACCCTAACCTTTATGAAACCTTGATGTTTCTTTTTGAGTGCATCTGCATCTTAGCATGCATTACATTACTCTGCCAGAACACTCTGCTGCTCTATTTTGCAGCTTGATGTGTAGCAACTCTTTAGAAAAGTAGCAGTTTCATCACATTTTCTTGGAACCATTTTAGCAATCCTGAACCTTTGCCTCATCAAAAGGAACTGCAGGATGTAAAATGTGTGTTGCAGATTCAGTCAACATTCAAATGCAATCCCAAGACACACTGAGCTGGTCACGTCTTGCCTGAAAACCAGGCTACTATTCATACTTGTGCTATAACCAAAGTCGTTTTGTCCCTCAGGAAACATTTGACAGTTTGCTTCAGAAAGTGTAGAATTCAAATCTTTCTAATCTCAATATTTTTGGCAGGTTGAAGCTTCACATCTTGTGTTAAGTGAGGTTAATAAGGACACAGTCTTTACATTTTTAAACGACAGAGCGAGTGCAGAGTGTGCTCTTACAGATCCTCTGAGAACAGTCAGGAACCACAAAGCGAAGGGGTCATTATTTTTCTCTTTTTTTGCTTGCAAATTTCTCTCAGCATGCACATGTGGCTTGAGCGTCTAATCCAAAATGAATCTTTTTGGGGGGGCTTCTCTGATGTCTTCATCCAGAGGACAGGGCAGAGGCTGGAAACCTGTGATGAGTCATGAGGGATGACGTGCTGCGAAGGGCTGGAGGCCTCATTTCAGCCTGACTTTCCTTCTTCAAAGTCTCATCCTCCACATTGGGAGCATGTTGTTACTACTGAGCTTAATCGGCACCGCCTAGATTTTCATGCTAATTTTGTTTTAGCTGAGCTGGAATAGAACATCCTGGAATAAAGTTTAGAATTGAAAGTGCTCTTCCTTCTACCAGGTCAAAGTGTGTGAACAAAACTCATTTCAGTGGACGACAGGCTTAACGATGATTTGAGGAAACGTGTGGAGTTTTGCACAGAAAGCAACACGAGTGCAGGAAAGTGTGTCTCAAAGTGACTTTCATATGCTGCAAAGTACAAGGATGAACAGGCAAAGTGGATCTTTAATGCAAGGGGAGGAAATATACAGATGTTCATTGCAGCTTTAATAACACTTCTCAGCCTGGGGAAGCACAAGCTGATTGTTTTTTTCATGCGCACGTCATTAACAAAAAGAAGCTCGATAATAACAAATGTGCCAGGTGAATCCAAAAATCCAATTACAGATTTAAATGGGCTGCGTACTTGTTTGTTCTCAGGCTGACTAGAAAACAGGCGTCAGTGAACAACAACAACGTGATGGAGCAGGTGTAGTTTCAGTCTATTTTCAGACTTCTTGTATCAGAACAGAAAACTATGAAGCAGAGTGTGTTACATTCATTGAACATCTCCTCTCCATGACGGCTGTGTGTGTGTGATCGTTACAAACTCTGTCAGCACACAGCCCCGGCTCTGTGACTGGAAAGTAAACAGTGTTAGTCCAGGCGAGCCTCGCACCGTGAGTCCAGCCACAGAGCTACAGGTTGTCTTTGTGTCCTGGACTCTGACCTCTGCCACTGCTGGCAGCTCACTCCCATCAGCCCCCTCATCAGCCCCCTCATCAGAACAGAGCTGCAGCACAAACAGGAGGATGTTCATATGGATGTTAACCAAAGAGCCTGCTGCACACACTATGTAAGGGTTGCAACCTCCAAAGAATCACTGATCAGGTAGGGGGGTTATAATATAACTAGCTGGGTCACAATTCATGCATGTATCTACACATGAGGGTTGCACTGCACACTGATACTGAGAAAGTATCCTGTTTTGTTAAAAATAAAGAACAAAAAAAAAAATATATATATATATACTAGTTTTTTTTTTTTTTAAGTATTGATAATTCAAGGTATGATTTCATTTCAAGGCAGAGCCATTTTGAATCAGGCAGCTTGTAAAATTGCAGCCACCAAGCTGGGTCTTCTCACTTCTCTAAAGTGGGCGGAGCCTGTCTCCCCTCCAGTGTGTGTGATGATGTTGTAAAGTCAGACGATGAGCCAGTAAGTGTTACAGACATGTCCTTGAAGTTCAGCCCAGCTACAACTTGTCAAAAAAGCCAGTGCACCAGCATTATTTCACTCATGAAGCCAACAGTTGTGGTGAGCCAACAGACACATCAAAGCTCTGCAAACCCAAGAAAGAAAAAGGGAATAATAGTAAGTAAGTAAGTAAATTTGTAAGTAAATTTTCAAATCAACAAACAGTAAAATAAACACACAATGACATGATTCAAACATCAGTCCGGACAAATTGAACCAAAGGCCTGCTCAAATAAATGTGTCTTCAAAAGCCTGTTAAAAGGGTTAACAGAGATGGCTGAACAAACATGTAGAGGAAGATCGTTCCATAGAGTAAGAGCAACAACCGCAGAGACAAAATCACCCACTGTCCTTAGACAAGCTCCAGGGTCAGCCCTCATCTGTAGATTCATGCAGAGGACCTTGGTGACCTCTGACCTGAGTCAGAGTCTTGGAACAGGGTCATTTTTACCATGTTTACTGGAGATGACCACATGCAAAACCCTTCCAATATGTCCATAGTTTTCTGAAAGTTTCTTGTACTCTAGTTGTGATGTATCTAATCAGTGGTGCGCACAGACAATTTGAAAGGCAGGACAAAAGGAAAAAAAGGCACATCCAACATACGTTTCGGTTCCCAAGAGGAGGGCACTGAAGCATGTGCTTTGGCTCCCACCATGTTCCCACCAGGTTACCATGTTTTAACGAGCCAAAAGGGCAGATTAGTATGTTTCACCAACTAGCAGGGCACTGAAACATGTGTTTGGGCCCAAAGAATGGACTTCAGGGTTTGTTTTCGACACCAAGAAGGACAGTAACATATTCTGGCTCCCAAGAGGGCACTTAAGCACTTGTTTAGGCGCTTCATGGGGCACTTCAGCAGGTTTTGGCCACTGAGAGCACACTTGAATAAATTTTGGCTCCAAAGAGGGCCCTTAGCACATGTCTTTGCTCCTAAGCATGTGTTTTGGCTCCAGTAGGGCAGATTATCATGTTCTAGTGTGGTTCACCAACCAGGAGGGCACTTCAGCATGTGTTTTGGCTCCCAAGGGATCACTTTGATGTGTGTTTTGGCTCCCAAAAGCCACTGGGGCACTGGGGCACTGTCCCCCTTTTATGCAAACCAAGTTTTATAATAATGTTTGCAGATGTGGTCTTGCCATTGGCTCGTCCAGTTCCTCTGATTGCATTAGCTTGTCCGAATATTGACAGGGTCTGTAGTAAGAGGAGCTAAAGCAGCTAAAGTTAGTGGGGGCGCAGCAGTTTTAGCCATGTGCACCACCAAAAGGAGCGGTGGTACGAGCTAATTATCATTTTTAATCAACTTAGATTTTTTTTTCTTTCAATCCTCCGCATTCTGTATCAGCACAAATGTTAAAAAATATCTCAACATTTGTATAAAGACAAACAATGACTGAACTTTTGACCTCCATTTTGCTGTAGTGCAGTAATAGAGCTCCCATTCAGGCTTTCATGCACAAGATTTCACCACATGACTTTGTGAGTTCTAATTGAAGGCAGACTAAATACAAAACTGCTAATCTAATACAGTTGTTGCACATGACAGAGGTAAAAATAACCAGGGTGCCATTAACAAGGAGGGAAAGACACAAAAGCAGGAGGTAAAACTAAACCAGATACAGGATTCAACATGGAAACATAAGTGAAAATACAGACATGAAGAATACACACAAGAAAACCATCCTGAATGAACAAAAAGGAAAACATAAAGATAACTAATAAAAATGTGGAAACCAGCACAATGGAACAGGATAAATCTTCAAATAGAAACATGAAACAACTCATGATATAACCGTATACAATGTGATTACAAACAACAAATCCTATTTTGTAGCTTTTTGATCAGCTTGCTGCAATTTAGTGAATATTTTTTGTATGGTCTGAACCCAAAAAGACACTCATTAAGTGGTTATGAGTACTGAGTATGAGTATGTTCTTCCCCATAGGAGCCTTTGATGGATGTTAGAAACCTGTCTATTAGAGTTTCCTTAAAATGTGACTCCAACGCTTTATGAAAGAACCATCTAACAGACAGTTGACTCAAGGTGTGTGACTAAACAAGTGAGAAACAAATGGAGCAATTTAAGAGATCATATCTAAATTAGTTTTAATGAATGATTAAAAATGTCAGCCTCTTTAAAATTTCATAGGTAAAGATAACTGCCGGCAGCATACTGCTGATATAAACAAGTATGCTAATCTAACAAGGCTTTCTCTGTACTACACATTAAATATTAAGCTCCATTTTTATTTATTTATTTGAATATTCATGGAGAGGATAATAGAGGCATCACAGAGGGACCTTTTTTCTTGGCTCAGTGCATTATTCACCAGAGGATTGTTTGCTCCGTGCTTTTTTTTTTCCAGTGTTACATGATTTATGCCCAGGCTTCGTCTCCCCTGGGAGCTGCCCAGTATGATCAAATTTGTTCGTGCTGTCCACCATTTAGCTCCACTACTTTCCTCAAGCACAGAAAGTAAGCATGTGCACTTGTGCTCATGATTTTGTGTGTGTGTGTGTGTGTGTGTGTGTGTGTGTGTGTGTGTAGATTGAATCAGTTCATAAGCAGCTCTTCCGTGAGAGTAAGAGTACCCTGTGATACACATCTCCTATCTGCAGTATTCACAGACATTGTTTTATGGAGCCAGAGAAAAGCAGAGTATTATGCTGAGACAACAACTAAATAAACAATGGATCGTACTGTTGCAAGTCCATTTATATACAGAAACAGGAAATAATGTAATATTAGACAAAACGTAAAGCACAAAAAGATCAATGAGACCTATATTCTCTGGATAGTTGTTTGTGTCAGCAACACCATCCCCTCTAAAGCTTGGGCAGCTGAAACAGTCAGATCAGATCAGAAGGCTAAAGAGATACAGGTGACAGTGAAGCTTTACATTTCTGGGCCATATATGTAAAAGATACAATAAGATAAGGGTATAAGATGCATTAGAATTCATCCCCAGGGGTCAGTTCGACAGTAACATTACAAAGAATCCATATTAGCATAATAGGAGAAGAACAGTTGTGAGTTTCAATGTCTTTAAAGAGGAGATATTGGTCTTTGGTAATCTCCATCTAGTGATGTCACAGTAGCATAAGATGACTTAGAACAATGGTCCCCAACCTTTTCTGAGTCAGGGCCTACTTTTAAGTCTCGAACATTTCATACTTCTACAGAGGCCATACAACGCATTCTCAGAGCAGGTTTTTTTTTTATTGGTTATTGAATATGTGAACATTAATGATAACCTTTTTTTTTCCTCTGTCTGTGTTGTTTTTAAATCCTCAATGTAAAGCACATTGAGTTTCCTTGTAATGAAATGTGCTCAAAAAATAAATAAAGTTCTATTCTATTCTCTTCTATTTTTAAGCATATCTGAGTTTTAAGGAGATCCTTGTGTGATTTTTAGGTTGGTCCATTCCAACAAGACATGAATATGCTCTGGTTTTGAACAAGTTTTCTATCATCAGCATTGTTGCTCTTTATCCACTTTGAAATACAAAAACAAAAAATAAACAAACAAACAAACAAAAAACATGAGAAAGCAAGGTACCCCCTCTTTAAGCTACCAACTCAAACCATACACACATACTGGAATCTTAAATAGGTTTTATGGTTAAGGCAAAGCAGCAGTGGTAGAAACTGTCAAAGAAATAAGATAAATTATTGCCAAAAGAATAAAAAAGATCCACAAGTCTTTGCTCCTGAATGTTTCAAAGATCTTTCCCATCTGTGGACGGCAGTAAGGGGACCAGACGAGGACAAGAGACAAGAGACAAGAGGAACTGGATTACATTATCCTCAAAAGATGGCTCTTTATTGCAAAGCATGTAAGAAATCCAGTCACATCAGCAAGTTGGAAAAACAAGCTGATCATCAAAGGGTCACGTGGTTTGCAGATGGTGAAGCGACTTCTCCCTCTGGTTTTGGATCTCTCTGGGTTCGACAGATTTCTCTGTTCAAAACTTTTTTTTTGTTTGTGTTGAATTTTGTGTTTGCAGCCAAAACTGCTGGTGCTGGAAGGCAGCTGGAAGAGAGGGCTCTGTAAGCTTGGATAAACTTCACATCCTTTTCATTTTCACAGGAAAAGTGTCAGGAGTCCTTAATAAAAGTCAGTTCACAGGTTTTTCAAGTGGGAGCAGTGGGGGAAGAATTTCTGGTAAAAGGCTCATTCAGTCTGGAACCTGCTGCAGAAAGATTTGGTCTGAGTGGGCTGCTCTGCAAAAGCAGATCGAAAGAAATAGAGGAAGGTGTATCAGCTTATACACAGTACAAAAAAAAAAAAAAAAATATATATATATATATATATATATATATATATAATGTTTTCACGCAAAAAAAGGCAGCTGTGGGAACTTTGTAAAATACTGTGAAATTATATATATAAAAAACATTACAGATCAGCCTGTCAATTTCATATTTTAACTGTTATCATCAACAAAAACATTACATTTACCTCTTTACCATGAGTAAGGGAGGTACCCAGTGGACAGGAGCTCCTGTTGTACATGGATGACTGACATCGGTGGCATAAACTGACTTTGCCCTGGTATAGGCTCGTCACAGCTTAAACCAGCTGTCTGCAGTGTAGACTGGATAGTAATAATCATAATCCAAACACAATAGTAACCAAGTAAAAAGTACAAATAGCCTTGTGGTTATGCTAATTCAGCAAAAAATAGCTCATGGATCTTAACACTTTGAATGCTTTTATTATTTTTTTTATTTTTTTATTTTTGTTAATAACCTTTTCAAACATTTACTGTATATCTTTCAACATTTCCCTGGCAACCACAGCTACCAGATTTTTCCATGAAAACAACAGGATTTTCTTTATAGTGTACGGCTAATAGTTTTACAGTGCGCCATGTTTTTGGCACCTTGCTCCTGTAAAATGTAGATTTGTGTTACTCAAAATATTCATACCATGAATTCCAATGTTCACAATCTCAGTGACTACAGTTTTGTCCAAATAACACCATAACATGTAAGGTTTTTAGACATTTTAATGGCATAGTATTTCCTTCTGAGATGTATGCTGATTTATTTGTTTTTACAGAAGGTCATTATCATTTTAGCATCTTTTTAAACAGTAAAATTAAAGTTTTCACCAGTCCTTCAGTCCTTAATTGTTGCTTTTTGACAGTGTTTTTCTATATATATATATATATATATATATATATATATATATATATATATATATATATATATATATATATATATATATATATATATATATATATATATATATAAATTTCACATTGTATATGTTACAGAGCAATGTTCATTGTTTTATCAAAAGAGAGGTTTGTATGTTCCAATTCTGGAGCCTTGTAAACCTAAAAACAATGGAGATGAATAGAGTTTGATTTGTCATGCTGGACACATTGATTACACTCTGAAAAGAGGAGTGCTGAGCTTTCTCTGAAACTAAATCCTTGTTAAAACCATAATCCAAAGACCTCACTGGAGGTGTTTTCTTTTTCCACCGTTCCAATGGTACAACGCATTGCCAATTAAAACTGTTGACAGCGGAGGACATGGATTATTCAGAATAACCAGGATTTTGTCTCTGGAAACACACGTTAAGGTTCTTCCAGTGTCATTTTTCAACTGGTTGAGCACCAAAAGCAAAATTGGAAAGACAGAAATCGCAGGCGCAGACACTGAAGAAAGTCAGCAGTCAGCATGAACAGCTCAGCGCTGCCCGAAGCAGAATTACATCCATTTTTATCTGTGTTTGAACACATTGAACCCACATGGAATGATATGCTGAATTCTTTTCAGTTATTCTACAGTTTCTTTCTCCTTTTTTACCAAGACCTTCACACAGCCCATAATAACTGCTCTCATTAGGCTGTTCAGTCAGAAGGCCTTGCAGTAATACAAAATCCTGAACACTGAAAATCTTTTTCCTTCAGCTGTTTGTAAGCAACACTCCGTGACAGTCTCTGTTACTCTCAACAAGAAAACACAAATGACTGTCAATAACCTTCTGGGATACAGTATTATCCATGGTCACTGCACGCAGCAGTGAACTACATATTTTAGTATAAGGAGGAGTGTGTCATACCTCCAGGTTTTTTTTTCTTATCTTTAAAGGTAAAATAATGGGCTTGAATTATCAAAATCCAGCTGTACGGCCCTGTAGTGATGGGGGTTCACCTCCTTTAAGGGAGACGGTTCTTTTGGCTCCTAAACTGCTCCTAATTCAGTATTCTTTGTGGTGAGGGTTGAGGGTTGCGTACTGAATTCAGTACTTACATGGGTACTAACAAAATTTTTTCAGTAGTGTTGAGTACTGATGATAATTTTGTTAAAGTTTATATGTTAAGAAATAAATGTGTCAAATAGAAATATTTGGAGATTTTATTATTAAACAAATTGACATTTATTACCACATAAACATTAAAACATCCCAAGTACCAGGCATTTGCAGCGTATCAGTTTAAATGTGAATGTAGTCATCCCCATCTGTAGCCTCATATTTTAACCTAAATTGGCAAATAGAAATAATTTATGCATTGATTGACACTTCTGCATTGTTTCACGTGAGAAGCCTCATAATTACCTAATTGTGTGCGTTTCTCTGTTATTAAAGCAGACATTCTCACTTTTAATGAATATTTTGATCAAGCTTTTTTTGCACACACAAACAAACAGATGAACAAAAGATGCAGCTTCTGCTTTGTTTGCACATGTCACTCACATTTATCTTTCACTTCTAAGTTATGTTTTTAAGATGCGTTTGCCTCTTCTCAGCTATCTGTAGTCCCACTGGATGAGTGGAGACATTGCACCATACCTGACTGAGTGTCCCCCTCTCTGACACGATCATATAATCCTTTCTCCTCACACATGATTGGCTGCATGGCTAGGGTTAGGGTTTAGAATGAAAGGGGAAAAAAAGGAGTGAGCTAGTACTTGATGAGATTTGGAGCTCCTGATTCACGACTAAGCATTGACTCTCACAGCTACATCTTTCGATCATGAGACATTTATATTTATATTTATATTTTATTTTACCTTTATTTTACCTGGAATATTCCCATTGAGATCAATGATCTCTTTTGCAAGGGGGTCCTGACTAAGATAGCAGCACAAAAAGTTTCACATGTAGGACAGAACAATAGACAGCATCAAACAAACCGTACATAGGTTAAGAGATTGGGAGCATTCAGCAGTAAAACAAGTGCACCGGCTCATCAGATGATCCTTAATCCTAGTTTTAAAATCATTAAGACCAACAAAGTGATCCAATTTTAAATGACTTTGTAGCTCAGACCAAGATAAAGGAGCGAAAACACTGAAAGCTCTTTCACCAAAGACAGAGCGAGTCCTAGGAACCACAAACAGAAGATGGCCATTTGACCGCAGGTTACAACCAGTGACAACTTAGGGGTCAGTAAAGAGCACAGATAAGACAGCAAATCATTCAGTATGGCCTTGTAAAGAAAGATATACCAGTGCTCCATCCTTCTGTTTTGCAAGGAAGACATCTCTATGACTCTTCATTTCATTAATTCATTCAATGATCTCGACAAAGTTTGTTTTGGGGACTTCTAGTTTTGATCAACCAATGGGTGCATATGGATATAAAGAAACCAATAGTAGTAATAAAAGGTTAGTTTACAGAAAAAAAAGGGATCATCTTTTCTTTTTTTTTTCCCATGTGGTGCTTTTTACCTTAGAGGTTTCTCAAAATAGAGAACATCATCACAAAGGATAAAAATTATTTATTTATTTATTTTTTTTTTTTTCAAAAAGCAAAATTGTGACTTTCAATATCAGCCAAAAAAAAAATTAGTTTCTATTCATGTAAGTTTCTAAACTAGCATGCATTAAAAATCAATAGATAAATAAAAAGTGCTCACTCACAATACTTGGCCATGTTGGAAAAAGTGGGGTCTTGAACACCCTGTAGGAGCGCTGTACCAGCATTAATCATTGACTTAATTTATTGATTTAAACATGTTTTTGTATGATTTTTCTTTTTTTACATAGCTCAAATCAAAAGCCTCATAATTGATTTTAGAAAATAATTTCAATGGCAACTATATTCCTAATTACCATAATAAAGTAAACCAATTTAAATCCCATTTTCATTAAGGAAGGGTGAAGTCCAGAGATGACTTTGTTGTAGATATTTTTGTCAGTTAGTTGATTCTGTTTCTGATTTTTTCAGTTTGGTCAATCTCACGTTCACTCTGCTTTTTTTATGTATTCATTCATTTTTGTTTTGTTTGGACTTAGTTTTTAGTTTCTGCATGACATTTCTTCTTCTCTTCTCCCTTTCTCCTTTCTTCTTCTTTCCTCAGCCGTTATCTATAAATATCAATCTTTCTGGGCTCTCCTGCTAAATTGAGTGTGTGTGTGTTAAGTGAAAATTAAAACACATCCTTCATGCTATTTACAGATGAGGTGGTCCCTGGTGTTGCTCATGTTACTCAGATGAAATAATCGTTGTTTTTGCAGAGTCTTGATGAATTGAAAGAAGAGTTTAGTTCAAAGGCTGAGTGATGATGAAGAGCGGTACAGCCGTCATCCTCACTGAAGCTCTCGGTCAAAGAGGAAGGTATGAGATCCAGTGCAGTTTAGGGGCTTGATGAAAACCTCCCCTCACAAACTGACCCACTTGGAGCTCCTCAACCTTATTTTCCTGTGTAAGCTGAGCCGCGTGCTATAAATTCATACACTGTTGTCGACCGGTGGACGAGAGAGTCTTTGCTTTCTGTGTAAGAGCTGTCACTTGTTAGCAGGGAAACTGCTCTTTGACAGACCAAAGCAGCTCCTCTGTGAATACGAGCAGGAGAGTTGGAGCGCAGAGACAAATAGAAAGCTGATCTCTTCTCATTTGTAACTCAGGCTGTCAGCTCAGGTGTACTGCATGCATTTATTTTTAGGACATTTTATGACAAAGACCACACAGTAAAATGGATCACAGCACTACACAGATTGACCTGATTCAACACTGCACACCACAACAACGATAGTGGACCTTAAAAAAAACAAAAACAGACACTGAGAGAGAGAGCTTGGCTTGTAAATGAATGCTCACAAACACCACGTCTGTTCAGGAAATCAAAACCTCAATAACACTTGATAATAAAGATGTCGACCTCAAGTCTTTTTAAACAAGAGTCTATTTGGAGAACATCACATGAAAAACTGAATACTGTCCCAAAGCAATGACCAATATTTCTCATCGTAAAATAAAAAGTTTCAACAACTGAAAAAGTGTTTATCTGAGTGAAATTGATCAGCTTGGCAGCCCCTCCACGACTGTTGTGTAGAATATAGAGTGAGGCTTTATGACATAGCCACGCTCTGAGAAGTTACAGACAGTAAAGATGTCAGTACCTGCACATCACTTCAGCTGATAAGATTAGAGAGCACAAGCACGGTTTGATGGGTGAAAGACAGACAGTTGGTGTGACCAGTGTTTCTCATAAAAATCTGAGAACCAAAAGTCACTGTGAATATGATTTGATGGTAGTGGTCTGATACGGTGTAAAAAATGAAATTTAAAATGGTTTAAACCAAGTGACCCAAATTACATTGTAAAGCTTTGCTGTTTATTTTCAGCAGAATCCAACAATAATGTACTGTTTTTGAGCATACAGCATCATACTGTTAGAAGCAAAGAATTCTGGGTATTTAAATGATCGAAATGTCAAGTACTCCTCACTATGGTTTTTTTTTCCATTTGCAGTTGAATATCACTGTCAGGGCTCTGAGGCTGCGCCACGTTCCCTCACAGTTGCAATCATTTTTACGCTGAAGCTAGCAAAGGCATTCTGGGTAAAGCTTGTGAGCTAAAGCTCAGCTGAACAGCTGGTGGGGGTAAGGTGCACTGAGAGGTTGTACCCATAATGCCTTGGTGAATTGTAACCTAACAGTTATTGTAAGTGTGAGTGAGGGAAGGCAGTGAATGTGAGAGCCTGAGCTGCATCGTCTGTAAGCATCAACACCCCACATCAAAAAGAGTCAGACTCTTCCATAGTTCAGAGAAACGCAGCAGTGTGACAGTAAACAGAAGTAGATCCATACAGAATGTTACAGACAGGAGATGTTACAGATACTGGAAATGAACCGCAGACTGCTGATGAAACTGCTGCCAGTAAAACACTGTATTTTTACATTGGTACAGCGATATATTGTAAATTCAGTCACAATAACTTTCTGTGTTCATTTTTTACAGTGAGACTTGCAAAATTACAGTTAATTAAAGGCAGCAGTTCACCTGTAAGTGAGTGTAACTTTATACGAAAAGGCTTTACAGTGTAGAGAGAAAACATAGATACCTAGAGCTTACTTTGAGATGATATTTCAAAACGAATCATCTATTTTATGACATCTATTTCATGCTTAGTCACTATGACAGTTTAATGGGACTGATCCTTGGTAGAGATGTCATATAAAATACTATGACACCAACAGAATGTGAAATACACATTTACACAAAACATCTAAAATGTTTTATTAACGAGTTTAAAGCATATGTTTAATTTGGACATCATACCAACCCCCATATGTCTCTGATATTAAAACAGAAATCAAGTCAAGGTTTGGGCATGAACTGTTAATTCTTTTCTATTATTAGTAGTAGTAGTATTATAGTTTTTGTTGTTGTTGTTATGTAACATTTTATTTATCTAAAAAGAGCATTTTTGAACAATATACCCTTTAAACTGAAATGTTGGCCACGATTTTTGCCTTTGCTTTTTATGGGACAAACTTTGTGATTGAGGGGCATCTTTTTGCATTTTTGTTGAATAATCAAAATTATACTTTTATTTTCAAGATAGGTTAACATCAGGCACAATGGTTTCAACAAACTCATGTGTTATTATTTCCCTCATTTTCAACATGAACGCATCAACGTTGCATGTTTGCCTGTTGGCTGATTTTTCACATTTTACATGTCAGCTGTCAACTACGTTCTGACATTTCATGTTTCCTGAGACTGTCGGAAATGCAGCTGATGCAAGTATTTTCTAAAACACCCTCTGAGCGGCTCTGCAGCTACAGTCAGGGGGCCAGTAAAGTGCTAATGGTGAGACATCCACATAGCTGGGGGGGAATGTGCTGCCATTTAACCACGTGTCACCCCAAGACTGGATTCAGTGAGTGAGTCACAGGCTGCCCTGAGCCAGACAAAGGATGTGTTGACCACTGCAAGCTTACTGTCATTGCAGATAGGAAAATAGGACAAACTGCTGAAGTCATAGTATGATGACTTTCACAATGAAAAAACAAGGTTAAAAGTACTTGGTGTCATTTAAATCCTGATGCCCGATGGAAACGCTTTGTTTTTGTACGCTCACTTTTCTAAGTAGCAGAGAAACTGTCGTCAACTGTTTTAATGTGACATTTTGTGTTTATTTTAAGAAAGAAATATTTTTACTCAAAAAAACAAAACAAAACAAAAAAAACAGAATGGTCTGATTGGGCTGTTTGGAAGCTTTACATAATGTTGGTGACTAAAACACCTTGCAATGGGGCCCATATGATCAAGTTCAGTGCTAAAGGCTATTTGCATATTCAAAACAGTTGTCAGGGCCTACAATTGCTTGTACTTGCTGAACAACACTAGCAACACAAAACGCTTTGTAAAACCACTGTGTATGACAGTGTAATCAACCCAACTCAATACAGGGAAGGTAATTGTGTTTGTGTTGCACATTTGCATATTAAAGCAATGTAGTCATGCAAATTATCACAGTGCAAAGACAAAATTGGGAACATAGGAAATGCACATTTCTGTGGGGATACAGATTTCATGTGGAGACATTCTTACATGCTTACTTTGCAAAGGACAACACCCATTGACCTTTGACTGACAGCTTTGCATGCAATCCAGTCCTCCTGGAAAAGCACGAAGAGCTAAGACAGGACTGAGAAATAGCACGTCTCACCAGAGCTGTAGCAGACTGAGAGCTGTTCACTATGGAAGGTCAAAAGTTTAAAAGAAAAATGTCCATGGGTTATCTCATTTTGCAGAAATCTCTATTTAACCTGCAGACTTTTGCTTTAAAGCCCTTTTAAATATGTGATGTGAAAGATTCCTGCACAGTCAGAGGGAGTAAAAGTGTGAGCTGCTCATGTACAGCTGCAAAATCCCAGCTCATCACTGTCACTCCCCCTGTCTGTTGGCAGTCTGTGTCAGCACTTTCACTCACAGTGGACAGTGATGGAGGAGGTTTTCCCATTATGTGCTCCACAGATAGTTTAAGCCATGGCACCAACTCCAGGAGTCTAACTAACTCTCACCAGTTAGAAAACCACACAGGAGAGGAAACAATTCAAGACTGCTTCAGTAGATATGGACCAGTACCCATGGAAATATACAAATTTACATTCTGTACTGTTGGACCTTAAAAAAGGTTCCAAGTAAAGTTTACAGATGTAAAAAGGAGAAATAGGAGTGAGACAAAAAACAATTGAGTCATCAATGTGTTGCTAACAACACTTGCAGGTAAACAGTCTGTTCATCAGCTGATCAAATGTTAAAGAGCACAGCTCAAAAAAAATACTGAAACCCCCTAAAATAGACATGAAAGTGTGAAAAAAGGACTCAGTGATGAGGAGCTCCACTCTTCCTGTTGATCACTTCAAACTTTTGTTTGTTCATGTTTGATGTGAGTGTTTCCAGGAGGATTGTGGGAATGTTGCTCCAAGTGGTGAAGATACTTCATGTTTGTCATCCACTGTCTGAAACTGACGTCCATTGTTATAAGCTTCCCTCTCCATCCATCCCATAATGTTCTCAGTGTGATTTAGATCAGAGGAACAGACAGGATGCTCCAAAAGAGTGAGATTATTCCTCTGGAAGAAGAAGAAGTCCTCTGTCAGGCAGACATTGTGAACAGCAGCGTTGTCCTGTTGAAAAACCCAGTCATTAGCAGACAGAGCAGGGCCCTCAGTCATGAAGGACGCCCCTGTAACATCCACACACAGCCAGTCGCTGTTTGACCCCCCTGAACAAGGGTCAGCTCCATTGTTCCATTGTAGGAAAAAGCAGATCATGCTTCACCCCCCCACAATCCCCCCTACCCTAACCCTATCAGGACTGTCAAGGTTCCATTTTTTCTCCTCTGGGAACCTTTTTAACATCCAACACTGTAAAATGTAAATCAGTTGACTTTCCCAACAGGTCTAATGATTTTGATCTGGAGTGGGTACTTTAATGTGTGGTAGTACTTGCAGATATGGCTGACACTAATCTTTTAAAGCAGCAATATGAAGCCGTGTTGTATTATTAGCTGACATTTGACTCAGTCTGAGGCCATGTCTCTCTACCCCCTTTCTGTCAAACCACTTATCTTTAAATGAAAGGCTTCTCTCTTTTTATGACCTCTCTCTTCTTCCATTACTTCCTCTGGGGTTTGCGCTCTCTTCGGGGTGCTGTTGCTCCTGGGCTGCTCTAAAGTGCATTGGCTTGCATGACAGAAACTACTGACTTAAGGAGAGCGCTAGTTTTGAGTTAAATCGATTTCTGATATTTGGATTATGTAATAGATGACCTATTTCTTTCAAACAAATCACTTTTGTGCAGTATTTGGCTTCAGTACATCAGAATGTACTACGCCTAATTTGGTCCTTACTTCTGACCCCTCCAAGCACCTTATCCACCCATTCACAGAGATTTATAGACAGATGACAGCACTCTGCAGGAACCATTATCACGTCCAGCAGTGATTTAGGGTTCACAGCCCTGCTCAAGGACACTTCAGCATGCTGACTGCAGATCTGCTGGGTCCATCTTCAGATCAAGAGACCAGCTCTGTCTGTGTGCTCACAGGCCACCAGCAGCTGTCAATGAATAGGACTTGAGAGGAACTCGGGACAAACAAAACACAAAGTCTTAATTATACTTAGTGGAGATGTGTTTGTGAAGCTCTCTGACAATTTTGATCACTCATTTGTTGAAAATGTCCCATTTAGCCAGGAAAAAAAGAAAAGCTCTTCCACATAGAATGAGATAAAGCCAGCACTGGATTGTTCCAGAGCGCTGTGAGTCCACTCTGCCTGGGAAAAACAGGACAGCTATCTGATGTGATATCAAACAGGAGAGCACAGGTTCAGCAACAGGCAGCAGCAGCAGCGTCCTGTTTGTGTTTGGAAGAACAGGTTATGAGAGAGAGGGGGATCATTACATGTGCTTCAAAACACTCTTTGAATGTAATATAGTCAGAAGGTGCTATCTGCTTGCTACATTAATTTATTGCCAGCAACAGATGGTCGTCTTTAGCATATCAAAGAGCCCTTGCTTTGCCAGTTTGCTGATTTATTTCTGCTCGTATTGAGCTTGAAGGTTTCATTTTGCTGTAATGCAACCTAAATTGAATGTACTTTAACTCCAAATCAATGTGAAGCCAAAAGAAAAGTAACGTGTGGAAAAAGTCATGGCAGAAACCACTGATATGTGGCTAACAACTTTAATTTTAGCCGTTGTGTTCTGGCTTTGCTCTGCTACTGACGTGTCTTGCTGTGACAGTTATACGAACCAGACCAGCTCTGACCAGAGAGAGCAGAATTACAGGGATCGACCCCCAGAGTGCACAATTTAAACCAAGCTGGCTGCAGAAATTGGAAACAAATAATGTGGTTCTGAGCTTAAAGAGCCATGAAGCAGTCAGATAGAGACCCGCACCAACATAGCAGCACAGCCAGACTGCAACAGACACAAAATAATAAACAGTGAATTTTGTGTCTCACGCAGCACATATGTGTCCACCAGCAGGGTTTAGGTGTGGTCTTAGCTCCAACTACAATCTGAGCCACACATTTGAGGAATTTTTCTTAACCTGTTTTTATTTGGTTTTTCTTTGTCTTTGGTTTGCACTTGATATATTTAATGGGTTTGCAGTTCGAAAGAATTGGCACATTGTACAAAGATTCAATGTACAATAACAGTAGCACGGACAGCAGGGATGCCAGTAATTCTCTGTCATTTTACAGAGCATGTACTGTCATTTATTTTTACCCTATAATACTGTATATTGGATAACGTTAGACTGTAATGTATCTGATGAACAGCACATACTGAATGTATATGTCTATATAGACACATTTGTGTATATATGTGTATGAATGAATGTATGTATATATGTATATGTGTGTTAATAAATTGTATTTTTTTGCTCAGGACTTAAAAGGGGCCACTCAACAAGCCCTGAAGGGTTTCTCTGGCCCCTCCTTCACATCTTTGTGGCAACTGTTTGTTGCTTTGCTCTGTTATTCTTTTGTGTTGCTTTTATATGTGCAATACATAAAAATAAAAAATTACATTCATACACTGGAATGCACCATACAGTACACTTAAAAAAAAAAAGTAAACTGGCAGCTGGCAAACGAAAAATTTAAAGTAAAGTATCAAGAGTCAAAGTTAGTGCAAATGAATTACGTTTACAAAAATTTCCATTAAGAGCTTGGCAGAAAAAATAGGATTAATTTGTATTTCAGGCAGCCAGTCTATGGTGTGGACCATGGCACACATCTCAAATCACAAAGGCATTCTGGGCACAACTTCAAAGCTGTAGCTCTGCTAAACAGCTGGGTGGGGGGGCTAAGGCGTGCTTAAAATGACAAACAAAGTGATGAAGAATAAAATGACTTGTGAGAAGAAAGTGTTTCCAGGAGGGGAGTGGTGTGTTCTGTTTGGAAGTTCCATGATGTAAAAAAAAGTTGACATAGATCAAAGAACAGTTTGTTGTAAAAACAGAACAGTTATTGCAAACGTAGGTGAAGAGGGAATGGACACAGTGGCACAATAAAACGTGTGAATTGACAAATGGATAATATTCTTGTTAAAAGGTTGTACAGAAAAATCTGTGTTTTTTTCACGGTAAATTGTTCCCTGTGTGTAAGGAGCTGTAAACAGGTACGTACCTGTTTATTGTCAGGATGAAGTTGGGAACAACCTGACTTCAAATTCCATTCTCCTTCCAAGAGTGTGCTTTCACCTTGTTTCCATAATTCGATGCAAAAATACAAGTAATAACTGTTTTCTTTCTTTAAAGCAATAATACAGTTAATTTTTTTTCAACTGTTGTTATACAGGGTGACCTATATTTGAACATAACAGTCTTACAGCTGAAATTTCCGCATAAATCTACAGCAGCTTATGTATAAAAAACATTTCCACACCGTGAAACTAAGGCTGGGCGGTATGACCCAAAATTCATATCATGGTATAATTTGAATCCTTTCACGGTAACGGTATATATCACAGTATAAATGTTGTGATGCAAAGTTTATAATGGAAGTGTTTTTGAATGGGTTTTGTAGTCTCTTATCAAAGCTAAGTTGATTTAAAGAACAACAAAAAAAGCATATAATGTAATTTTAATGTAAAAGCATTTATCATGCAGAAGAACAACAGAAATAAGGATAGTGCCTCAGAAGTACAAAATTCTTCAATAATACAAAAATAAAGTGGATATTGTAAACAGTACTTCAAGTAAGAGAGGTTTTCTATAAGGCAAAAGACAAAAACAGTGAAAAGGTTCTGTAATCCAAAATTGTGCAAGAGTTACCACACATCTTACAGACGACATTTTTCTGCTCCACATCCGACTTTTTGAACCCAAACCACGTCCAAATCACGGAAGTAGCACCTTTTCTTTTTTTTTTGACCAGTTCCTTCTCCTCCGCTGTCACTGTGCTTGCAGCTGTTTACACACAGAGGCAAATACAATGACGTCATGATGTTGCTTTACCCCGCCATCGTGACATCACGGTATAATGGTAGAGCACAGATCTCTACCGTGGGCCAAATTATACTGTTCCTACCAATATACCGTGTATACCACGCAGTCCTACATGAAACATGTCTCATAAAGCCATGCACAAAGTCTATTAGGAACAAGAGTCATTATCTGTCATTCTCAACCATGAAGAAGTCACTGCAGATGTTCTTCTTTAAGTTTCAGCAGGTGTTGTATGCAAACAGACTCCCCTCAATTTCTGTAGAATGCTGTTTGCTTTGTAAGACCACACCATAACGCCAGTGAGACACTCTGCATACCTACTGATCTTTTCAATTTGGTGGAGGTCTTGGCTTGCATAGTTTGTGGGTTCCTTACAGCCCATAATTAAAGTAGGTGCAGTCGTATGTTTCACCAGGTTTGATGGGAACATTAGACAAAAGTCTGATGATGCCAAGTCTGACACCCAGCCATCTGAATTCAGAATTAATTTGGGCCCTTTGGCCACAAACCAGCCCTGATTCCCCAAATTGCTCCTCTCAGGTTAACAGAATCCACCTCAAATCTGCTCAGTGCAGATTAACATGTGCATGATAGTCAAAGCTCAAAGCTTCAGCCTTTTAATGAAGTATCAGCAGTATTACAAGAAGAAAAATTTGCATTTTTTCCCCCCTGTATTGCCATCGGAAACAAGCCTTATGTGGAACACATCACTTGATTTACATGCCATTTGAATTGTGAGGTCTGTACTGGAGTATATACAGCAGGATCTGTTGATGTGTGAAACAGGGTTAGCTTGACCCGCTCATGATACCTGTGTAAACACTAAGCCGGGGAAAACCTGGAAATCTGATGTCACGTTCAGCTCTGCGTGTGCGCAATAAACCTCCACTGAGCCAGGAACAAGCCAGGAACAAACCAAACAACAACAACAACAACAACAACAACAACAACAACAACAGTGACCTACAGTTTTGTTCTTCTGCTGCTGAATCTACTGACTGACTTCGAACAAAACCTGCATTTATTGCACTGTTTCTACAATTACAGAATAAGTTTTTAGTATAAACTCCAAATGACCAGCTCACCTTTTCTCCGGCCTCTATATTGTTGTCATGTATATGGCTCCTACAGTTATTTCGCCATCTTCAGGCCTGACATGTGTACTACTGCGTCTTAAGCCCCTCAGCGTTTCTGTTCAGCCACAGATTTTTTTCATTGTGTTTTCAGGCATTTCAGAGTAAAATGCTCCGAAACGTTATTGTGTTAACGAGGCCTTAGATACCTCAAGGTTCTAATTTCATTTTGAAGTCCTTCATCAGTTGTAGACATATGGCAAAAATAGGAACATGAGACATTTCAACATCTAAATACTGAGTAAAGAAGAGACTGACTGACTGTTTGCTCACTGTCTGTGGTGTAGAGAGGATGTAACTCATGCTGTTCTGTCGGGAGGACAATGTGATGTGAAGGACATTCACCACAGAGCCCACAGACTGCTGAGGATTTCTGTTATCCAATCTGAGAGTTGTATCAAGCTTATATGATGCTAACATCAGTCCAGGCCATGGCTGAGCAATTAATTAGAAATTAGAAAATTAGATTCAAAGCCAATATGGCCTGGATAGATGTTGTGACTCAAATTGAAAACATAGAAGGACGGACTTTCTCACTAAATTTAAGGACAGTAACATTTCTGTAATATTGGGAAAAATGGAATGTGTACTTTACTTTGAAGGATTAATGAACCACTAGGATATGAACTGATTGTAATTCACTCTAATGTAACTTAAGATTGCACAGATGATCTATTGTTTGTCTTTTACTGAGCTGTATTGTTTTTTTTTTCTTGCCTGTTAAAAAAGAAGAAAAAAAACAAAACAATAAAAAAAAAAGTATTGAAAGAAAAACAAAAATGGCCTGCTGCAGTATTCTAATATCAGACAGTGAAATATTTCCTCAAATGTGTCCGAAAAACAGAAATAATTTTTGTAGATGATTTATGCTCTACAACCTTGAACTCAACCCTGCTCAACTAAAGAGCCAAAATGTTGAAAACTGCCTTTGTAAGAGAAACAATCTAAGTTGTGAAAAGTGGCAAGAAGTGGCTTTAAAATAAGTGTAAGGTGGCAAGAGTGACCAAAGAGCAGCAAAAATGGGAGGAAGGGCCAAAAATTGGGAGAAAACTTGGAAAGTGATTGGAAAGTGGCAAAATGTTTCAGATCCCTGACATTTCTGTCCCTATGGGTCAAATTTTGTGAGACACTGAATTTTTTATTTTAACCATAATCATCAGCATTTCAAGAAGTAAAGGCTTGAAATAATTCACTCCATGTATAATGAGTCTACATAATATCTGGGTTGCACTTTTTGAAATGAGTAACTGATCACATTGAACTTTTTCACAGTATTCTTGTTTTTGAGATGTACCTGTTTATGCAAACAGAGTTTATTGGGTGATTTTCAATCGTTTTTTTTTTTTCTTTAACAGAAATCCTACTTTTCTCCTTCATGCAATTTTTTTCTTCTTCAAAATGCCAATAATGATGACACATTCATCCCTTTCAATTCAGCAAATAAAAACAACAACACAAAGGTGAGGAAACTTAAAGATAATGGCATAATAAATCACAAGGGAAAATCATGGCAATTAGATTATTTTTGCTAATTTTTCAGCCTATGCCCTTACTGCTACCAACACCTCTACTTTTTTTTGTTTATAATTTATTTATTAGGTTTTCAAGTACATTTTTTTACACTTATAAACACAATGGTTACACGTTCAACAAATCAATTGTACAGTGTCTGAATTTAAAGCATGTTAAAAGGTATCACACCTCAAATAGACAATGGCAAAACTGTAAGGGTTCCAAGAGGATATTATCATGCAACCAGATCTAAAAGAAATTAAAAAAAAAAAAAAAAAAAAAAAAAAACACACACACACAAAAGGTGGTATATACATGAAAATGGTCATAATTGCCACAGTATACGTCCCACATGCCATTAGTAAAAGAGATAACAGTCAACAGATATGTGCAGAGAGGGTTGCTCAGTCGACAGGGTCAATATCAATATCAATATCTAGTTGGAGGGATCTAACATGCTCTATGAATGGTAACCATATTTTGTTACATTTTGTATCTAGACCTTGCAGTGAGTACCTACATTTTTCCAGTTTCATAAAGGTTAAGACATCCTTAATTCATTTGGAACTAGAGGGTGGGTGGGGGCTTCTCCACTGCATTAGAATAGCACGCCCTGCTATCAACGAGAGGAAGGCTATAAAATCAACAAAGTGGATAGGTATTGTCTGATTGGAGGGCAAGACAATGAATAGGCCAATCAGTGGAGAGGGTAGGAAACAGTTCTGGACAGGTCCAAAACATGTGTGCAAGACTGGCTGGTCCTTTTATGGCATCTATTACAAATAGGATCGATATGGGGATAGATGTGAGCTGATTTTCTTTTAGACCAATGAGCTCTATGGATTACCTTGCATTGTAAAACTCTATGACGTGCACAAATGGAGGAAGTATGAACACGTCTTTGAGCCAACTGCCAAATCTCAGTGCTTGTCTCTGTGCCGAGATCTTCAGACCAAGTTATTCGCAGTTTTTCAGAGACAAAAAGGATATTATATAACTTAGAGATTGTACCTTTGAGGACAGGATTGATATTAACACCTCTACTTTCTATCCAATATAGAAAATGTAACAACAAAATGATGTTTTTAAGAGGGAGGTTGACATGAGCACCATCAAATGTTGCCCCAAAATTTAACAGTGTTGAACCTGAAGAAACACAAGAAATAGATCACTTTAGCTTTAGTTTACTTTAGTTTACATACTTTACTTTAGTTTACATACTTTACTTTAGCTACTTTAGTTTGAAGTTGTTGACTAAAGGGTTTCTCTTCAATCTGGAGCACTTCTGGTTGTTGAAATATCTTCCATCCACACGTCACACTCTGTAATCTGTGTATCTCTGTATTCATGCCTCCTGCCCATGAAGGGCATTTCTCAGGCTGGCGAGCGTGTATGCGTGCCTCATATGTCAAGGTCTCTTCTAGCAGTGGTGCCCTGATCACTTCAGGCCGTTTTACAGTGACAGGCTGAACATTGACCTTCCACAGTATGAGCTGCCTGCAGTCAGCCTGACGGTGCCGGGCCAGCTGAACTACACCGTCAGACAGCCTCTGTGGCCCTTTGTCCCCAGGTCTGCCTCCACGCACACCTCCAAACTGGCCCAGCTGTCCCCACTTCATTATGTGCTGATTAGCAGTGCATTACTCTCTGAGGCAGCTTTGATCCTATTATCCACAGCACTGCTTAAGGCGGCAGCAGCATTTAAGGGAGAACTGCTCATCTTTTAGTCATGTTGGACACCTTGACATCAAGCCATAAGTCCAACATTCAAACCTTCTGCTTCAACAAGGTTATCATCCTAACACTGCTCTCTTACCTATGAACTCCTTACATCCAATCTAATCCTGGCCTACATACCATTCTGTGTTTCAAAGCTTATAACTAAAGAGCACAAGGTCAAGATTCATCAGTGACACCTAACACTTTTTTCCTCTGTGTTTTTTAAAATTTTTTATAACAACTGGTTTATACCAGACACAGAACATCTGCCACATTACTTCTGCAACTTGTCATCTACATTTGGGTGAAATTTTAGCTTATAGGTTAAACCTTGCATGAGTTGTAGAGTTTTTAGTCTCAGGTGACCAAACACCAGGCAGAGTTGTACTCACTGTCCAAGCCCTCGTCCAAAGACTCTGTGCAAACAAAACCAGCTTTGTCAGTGATCAGTGTCCTCTTTTTAGTCAACTTTGCTCTCTTCGTGAAAAGATTCACCAAAAATCCTGAAATTGTAGTTCCCAGTCACCAATTGTACAACTTCTGTTGTGCTCATGAATGTAAATGAAGATGCACAGCAATAATTTGGTCTCATCAAATATGTTAACAGCTACAGCTAGCTTAATGTGAAGGGTAAGGTGACTGGCTACTGTACAAGTGATTGACAGGCCTGTCAGCTAATAAACATCCCTCTAATAGAGCCAATATGCAAGAGAGGCGTGTGGTATGGGCCAGTCAAGCAGGGAGTGCTTGACTGCAGTGATTATAGCCCCACCCCTGGGGCCGGTTTGGAGCGGCTCTGCACCCCAACGGAAAAGTACTGAAAAGTGGAGCTGTACGGGTCGCTTATTAGGGGACCCGTCCCAGTTTTAGTCTATGGAAACGCAGCAAAATGCGTGCTGAGACGAACCGAACCGATCCTTGGTGGAAACGAGGCTTTAGAGACTGAAATGCAAAGAATCAAAGCTTTCTAATGCGGGGTAGCATCCTGATTATTGACAAAGGTGTTACTGTTTATTCTTTGACAAAATCAGACAAACGATGAACAGATTCCTGAAGACTCGGTGGAGCAGAAGAGGTGAAAGCCTTCATTAGGATGAAGATGAGCTTGATGACAGTATTAGTGAGAGCTCTAGAGTAACCTATGACATTGTGAGCTTGTCTGACTAACCTGGAGATGGCCCCTCCAGGTGCCCTCACCTGCTTTTCCTCAGGGGGAGCAATTATGTCAAGTTGAGGGAGGGGGCATCCCCAGATGGCCCCAGAGCCGAGCCCCTGCTAATTGGTTGTGTTAGGTATTCACAGCAGGTTCAGGAGAAAGCCTTCTTCTTTTCTCTTTCCACTGCCCCAGCATCTTTGTTTGGCTTTGTTTTGCTTTGTCAACTCGCTTTTGATATGTATATCAATACATGTTTTATTCATAGACTTTTGGAGGAAAAGCTGTTAAATCACCTTGCTGTTGTCTAGAAGCTGAAGAAGCGTTTGCCTTCCCCGTGTATGTGAGGACATTATAGAGCTAGCTTTGTTACTCAGCTTCACTCTCCTGCCACCAAAGGAAATGAATGATTTATGTAACTCTCATTCCTAAGGTAGAGCAACTGAAGCCCTACATCATACGCCATTGTTCCACTTTTCCGACAGCTTGTGGGGATTTTCTTTTCTTTTTTTCTTTTTTTTTTTACAGGACACTGATGCTAATTGAGCGGCTGGGAAAGTAGAGTGATGAGATGTTCCTGGCACAGACGGGGTAGGATTGCAGATGAGGCTGAGCTACAGGGGTTTACTGCTCACACCCCAGAGGGTTTCCAGAGAAAACCTGTTAAACCAGAGATTAGCTTGGTGGTAATCACAACACAGTGATTTTAATTAAAATTTCCTGTAGATCTGTGCTATGTGCTCCAACTCCCTCTCTTCAACTCCACTTTTGCTCAAACCCAGTGGTATTCCATTCTATCAGAATTTGGTTCCAGTTCAGATAACGTTTAAACTTACACTCATCTTCAACACTCTGACAGTATTCTGTCAGTATTGTGTTTCTATACTTTATAACAGTATATGGAATATTGCTCCTGACTCACAGCAAAAAATCATAATTCTCAGGGAGGTTAATCTTGGGGACGGAACAACAAATAACCAATGGGAGGCAGTGCAAAACCTTATAAATCCATATTCCTCTTGCGTCAGCGCCACTTGACACAACTCAAAATTATTTTGAGAGCTCATCTGACAACGCAAAGACTTGCAAAGATATTCCCTCTCATAGATCCTTCCTGTCCTCACTGTGAAGGTCAGCCAGAACACTACACCATGTGTTCTGGTCCTTTCCTAGCTTTAGAACTACCTGGATCTGTATTTATACTGCCTCTGCCCACATGTTCTATAAAGACATCAGTCCCAGTCCTGGGTACAGTACGCCTTGTTTGGATGTTGTCAGGATATTCCTCTCCCTGAAGACAGAGCTCATATAATATTCGCATTGACCTCCTTGAGGCTAGATAACCCATCCTCCTCTCCTGGGAACAACAGACAGCCTCCACCTTTAGCACTGGTAGGACAGAACCAGGATTCACTAACTTCACACAGCACTGATATGTATTAGAGCACTAGGCTGTGAGTAGCACTTGATGAAGCCGGCTCCTAAACTGCAGCTTGCTTGTTGACACGTTTCACACAACAGCACTTTGTAACTGTTGATAAATTTATCAGCTTTTTGAGTTGTATCCAGTAAATAATTATCCTGAACAAAGAAAAGTAGTGTTAAAGAACAAGATCTAATCTACTTTCACTCTCACTTTCATAACAAATACATCACAACAGTTTTTGCAAATCCTCCGGCCAAAGAGAGTCATTGCTATCCACTTCATACAGATTCTCCTCACAGTCACTTTGAGTTTACTTTAAAAACTAATGCAATATTTATAATGTAACATCTGGACATGAGGGGGAAAAGTGGGTTGAGAGGGAATGATGAGGGAGGGAGTTAAAGTATATGTTGGATACTATCCATCCCATTAAACCAAATATTTGCAAATATATACTTACTGTGTATATTGCAAAAAATTGCACATTAATGATGCCAATTGAAAACCAAATAAGAACTGTTGAACAAAATAAAAATACTCTTTTGGTTATAATCATGCCAGTGCTGTCGGAGTTTCAGTTGCTTGCCCACATTTAGAGCGAATCTAGAATGTGTGTGACTGTGTCACCACAGATTGTTGCACACAGGTGCAGAACATGGGACAGTTACATAATTAACATCTATTAATGCTCTGTGACGTGGACACAAAGGCTTGGCAGGCCCCGTCTCCCCTGATTGTGCACCAAGATGACAGGAAGAAGAGACCTGAGTGATTTTGGGAGAGGGTTGATTTTTGGGGCACAGATGGTGGCAGCGTCAGCCAACTGAGCAGTGTTTCAGAGTGTTAATGGGAAAGGTGCAATAAAACAGAGCTAGAAAAGCCTGTCAGCCACCTCAGTCGGTGCCTGTGTCATGGCCATGATCGATGGAATTTGTAAAGGAAAAACAGAAGAGCAACTCTGCAGGTGACTGAGAATGTCAGCACACACTAACTCAGCAAGAACAGTCCACAGACAATTGCATACTGACTGATATTGTAAGGTTGCAGCGCATAATCTCCTTATTACAAGGATGAATGCACATTTGAAGGTTCAGTGATGCAAATAGCAGAGTCACTGGTCTACAGAGAAATTATATGGTCAGATGAGTCACCTTCAACATATTCCCCACAATTGGGCTCATGCATGCATGGTGTACACCAATCAAGTGGTACAGGCCTGAAAGTTTGACCCCTAAAGCAAGGGGATCCAGGGGCTCTGTTACATGCTGTGTGTGTGTGTCTGTGTGTGTGTTTGCGTGTGTGTGTGTGTGTGTGTGTGTGTCCACTGGACGTGCTTGCATGGTTTGACTCCCCTTTCTCCTTGGAGGAATCAGTGCAAATTAATTTAAGAGTAACAACAATCTTTTTCACGCAGGGTGAGGAAGACTGCAGTCACGGTGGAAGCTCTGTGCGTGTAAAACAACATGCTTTAATCTGAGGTTGCCCTGAATGCAACCCTCCCAAAACAGTGCAAATGTTCATTTTAGAAACTGATGTGAATATTTCATGTTTTTCATTTTGGTATGCTTAGCAGTTCGGGTACTAGAAGTGTGGGTTACAATATTCCAAGAATTTTAAAGGTTGGAAATTTTCTGGAAATTCACATAAATGTGTACGACCTGCATTTACCTGGTCATACAAATATTAGACATTTAGCTTCCCTTGGGTAGATATCCACATAAACATGTCTAATGCAATATTTTCAAATGATATTTTTGATGATTTTTCAAAAGTTGTCCGGTCTTTTCCCAAGCTGAGTCTAACTATCATGAATATGTGCATCATTATTTATCATAGCAAACAAACATGCAAATATGTCTGATACAGCATTTATAAATAATATTCAAGTTATTTAGAACTGAAGAGCTTTAATGTTTTTTTTTCCACAGAATAACAAAAACCCACGGAAAATAAAAGACAACTTAGGTATTTACATTAGCCCAGACATGTTCCTTATGTCCCCTCAGCATCCCAAATCAGTCTGATTAAAAAACTGCCAAATCTCAAGTGTAGCTGCTCTTCAGGCTGTGTTTTCTACTCATCAAGGACCTGGACCTCACCATCTTCAACATCTGCTGTCTCCTTACTTCTGTTTGTCACACTGGTTTCTTTCACAGAGCAACAAAAAAAACATGAAACATGAACAATGAAATAAAATTTTTGCAGATGAAAGAAAAAGGAAACATTTTAGTTGATGACAATAAACTGCTAAAAATTTCTAAAAGTCCCATGAAAGTTTTCAGGAAAGTTTCCTGAAATTTACCAGACATGTTCCAACCCAAAGCACCACATTACATAATTATGGCGCATTATGTAATTACACCACATCATGTAATACTGAAACAAATGTTTGCTTCATGATGTAATAATGCTGCATTTTGTAATTATTTTTTTTTTGACATCATCTGGAATAAACTTTGCCATATTATGTAATAATTTCTTACATTTTGCATCATAATGCACCAAAGTCCTTAATTTTCTGGACAGAAAAAAAAGTGCAACACCTGCGTTTTGTAACAACTGCTCCAATATGTAAGAACTTACAACTTAATGTGACAAAGTTTATTACATGTTGCTTTGAAGAATTTTATCACAAAATGTGGCAGATTATTATAATGTGGCGTTATTAGGTCTCGCTACAAATCCTTTTGTATCAGTTGAAAATGAATATAATGAGAAGTATGTAATCATCAGCAAATGAAATACCATGCACAATGATGTGCGCAATGTAATTGTATGCTTAATTAAGTAACATGAAATAAAAATTATATTCCTAGTAATGTGCTGGCTAATGTCTATTACGCGTAATGAGCAATGATAACGTACTATGTACTTAATAATATCCATAACATGGATGCATGTTGACTCACATTGTTCCCTATACCCATTTTTTTCACTTTGCATATAGAAAACACATAGGGTGTGATGCTCTTATGTTACCCAACACATGACAGCATCAAGCATTTCCTGAAAAAACATCATAAATTGCAAATAAAAAATAAATCAAATGTTAAAGCAATGTACACCAGAAAAGGTGCAATCATAGGCTGTATAAAACATGGATGTAGTCTCCGTGATGTCACCCGTCTGTTACTGCAGCTCTGTTTTGAGGCTAAACGATGGGCCATGTTGAAATTGGGACGAGTGACGAGTGCCCAAACTCACAGCTATTGGGCACCCGTCAGTCACGTGATCTGAGCTGTGGCTCTGATTGGGTAAGCTCTCAATCTTAATATCTTCCAAACGGCCAAGTTAGAAAAAATTCACCCCCCTCACAGTGTGAGCCGTTAGCTATATTAGCGATCTAGACGGGAGACAGAGTTTGTACCAGGCTTTAAATACGCTGATTTCAGCTCTGAAAACGGCCTTTTTTTCGTTCATTTGTTTGTGACCTCTGGTGCTTCTGGAGCCAGCCCCAAGTGGTCACTCGAGGATCAGCAGCTTTTTAGCACTTCCGTGTTGTCTCATTTTTCAGACCGGAGGTTGCCGCTTGGGTGCAATGCAAAGCAATAAAAGTAAATTAAGATAACCACCAGGCTGTTGAACTTTTAAAGGCACTGTTCTGGTGAGATGTCGTCTTTGTTCTTACCTGTCTAGCTGCTTCTATCCTGCATGTGTTACGTCACACTCTGCTTGGCTTTTATGTTCAATTATTGCTTCACATGGGAATTCAGTCACCACAGTCAAGACCAAAGAGCATGTTTAGGACACATTAACCCACTTACTCTGCAAAGCAACCCTTATATGAATCAAGAAAAAACCAAAAACCAAAAAAAAAAACCTAACCTCTCCATCCATGCAGACAGTGAATACGATGAGTTCATCCAGATCTGTGTGTTAAGTCCTGGGTGTCTCTCTGAGTCTGTTTAGGTGCAGCCTCATGACCAAAGTGACCAAAGAGGAACATTATTCAGTGCACATTTCTGCCTGTATGCACAATTATTATGCATAATTTCCATAAAGACTTTCATGTTTCAAACTTCCCTGTTTGCAGCAAATCACTGTTTTGTTCCTTCAAGCTTAATTAAAGAAGACAATGATACATCAGAAGAGCAAGTTCATGGTTCAGAAACGTTGAACTCTAACGTGTGGCCTTGAATGTTCTTTCCTATCCTTTTTGCATCGGAGCAGTGTCTCTTCTCTGTGGATGTTCTACTGTAGCTAATCTTTGCAAAAAGGTCATGATGAAAGCACAAAGACTTTTTAGGTTAGCCAAATCAGAACCTCTTTTCAAGCTTTTATTCTTCTTTGGCCCTCTGAAAAAAAAAAAAAGGTTGTGTATCCCATCCAAAAATATCTCCCTTTCAGCTCTCTGAGGATCAGTGCTGATCCCATCCAAATTTTTCTTTGATTGGAGAATTGTTGAGTGACATTAAACCTTTCGTTCCTCAGTGGATTCGTTTCAAGGCTGCACCAAACAGAAAAGGTGCTGGAGTGATGCCCTGTGGGTGCAGAGGTGCTGGTTTCACATGGGGATGGATCCTTTATAACTTTAGCTTGATTGATACACAAAAACCGCTAAATGTCACGCCTGGACCAAGTGTTGTGCCCAGCTTTTTAATTTTTAATTCCTTTATTTCTTTTTTTACATTTCAATCTTCATTTGTCATTTTAACTGAAAACTTTATTAAAAACTTGACACAGTATTAATAGACATAAATAGATAAATGAATAATAACAGAGGGGGCAGGGGATTACTGTGTAGTTGACAGGATTGCAGGAAGGACCCAGAAGCGAGGTAGCAGTTTAGACACAAGAAACAGACTTTATTGTCAGATGTTGAAAATAAGACAGTTCAGAAGATAATTCTGTCCTTGGAGACGAACAGTTGAGGTTGGAGCGGGGATCGAACCCCCGAATCCTTGGATAGCAGGCAGGTGACAAAGCGGAGAACCTCTCTTTCAGGGTACAGAAAGCAGTATCCGCGTCAGGAGACCAGAGGAAAGTTCTTTTGCTGCTGGTGAGGGCGGTGAGAGGAGCAGCGACAGTGCTGTAGTTTCTGATAAACCGGCGGTAGAAATTGGCAAAGCCCAGGAACCGCTGGAGCTGCTTACGGGATTCAGGGACAGGCCAGGCGGTGACAGCAGAGACTTTAGCTGGGTCCATTTTGATGTAGCCCTCAGAGACGATGAAGCCCAGGAAGGAGACTGTGGGAACGTGAAACTCACACTTCTCAGCTTTGACGAAGAGTGAGTTTTCTAAAAGTCTCTGGAGAACAGACTGGACATGATGCACGTGGTCATTGAGGTTCTTGGAGAAGACAAGACTGTCATCGAGGTAGACGAAGACATACTGGTTCAACATGTCCCTGAGCACGTCATTTACCAGGGCCTGAAAAACTGCGGGAGCATTGGTCAGTCCGAAAGGCATCACCAGATACTCGTAATGTCCGATGGGGGTATTGAATGCTGTCTTCCATTCGTTTCCCTCCCTGATGCGGACGAGATGGTAGGCGTTCCGGAGGTCGAGTTTGGTGAAGATTGTGGCTCTTGCGGCCTCTGTAGTCAATACAAGGTCTCAGGGAACGATCCTTCTTCTCCACGAAGAAGAACCCGGCACCAGCAGGGGACGAAGAAGGACGGATGAGTCCAGCAGCCAGAGAATTGCCGATGTACTCCTCTATGGCCTTTCTCTCTGGTGTGGAAAGAGAGAACAATCTTCCCTTGGGAGGAGTGGTGCCCAGAAGGAGGTCGATGGCACAATCATAAGGACGATATGGTGGCAGAGAAGTAGCATTGGCCTTTCTAAACACAGCACTGAAATCGTGATATTCAGGGGGCACCTGGGAGAGTTCAGGCTGGTCCTTGGTACTGACAGGTTGGAGCTGAGACAGGGCGTCCTTCAGGCAGGTGAGATGACAGGCGGTTCCCCAACTGCGGATGGAGTTGGTGGACCAGTCTATGTGAGGGTTGTGTCGTCGAAGCCAGGGGAAGCCAAGGACCAGAGGAATGTCAGGATGATCAAGCACGTGGAACTGGATAGTTTCTTTATGGTTACCTGAGATGAGCACGGGAACAGGGGTGGTTTGGTGAGTAATGACACCCATCTCATGGCCGTCCAGTGCTTTGGCAGGAAATGGGTGACTCAGGGAAACCAGACTCAGTCCAAGTTGCTCTGCTACTGTTTTACTGATGAGGCAGGAGTCAGAACCGGAGTCGATGAGGGTGGCCAGGGTCTGAGGTCCGTCAGGCAGGAGCAGACGAGCAGAGAACGAAGAACGGAGAACTTGAGGAGTCTTGAGGGAAGAGCTCACCCGTATCTCCTCTTCTACGGGTGAGCTTTTTTCTTTTACTGGGCAGTCTTTGACAAAATGTCCTTGTCCACCACAATATAAACAGAGCTGGGAGGTCACACGTCCCCTTCTTTCAGCTGGCGTGAGGGAGGTGCGCCCCAGCTGCATGGGTTCAGGCTCCCCTGTATGAGTGGGTGGAGATAGTCTGGGCGGATCTTTGAGGCGTTGACTGGGGATTGATGGCTGACTGGGCCCCTGACGTTTAGCTCCTCTTCGTGCCCTGATGCAAAGGTCGATCTGAGTGGTGAGGTCGATAATACCATCCAGGGACGAAGAGAGCTCATACAAAACCAGTCCATCTTTGATGTAACCGGCCAATCCATGAACGAAGGCGTCAATCTGGGCTGAAGAGTTCCAACCGCTACGGCTGGCTTGGGTACGAAAGTCGATGGAGTAGTCTGCCACAGATCGTTGACCTTGTTGGAGCTCAAGCAGACCTGCAGCTACCTCGGCTCTGGCTGGATTCTGGCCAAAAACCTTACGTAGCTCGGTGGTGAAGACGAGGAAACTTGAACAGGCAGGAGATTGACGATCCCACTCGGCGGTTCCCCAGAGCCTCGCACGCCCCGTCAGGTGATTGATGGTAAAAGCCACCTTGGCTTTTTCTGAGGAAAACGTGCGAGACTGGAGGGCAAAAAGCAGACTGCAGTTAGTGATGAAGGCAGCACAGGTCTCAGGATCTCCATCATTACGTTCTGGGGACCCCACTCTTGGTTCCGGAGTGTCAGGCAAAGCAGGAGGTGGAGAGATCAATGCAGGTTCGGAAGCAGGTGGTTGAACATGAAGCTGAGATGCTAGCTCCATGACTGTCCGTGTTAGCGTGTCCACAGCACTCTGAAGATGGCCGACAGATGTAGCAATCAGTTCCTCCTGATGAGCCAGCACCCCTTCTACCCTTTCCAGTCGGTCCATAGCAGAGGGTGTGCTACTCGCTGGGTCCATCTTCTGGTCAGACTGTACTAACACGATTGCAGGAAGGACCCAAAAGCGAGGTAGCAGTTTAGACACAAGAAACAGACTTTATTGTCAGATGTTGAAAAACAGACAGCTCAGAAGATAATTCTGTCCTTGGAGACAAACTGTTGAGGTTGGAGCGGGGATCGAACCCCCGAATCCTTGGATAGCAGGCAGGTGACAAAGCCACTCGGCCAAGCTGATGACGTCCTTTCACATGGCAAACAAAGGCTTTTCAGCAGGACTCACGCTTGTTTGAACAGAGACCAGGCTGCCACCACTGGTCAGGATACTCAGGCAGATTCTCGAAGTCGGGGACAGGCAGGAGGGTCGGATACCAGGCAGCCCACCACAGATCAGGACACACAGACGGATTCTCAAAGTCAGAGACAGAAGACGAGTTCGACAGTCGGGGCTCAGGCAGACGGGTAGGTGAGGAACAGAAACTAGTTGATACCTTGCAGTCAATCCGAGGTTCAGGCGTTAAAGGCAGAACAGGGAACAAAACGGGTCGGCAACGGGAGATCAATCCGGATAGCAGGTCTGGAGTTCTCAGCATGAGTGCAAAGACAGTCTGACACTGGCTGTGTGTGGAGCTGTGGTTTAATAGGTGACTTGATTGCAGCAGATGAGGGGCAGGTGTGAGCAGGAGTGCAGGTGAGGAGAGTTGGGCTGATTGGGCTGCAGCAGGACTGTGGCAGGCTGAACGTAGAGACTGAGACTGTGACAGTAGTTGTAGACAAACACAATCAGACCAGAGGAAGTCATGATAAGCAGAGTCACTGTTCAGAAAGTCCGACCTCCAGTCTTCTTCCCTGAGTCATTTTTTCTATGGAGCTTATTTCCTCCACTATGTCCAACCACTTGAGAGCCGTGGGTCATTTTCTGCCAGTTCCTTACAGTGGTCCTCTTGCATGCCAGTGAAAGGACTTGAAAAAGAGGGGTATCTTCCCTTAGAGTTAAATCCACAGGCAGCAGTCCACTTTTGCTCATGTTTGTTCTTAATGTTTTGAATTCCTACTGTTGTGAGAGTCAGTAAATGCATCTGAGTAAGAGGGAGGGGCTGTGTGTGTATGTATGTGTGTGTGTGTATGTATGTGTGTGTGTGTAGCCACTGACACAGAGACCGCTGCAGTGTGATGTCCGAGCAGGAGTTTTGCTCAAAAACCTGTGGATTTTCTGAGTCTACACAAACTTATTGTTCTATCCTTCACAGAGCTCAGTAACTGCAGAATCTCTCCATGTAGAATGAAACAGAATTGAAGTAAATCATCGAAGTGATCCATAAACAGTTTTCTGTTCTCTACAGTTTCCACATTCAAACATAAGCTTAGCAGTGTAAGTAATCACATCATAACATAATGATGTGGTATCACAAAATAAGGAGATAATAACGGAGACCGCAGGTGTGTTGTGCAGAATGTGAGCTGAACGTCAGGTGGTGGGTGTGACCAAACAAAAGGTAGGATGCAGCATCATCGCTGATATTTTTTAGCGTGTGACGGACAGATTACACACACAATAGGCAGAAATAACATGCATTTTGAACGTCTGACAGAGCAGCCACAAACATTTTCGTCTCGTCCCGTCAACGAAAACTCACACACTCATGTTTTCGTCATTAAAGAAACGTGTTTTGCTCGTCACCGACTCGTTATCGTCATGAAAAAAAGCTGCGTCAACGAAATAATTTTGTCATCGCCATCGTTGATGAAAACAACACTGTAGCAGATAAATGAAAGTTTCATAAGGAAACTATGATTCAAGATTTTCTGCTTGAACTTTTACTTGAAAAACTGTAAAACTGAATACACAAAGAAACGTACATTACTGTCTCACAAACGATTCATATTACATTCAACATGTTATACATCTACTATTGTATCAGACAGCATAGTAAACACACTGCTAGCTTGATGGTAGCACATATGGGAAATCCTGCTGATATGCTAGCAGTTAGCACACATCGATATAGCTGCAGTTCTAAAACAGAATTTCAACTTTAGTCACAGAAACATGTCACAATGACTCTTTTAAAACAACACTGAGAACTTTAAATGTCCAAAGACAAACAGGCAGATGTTTTCCATCCCCGTGATAAAAGTCTTGTGCAGACTCATGGCTGACTTCAACACAACTACGGCAAGCTCCAGGTTCCCCACCCCATAAGGCATTGCTACTTCAAGGCACGAGGTGGCCTACTTCAGTACAGTAACATAAAACAAAACAATACATCATGTCTGTCATATGATTTTTTTTTTTACTTATTTCTTTTAATTTATTCATGTCCTGAAATATCCAGACCCAATGACCAATGTCATATTTATGTATTTATAAACTCTATAAGATGTTGCTGACAAAGAAAACCTGTAAAAGCCTACTGTAGGAGTCGATAAGAGAATGGATAAAGAATCAGATCAGTAAGTAAGACCTTTAAACTCCAGAACATTCAATGCTTATCGAGGAAGGCTGGCCAACAAGGAAGCATCAGTGTGATGAGAGGAGAATACTTTTACAAAATCTGTTTTATTTACGAGTTATTAACCTGGGGAGGGAAAACCTGTGGAAGTATTTGTTGTGACTTCTGCATGTGCTCCTTGTCTTCACCTGTTCACCTGATCCCTGGTCCATGGATATCAGCCAATCAGCTGCACTCACACTGTTGATAGATAGTTTGCATTTTTTCTACTTTTCACTTTTCTTTCTTTGCTCAGTAACTGATGCTCCATGAAGAGTAGTGAAATAAAATATTTCCCTTAAAAAATGCTGAAGGACAAGTCAAGTATTTCCCCTTTTAACAAGAAAAAAACGAGATTCTAAAAGTAAGGGTTAGATTTCCCACTTCTGTCCATATTTTCCTGCCATTTAAGATAGTAGATCTTGAAATGTTGCTTTAATTTATGCAACAGCCACTTCCCAAAGCAGCACCCTGAGTCCTCTGTGGCAGTAACCAATGCTTTGGGCTGACATGTGTCTTCCACAGTGTCGCATGCAGATGAATCACTTTGTAGCAGTGAGACAGAAACAGCCCACTGCAGGTGTGCGAGGCCAACTGGGAGGCCTGCTAGAGGAACCTGAGTGGAAGAGGAACAAGCTTTGGATTTAAATGCTGACCTACTTCTCTTCTGCTCACCACTACTCCACTCACTTAAAGACACGCTCAACAGCCCCCTCTAAACCTGATCATTTCCAGCAGCTCCACATAAGAACAGAAGGAAAAGGCAGCTTTAAAGTTACAAAGACCAAAATCAGCACTTGTGTGTGTAGAGTTTAGAGCAGGGGTGAGCAATTAATTTTACACGGGGCCACACAAGAAAGCTGATTCGTTTCAGGGGCCACACCAACAAGAATGCAAACTTGATTCTGTTCAACATTAACATTTTTCCCTATTTTCAAATGCCTCCTCTTATATATTTTGATGATCTTCTACTGGTAAACTGAAGAATAAGACATTTCTGTCAAAATGTGAAACTGTGGTGTGGCTCTAATGAGTAAACACTCTTATGGAAGTGATAAACATTAAAAATACAAACAGTCATTGCATCAGCATTTCATTTCACGTTAAGCTTCTTAGTTCTCAGATATAAATAACAGTTTTTGCTTCATATTACCTCTTCAGAAAAATCAATCCTTCTTGAGCTTGAACAACACAGTGAAATCTTCATTTGCTCAGGTCTGGTTTAGAGATTGGTGAGAGTTCTTCTTAAGTAACGCCAGTGTCCCTCGATTTACTCGTCAAATCAAGGGCAAAAAAATTGCTTTTTTGGTGAGTTTGTAATCTCAGCGCTGATCCGATAGACCTCATATTAGCCCAGAAATAAACTGTCCAAGAAAATCTTAAATGCTTGAATTTAAAGGGGGGTATTGAAACACAGATGGCTTTAGCGGTTTAGATCGAGCTCCATGACGTTCGCCCTTCAGATCTGAACTGTGCCCCCCCCCTCTGCTTTCCCATATTTTACATATGGATCCAAGGTAGAGCTGATGGATGTCCACACTGAATGTGTGCAAATGAATAAAGAAAGAAAAAAAAAAAAAAAAAAGTACATTATCCATTTCACAGATGTTTTTTAGGGATTGATATGTCGTATTTCTAAGAGCCGCATGCCTGAAATAGCACAAGTCTTAAATCACTAGGTCATCACATAATGATGTCCTAACTGGTTCATGACATGTTGGAAGGATGGGACCTCAAACACCAAAGTCTGCCAGTAACTCTTATTGACTGGCCTCGAAGGGTTGACCAATCAGAGGGAAGGGTTTTTTTTTAATCATTTGTTGCTGCCTTTTATCTATTTTTGCCAATTTAAAATTATATTTATTGCTTCTTCCTGCTGTTTTTCCACTCTTTGCTACTCAGTTTGTTGCTATTGCCAAGGTAGTTTTCAACTGATTGTCTCTTGAGAAGGGAACATGAACGGCAAAAAAAAAAAAAAAAAAAGTATCTAGTATTCTGACCCTTTTCAAGTTAAAGAAATATTTCAGCCTGAGATTAGAACATTGTAGCAGGACATGTTGCCATTAATTGCCCAGCTGTAATTTCAGTAAGTCTATTTAAATTAAGTGAAAGCACATATGCCAGATACCATTTTTGTCTGTATTACTGCCTTTTGTACGTGGTTAAGATTTGTTTTTGTGATTGTTGATGGGGAGAAGCTCACAACGAGGCTTTTTTAACACTGTGCCAGAAGGAAGCTGATCACTCGATAACAGCAATCAGAAAATGAAGCTTTTTGTGAAGTTCAGTCTGGAGGACTATTTTTTCTGCCTGAATTTTATTACATGCTTTTCTGGCATCACTTCTCCTGTGCATAATTCTTGCTGCTTTCAGGGCTTTCAACTGAGATCTCATCAGCTGGGAACATGAATCCAACATCACTGCAAAAAACACACAATTGTTCCTATCAATCATCTCACTGCAGTCTTCTAAACATGATTCCTTCTCTGCTTTTATTTTCCCTCACGCTGCCTCTGAACACACCCCTCTGCCTTCCTCCATCCCCCCAGTCTTGGTAGCTTTTTCATTTTATCATTTCATCAGTCCCGCAGAAGTCATCAGCCACCTCAACCAGCAGCACCCCCCCGCCACCACCACCACCACTGTCTAGACACCATGGGGGATTTATCTTCCTGCCGCTGCTGCTGCTGCTGCTGCTCAGGGCAGATGCCTTCGATTACTAAATCTCCCTGTTGGGTCTGAGCACCAAAGATTTTCTAAAATGACTAATTATCATATCATCTGTTACAATGCATGATTATCCAAAACTCTGTCTGTCTCTGTCTTGATTGAAATGACAATCTAATCTAACTGCTGCAGCCGCTGTAGAACTAAATGTATATTTATGAAGATTTAATTCCCTTTTTGTAATCTGAATCTGTTTTTCTTGTAGTACCACTCCCTAGTCGTTTGAAGATAGCACGTTTTTCAGGGGCAGTGCCTCTGGCATGGTTGAAGTTGTGAAAAGAAGAATAGTTTAGCCACTACTCAAGTAAACACAGCGTTTGATGCTCCTGGAGGAGTAAAATCATCCAATCATTGCTGATAAGTCAGTAGAAGTGATGAGTTCACCTAACTTGGTAAAGTTGATGATAAATAATAAAATAAGGTACAGTGACGAGGAACAGCAGCCCCACTGAGTTTTATAAAAGAACAAAAGACAGCCACATTACAGCAATAACATCTGCTTTACGGCACCCTGCAGTGACGAGTGATGGTCCATGTCACCGATTTTCTTTCCAATCTGATTTCGAGTACAATTCAGGGGAGTATTGGCGATCAGATACTATTAGTACAGATTGGACTGATATAAATAATTGATCTTGTGTGTAGATAAATTGTTACTTTTTAATCCATCTTTTCAAGTTTATAGATTTCTCAGTTCACCATGGTAGTTTTATTGCAAATGTTCTGTATAATATAATGACACCTGGTCTTTGTATAATCCACTTGAAATAATTGATTCTTTTGGGAACCTTACCTAAATCAATCCAGCATTTTTTTTTTGCCTATGTGAGATTATCTCAGTGGTTTTCAAATTACTGCTCCAAGCTGAACTGGTGCAGCTATTTGTTCACACATGTATTTAATTTGTTACTTTTTTCACAAACATATTTATTCATTTCAAAAACTCCAACAGTGACGGTATTTGGTGTTGCTTAAAGCTCCAAATGTTCTCCCTCTGGCAGGCTTTAAGCCTTGACACTATCAACCACACTGTAAAAAATTGCTAAAATACTGGCTGCAGGGATGCCAGTACTTTTCTGTCATGTTAGAGTGCATGTCATGTATTTTTATTTTAAGTATAATACTGTTTTTTGGATTGCAGTATATGACTGTAAGATACAGTAAAACACTGGCAATGCCACCACCAGTGCTTTACTGTTATTTTACAGTCATATACATTTTATGTACAGGAATTTTCATAAAGAGTTGTGCAAAAACACCATCACTATACTGATAGCTAGGAAGCCAGCCGATGCCATGGAGCATAGACAGCCTGTGTCACTGCCCCCCCCCCCCATGCTTTATGAATGTACAGCAGGATCTCATGCAGATTTCATGGTAACGATAACTGTTAGGATACAAACCACAAAGACACACAAAGTAAAAGCTTTGCTAAACAGCTGGGAGAGGCTGAGGTGAGTTGAAAATTCGAAAACAAAGTGAGCAGTGATACATTAGAAGAAAGTGTTCCAGGAGGGGAGGGGTGTGTTCTGTCTGCAAGTTTTATGGCTCAATATATAAAAATAAAATGACATAGATCAAAAAGCAGTTTGTCATAAAAACAGAGCAATTATTGCAACCGTGAGTGAAGAGGGAACAAGCGCCGCGGCACAAAGCAACATGTGAATTGAGAAATGGAAACATTCCTGTCAAAAGGCTGTACAGAAAAAAATGTGCATTGTTACATTGTTCCCTGTCTGTAAGGAGCTGTTTACTGTCAGGATGGAGTTGGGGACTTCAAACTCTGCTCTCCTTCCAAGCATGTGCTCTCACCTTCTTAAAACCCAATGCAAAAATACAGGTACTTTTTGTTTTCTTTCCTTGGAGCATACAGTCAAATATTGTTTATAACAGTTATTATACGCTAGTGTCCTGTATTTACACAAAACAGGATTTTACCACTTAAATGTCTTCATAAATTAACAGTAAATCTTTACAGTGCAGCTTTTCAGATGGAAGACATGTTTTGTGCCAGGTTAAAAACATTTTTGTTTCTGCTGTGGCTTTTGATTGGTTCGGTTTGTATGTGGTTTCTGCTACTTCTGGAGCCAGCCCCAAGTGGACACTTGACAAACTGCAGTTCACCATTTCAGCAATGCCTCATATTTCTAGACTTTTACTTTTGGGGGTTGTTGCTTGGTGACAACATGCGAGGAGATGCAAACATGATGTGATCAGTTTGACATCAGATCGTTGTCCCATGTTTCTGCTGAGCCTTGCAGCTCACTGTAATGATTACTTCACTTTACAGTTTTGGATGATTCAGGTCGGTTATGATCCAGTTTAAAGTGAAATAAACATTTCAATGCAGGGGGTAAAACATGAGGGAGTCTGGAAAGTGTCTCTGTTTTCTGCCCAGGGACTTCAGATGTGGATTATCTAATTCTGTAGCTAAATGACTGTACTGATAAATGACCGTCAAAATGTTCTAATAAAACTAATCAACTGGACATACAACTTCTGATCCTGACATGAAAGAGAGGAATCAGTTGTTGACTTGACCTGTCATCCCTTTAATCACTGATTACATCTGTTATATTTCTGACTGAATTCATTTGATGTCACATCCGTCAGTAGAAAACAACACATGCAGTTTGAATTGTGCCGTGTGAAGTAGTAATAAAGGCAAAATACTCAGTGTTTACAGTGTATTTGAATGTTTTCATCTGCAGCAGCCACCGAAGTGTGATAGCAGGGCACCATTACCCGTTGAAAGTAGACAGTAATAAAGCAAATATGTCATAGAAGTGTAATGGATTTTGCTATCTGCAAAAACTTCATCATGCAGTATATCACATATAGTGTGGAGCTCCACAGCTTGGGGTATAATTCATTTCCCTCAGGAACACACAAAATACACAAAATACACTAAAGTGTGAGAGTGTTCTGCAGGCCCTCTCCTGCAGCCTGCCCTGTCTCACCCTGCAGTATTTTATTTTACATACTGCTCCAGCAGGGCATAAGTAAGTGAATTTCCTGTCCCTCTGCTTCTTATTACAAATGTTTTCCTAGACGTCCTGAAGCTAAAGCTGGAGCCATGTTCTGGGCACTTGCATTGAAAGCATGGAAAATCAATGAAGAAGTACCAGTGATCAAGAAAAACTTTCCTGTAAAACTATCTGTGTTACCATCATTTGTCTTCTACACTCTGGTTCATAACCCAGGACTCGTTGCCATCAAAATACATAAAAACCCAACTCTGCTCTTTCATCTGAAAACCCAACTGCAACTAAACTAAGCACTAAAAGGAAGGCATTTTTTATTTGTAGATTATTTCTTTAATATAACAATGTTATATAATAATAATAATAATAATAATAATAATAATAATAATAATAATAATAATAATAACAATAATAATAATTTTATTTATAAAGCGCTTTCAATCAAAGTGCTGTACAGATACTAAAAACAATCAATAAAACAAACAAACAAACAATATGCCAATAAATCTTATACAGTTCTGGTCAAAGTCTCAACACAAATTAAAAAACTGCACAAATTAAAGTTTTACACCAATGGATGATTAAAAGGTTCTAAGTAGAGTTTCAAAATGCACAACGAAGAAATGAGAATGAGACAACACTATCACTGCAGAGAGATCTGCTTTTTCCTCCAATGGAACAATGGAGCTGACCCTTGTTCAGGGGGGTCAAACAGCGACTGGCTGTGTGTGGATGTTACAGGGGCGTCCTTCATGACTGAGGGCCCTGCTCTGTCTGCTAATGACTGGGTTTTTCAACAGGACAACGCTGCTGTTCACAATGTCTGCCTGACAGAGGACTTCTTCTTCTTCCAGAGGAATAATCTCACTCTTTTGGAGCATCCTGCCTGTTCCTCTGATCTAAATCACAGTGAGAACATTATGAGATGGATGGAGAGGGAAGTTTATAAAAATGGACGTCAGTTTCAGACAGTGGATGACAAACATGAAGCATCTTCACCACTTGGAGCAACGTTCCCACAATCCTCCTGGAAACACTCACATCAAACATGAACAAACTAATGTTTGAAGTGATCAAAAATGGAGCTCACTCCCATTTTTTGATTTTATTTTTCAAACTTTATCCAGAATTTTTTACGGTGTAATAGAGCAATATGAACATTTTTGCAATTTTTCAACTGTACTTCAAATTTTGATCAACAGTGTATTCTCTTTTTTTCAAACGGAGCCACATTTGTGAGGAACATGCNGGGGGTAAAACATGAGGGAGTCTGGAAAGTGTCTCTGTTTTCTGCCCAGGGACTTCAGATGTGGATTATCTAATTCTGTAGCTAAATGACTGTACTGATAAATGACCGTCAAAATGTTCTAATAAAACTAATCAACTGGACATACAACTTCTGATCCTGACATGAAAGAGAGGAATCAGTTGTTGACTTGACCTGTCATCCCTTTAATCACTGATTACATCTGTTATATTTCTGACTGAATTCATTTGATGTCACATCCGTCAGTAGAAAACAACACATGCAGTTTGAATTGTCCCGTGTGAAGTAGTAATAAAGGCAAAATACTCAGTGTTTACAGTGTATTTGAATGTTTTCATCTGCAGCAGCCACCGAAGTGTGATAGCAGGGCACCATTACCCGTTGAAAGTAGACAGTAATAAAGCAAATATGTCATAGAAGTGTAATGGATTTTGCTATCTGCAAAAACTTCATTATGCAGTATATCACATATAGTGTGGAGCTCCACAGCTTGGGGTATAATTCATTTCCCTCAGGAACACACAAAATACACAAAATACACTAAAGTGTGAGAGTGTTCTGCAGGCCCTCTCCTGCAGCCTGCCCTGTCTCACCCTGCAGTATTTTATTCTACATACTGCTCCAGCAGGGCATAAGTAAGTGAATTTCCTGTCCCTCTGCTTCTTATTACAAATGTTTTCCAAGACGTCCTGAAGCTAAAGCTGGAGCCATGTTCTGGGCACTTGCATTGAAAGCATGGAAAATCAATGAAGAAGTACCAGTGATCAAGAAAAACTTTCCTGTAAAACTATCTGTGTTACCATCATTTGTCTTCTACACTCTGGTTCATAACCCAGGACTCGTTGCCATCAAAATACATAAAAACCCAACTCTGCTCTTTCATCTGAAAACCCAACTGCAACTAAACTAAGCACTAAAAGGAAGGCATTTTTTATTTGTAGATTATTTCTTTAATATAACAATGTTATATAACAATAATAATAATAATAATAATAATAATAATAATAATAATAACAATAACAATAATAATAATTTTATTTATAAAGCGCTTTCAATCAAAGTGCTGTACAGATACTAAAAACAATCAATAAAACAAACAAACAAACAATATGCCAATAAATCTTATACAGTTCTGGTCAAAGTCTCAACACAAATTAAAAAACTGCACAAATTAAAGTTTTACACCAATGGATGATTAAAAGGTTCTAAGTAGAGTTTCAAAATGCACAACGAAGAAATGAGAATGAGACAACACTATCACTGCAGAGAGATCTGCTTTTTGCTCTAATGGAACAATGGAGCTGACGCTTGTTCAGGGGGGTCAAACAGCGACTGGCTGTGTGTGGATGTTACAGGGGCGTGGAAGTACTGACTCCCGGGACGAGACAGACGATTACTGACCCAAAAAGTTGTCCTGTTGCGACGACAAGTGTTACAGACGGACTGTCTCCTGAAGAAGAAGAAGGTCTCCTTATTAGAGTCTCTTTTGGAGCATCCTGCCTGTTCCTCTGATCTAAATCACACTGAGAACATTATGGGATGGATGGAGAGGGAAGTTTATAAAAATGGTCGTCAGTTTCAGACAGTGGATGACAAACATGAAGCATCTTCACCACTTGGAGCAACGTTCCCACAATCCTCCTGGAAACACTCACATCAAACATGAACAAACTAATGTTTGAAGTGATCAAAAATGGAGCTCACTCCCATTTTTTGATTTTATTTTTCAAACTTTATCCAGAATTTTTTACGGTGTAATAGAGCAATATGAACATTTTTGCAATTTTTCAACTGTACTTCAAATTTTGATCAACAGTGTATTCTCTTTTTTTCAAACGGAGCCACATTTGTGAGGAACATGCATCAGCAGGACGAGCAGCAGAAAAAATTGTTGAATCCTCTGAAATGCTACTTCAAAATACATTTTTGCAAGGTCTAAGTTATTCAAAAGAAAACTCTCAATCTAGATCATTCTGTCAATACCAAAACCACAAATTAATTTTACAAAAACTGATATATTAAATCTGGCTGATTGCTGTTGCCTCTGCTCAAAGAATAATTTCATTTCCGCTGTCAAATAGAGTTGAAGTGATTAAGTTTGTGCTCATTCCATGTCATCAAAGCTTCATTTGTACTTTCTAAAGCCAGGCACGAGAAGCACACTGTGATAATTAGAGCCTAATGGAGTAAGTGAGACTTCTTTTGTGTTAATCATAACAAAGAGCTCTAACCACATGAGGCTGAGTGATTACACCCTGCAAGGACACGTAATCCCCACATCACTGGGCAAATAAATAAATAAATGATCAAATACAAGATGGTTGACAGAAGCAAATGAAGGCCTTTTTCTGGATAATTGCTCTACATAAATCAGGCTCCATATCCTATTACCACCTTAATAGCTGCTGAAGACACGTCTCACTTAAAATCACTCTTCTTTGTGCCGCTGTGACTTGACAGGCAGTCCAAATTGATGTTTTGTCTACTTGCGGTTTTGCCCTTTTGAGTTCTTTGAACAGCTTTTACCTGTTTGTGCCACGTACTAATTGGCTGTTTTGTAAACACGCTGGTGCCCACACTTATATTTATCTGTGGTTTCATTCCTGGTTGTCCCACAGAGAGCAGTGTCATGCAGAGTCCCATCTTCACCAAGCAGCCTGGCAGCATCGTGTATCCTGTGGAGACGGTGGAAAGGAACAGGGAGGTTCTGTTTAGCTGTGAGGCCCAGGGAAGTCCACCCCTTATGTACAGGTGAGTGTGTGACTTCAGTGTTTTAACTGTCCTCTTCTGTGCGCTCCCTATTGTTCCTCCCCAATGCTTTCTGTTTTAGGTTCCTCCCAATTTCGACCACTTGTCACCTTAAAATGCCTCCCTCTGGCCTAGGAGTGGGCAGCTTTGGCTTCAGAGTAAGCTATTGGATACTTATATGATCCATATAGTGATCCAGAAACATAATATGGTACCTCAAACCTTTGACATGACAAACAGAGGGTCCTTTCTGTTAAAACCCTGATTTTACATGAACAGAAATACAAATTTGATGACATAACTGAAAACTGTTGATATACAGTATTTACCACAAAAATCAAGGTGTGAACTAATAGGATAATAAATAAAGAATATGCGAGATGCAGAGAGATAGACACAGACGGGGATGGATACATAATTAACCATTCTAACCTTACTAATATCACACATCTACCACCATCCTAACTGCCCCTGCAATTATAATCAAGTGAGGAGTACAGAAGGATTACATCAGGACACCATGACAGGTGCTCATGCAGGGCCTACAACAAGCTGCTCCAATCTCCTAGGGCCAGTTGTTTAAAGCGAACCTGATCAGCTCATGGTTATCAGATTAGATCAAATTTTAAAACCGGTTGTTCAGAAGCAGAAGAAGGATTCTGAAATCAGATTGGATCGCATAACCAGTTTTAATCAGGGTCAAACCTTCATTCTGTGTTTTCTGAACTTTTTGAGTGATTTGAATAACGGTCCAGAAGACAAAAAAAGGAATAAGAAAACTGAATTTTCCTGATCAAACAAAGGGAAAATTGGTCAAAACATACAACAGTTGTGGTGCGCAGAAGGCCTGGTGGATTAGGTCACGCAGCATTAGGTTCACCCTTGAGCAGGTGCTCCGGGTCCAAATCTGACCTGTAGTCTGTTTCCCTCTTGTCGCCCCCCACTCTCTCCCCCTCTCTTTCTCTGTCCACTATCCTCCTCTATCAAATTAATGACATGTAAAAGCCCAAAACATAAAATCAGATCATATAATGAATCGTTTAGCGTATATGAGTCAGTGACACTTTTGAGTCTCAAAATTACAATAAGTAAATAAATAATAATAAAAAAATAATGATGATAATAATAATAATAATAATAAGAAGAAGAATAAGAATAATAATACAACTGAAGTTATAAGCAAAGTTCAGCATTTTTTTTCTGTGTATCAACGTGTGCAATTTTTATTGCCCACTGAAACTTATGTCAATATGCCACATTGTCAAAAAGTGTATACCCCATGACAAAAATGTTATGTAAGCTTGTTTCTACACCCAAATATGTGCCAATTCCCCATGCTAGATTGATAAATGGGGGCCATTGTTTTTAATAAGAAAATAAGACCTCTAAATAGAACATTTTGTATATCAATCATAGATTTAAGCTTTTTACTGCAAGACATATTTTGTTTCCCCAAATGACACAAGTGCATTACATTCAAGTCTAAAAAGCTGAGGTTGGTTTCATCAGAACAATTCTCAAGATACTCAGAGAATCCACAGTGAACCCTCTAAACATACTAAAAATGTATGAGTCAACAGTTTTTTGAAGATTTGTTTCTTCTTCCCCCCCCAAAAAAAGATATTGAAATTTATTGTGTCATTTGAACTCGTAAATACGATTCTGAGTTTGATATATTCACCATAAGAAAGCATTTTTGTGGGTAGTAAATATAATCCATAGTAATTGTCTAAACCATACTCAAGAAATTAAGGTCAGCAAGTGAACTGTATTACAATGGATAAACCTGACCTTTGCCTATTTTTAACAGTTAAAAATTCTACACAAACTGAGTAATATTATTTACCCAAATAAATTTGGTGTGAAGTAACGGGTATGCACACTATAAAAAACAACCTGTCAAAATGACTCAATTTAATTGAGGTCGCAATTTGCACTCAGTATGATTGTGTGAATTTTACCCCAATTTTGGGGGTAATTATTACCTGAATATATCAAAAATAATATTCTCAAATAACTTGGCACTCCACAGTTTGGAGCAGTAGGATAGATAGTGATTCACCCATGTAAAGCTGCATCTCATGCTCACTGCGTGCCCTCCTCACTGATGGTCACAAGGTAAAATGTGATATTTCTAAATACCCTTCAACCATGAGTAAATCCTACTCCTTTGTAACAGGTATTTAGTCATCGAATCTATTTCATAAAGTTAAGAAGAATTTACACAAATTATCTGAGTATATTATTGTTGATACATTCAGGAAATATTGACTCCAAAAATTGGTAAAATGTATACAGTCAAACTAAGTGCAGATTGTTACCTTCAATAAGTTGTTTTCTATAGTGTTTATCTGGGCAGCTTCAAAGTTCATTCTTTTCATTCCATTTGACATTCTACAGATTTAAACAGATTTAAAGTTCCAGTTCTTCCAAAACAGTCAGTTAAAACGGAACACTAAGATTTTTATCTGGGGGAAAAAGTTGTCTTATTTTCAACACAAAATGCACAGTAACATTGCATGAGTAGGTACTGTCACTTGCGTATAACTCATTTTGTCATAGAAAAACCAACAAATCCCATGTACTTATGTATTAATAGAAGTCATGAAATATCAGAATAAAATGCACCTATTTCTACCTGCTGTTTTTTTACAGAGCTGGTAGCCCACATTGTTATATGTTGTCCCATATAGAGCACAGGTATTAATCCTAAAACTGTGTATCCAGATCTGAGTGATCCAATCCAATGTTGCTTTGAAAAACCAACATAAATCTAAAACGGATAATGTAATCCTGGATAGCAAAATGAAAGAGAGATTTCCAAATCTGGATCTTTTGATCCAGATTACATCTTTTGAACAACTGGCCTTGACATCTGACTTTCTCCTTTCACCCAAACTAACATGGAATAAACCAAACCTGACTACGATGAAACCTGGGAGCTCTTTTCATGATTCAGGTCAGATCAATTTGAGGAATAAACCTATAATAAAAATTATATTGCATTTATTAGATCCCCAAATAAGATATTTTTCTTTTACATGAGTTATATGGACTGAAGTGCTGTGAGATGGTGAAATTTTTTTTTTTAAAACAGCACTTTTTATGTGAATACTTTAAGGATTAATTGTTGAATTTTTGTAATAAAGCACAATAAAAATAGAACCATATGACAGCCCCCGTTCATTTATGAGAAAGATCCTGTTTGTATGGGATTCAGGGTTGTCAGGTTCAGTTGCTGGTTGAAAAGAGAAGTTGAAGTGACCAAATGTTGCCTGTTTTTACATCAGACCCCTTGAAAACAAGGTGCTGCATCTTAAGGTTTACCCTGAGATGATAACATTTCACTTCTATCATCCCCAGAGTGTGAAGAATAGAGCTCCAGCAGCCAGGGGACAAAGCAGGTATCAGAGGGTTGCCAGATCTGACTGACAGCTTCCAGCCCAAACACAATAAAAAAAAGCCAATCTCAATAAAACCAGCCCCAGTCTGAACCTCTTCAGAGGACTTAGGGAAACAAACCAGGAAAAAAAACAAGTGGTTTTTTTTTCTGATCCTGATCCTGAGCAGATTTTTTTGTCTTTGCCCTGTGCATATTTTATTTTCCTTTGCTGTTTGGGATTAGTCAGCCCTGAGTGTAATAACTAAACTTGGTATTTGTTATGTTTAGTTTTGTTAGTTAGCCATTATATTTTAGTTACACTTTTGTATATAACTGAATAGATTTCACTCCCTTGAGATGGTTAAGAAGTTGTGACACCACCAAAAGATGATGTGAGCAGTATCTCTAAATGTGGTTAATAGGTCAACGATTTAAGAATAAAGTATCAAGGGCATCAATTAAAATAAAATAATATGAAGAAATCAAAATGATACAAAATAGCAAAAAAAGTAAGAAGCATTATACAGATGTTCAAGAGAAGAGAGAGAACGGGTATTGTATGATTGTCAGTCAATTTACAAGACGTGAAATTCAAAACAAAAGAGGGACTGAAGTGTGTGACCATGAATCCATTAGGATTTATCATTTCCCTGGTTAACATGCCATTATCCATATGACGATTAGTTATTCCATCAATGATGTAAGGATCGCATTCATGTACAAAGTCACGTGACTCATACGGGAATCACATAAAGGAGGGAAAAATCTGATTTCTGTGTTTGAAAGTTTGTTTGTATAGTTGGTGTTTTATGAGTACTTCCATAAAATAAATAATAAAAAAAAATATGTACAAATATATATATATATATATATATATATATATATATATATATATATATATATATATATATATATATATATATATATATATATATATATATATATATAAACAGGAAAGAATTCCTCCGGATAAATCTGAAATGATTCAAAAAATGATGATTGGCATGAGAGTTGAAAAAATATTCAACCACAATGATAGTTACTGAAACAAATGAACAACATGTCAGTGCTCATCATCATGGCAGGAAACTTTTTCAACTGATTCACAATAAGAAAAGAAAAACTGTCCTTTTCATCCTGTGATTTGTATAATTATCCTTCGCATGCATCTAATGAGCATCATTTTCTTGGCAGCAGTAAATGTCACCATGAGTAATCTTCTGATTATCATGAGGGAGAGGAGGACTGAGGGATGGAGCAGCTCAGAACACGAGTGAATTATTGATCAATGATGATTTCTCTGAGTGCTGATGATGCTCGCTGCTGGGCGGCGTGGGAATGGCGAGGAGTTTTTGTGTACAGTCTGTTTGAAACCACACTCTAAACATTCTGTCCTTGAAGTGACAACTATGGATTATTTTGTAATCTTTTTAAAGCTAATGGGAATAAAAACAGTCTTCCCCACTTAAACCTCATAGCACTCTGTTATGTCTAGTTTCTGTTTCATGAAAGATGTAATTCTGTATAAGTGATTATCAATTCAGGTTATAATTTCACCTTCAATAACCTCAATGAAAACTGAGCTATAGGTAAACCTTAGCACAATAGTTTTAGGAATCCTTATTGGTCCGTGTACCATTCATTTCATTGATAATCAATTATAAATCAAAAAGCAAAACAATGAAAAAATGTTTGTTTTCCATTTTTTATGTTTTAAAATGAAAATGTGTTCCTTTTCAATGTCTCATTATTTGGTTTAGATTAAACAGAAGGAAAGATGAATTACGGGTCACAGGCTGATTCAGATTTTATTATTCAATTTTTCAGATCATAGTGACCTGAGAGTTGTTCACGGATTAGCTTCTTTGTCAAGAAAATAAAGGAAGTGGTAGTTTCACAGATGGACAGCTATGTTTTTATTCAAGCTAAAGGAGTCGACAAAAGAGTGGATATTTGAGTGTCATCTAAAACACTCAAGAGTGAACCCCCGCCTCCCCCACACACATTAGAGTAGAGATGGTGAAAGCCAGAACTGAACCTGCTGAATTCCCCCCTTGCTTTGCATGTGTGTGTGTGTGTGTGTGTGTGTGTGTGTGTGTGCGCGTGTGTATGCACACACCTGCTTATGGAAAGAGAGAATCCTCAGCAACTTCAACTGACATTCTTTTCTGCCCATTTATCACAAAAATATACTAAGAAACAAAACATGTAATTGCATTAGTCAACACCAGTGTTGTAATGTAATGAAGTACAAATACTTTGTTGCTGTGATTAAGTGGAATTTTCACACATCTGTATTTTATTTTGTGTGAGTGTAGAAAAGTTATCCCACAAATATGATTTTTTTTTTACAGCCTTGTTTGGATTCAAAGTCAGCACCAAATTACATGAATCAAAAGGATGAGCACTGCTGCATGGATCACATATTGTTCTTTTCATCTCAGACAGTTTAATCCATACACTCTACATGACATTTCTGTTCTAAAAGTGGAAACCATAAAGTCTTAATCTGACAAAGCCTGAAGCAGCTTCACTGACAGTGAATCAGACTTTTCATCCTGAGGAGTCACAAACCTGAAAGTCTTCACGAGGTGTAGTAACGTCAGAATTATCACTACTTCATCTCGTGCACAGAACAAAGGACCATAATAGTTCGTCGTATAACAGTGAGACAGGAGTCTAAGTCAGGAGAAAAACAAGACTTGGTCAGACGAGGTCCTAAACAGAGAACTATACCGTTGTTCTCTCGGAACCGGCTGTTGTTTCCAGATTTCAAAAAGACTTGTTCATCCTCCCAAATCAAGCCCAAGCTGATCAGGATCATAGGAATGTATTACATGACTTCTATTTTGTGCTGGATTTCCCTTTCAACCCCCTGCTGGAGATGTGTCTTGTCTATTTGTGGCTTAGGATTGCACACTAAGCTTTGCATGCACAGCGCTCAAACCTCTTTTTTTTCCTGACAGAGTTCAAAGAGCAGCTCTTTTACCCCCCCCCCCCCCCATACACCATTAGTCTACTCCGAGTGTGTTACGAGGTGTTGCAGCATCTCTGGCAAGTAAACTTCAAATCAATCATGTTTGCTCACTGAAATTGCTGGGGTGAGATTTGGAGGGATTGGTGCATTTTATACTGGGGATTGAGCCAGCTTAGAGGATGACCTAATCAGCTGTTTTCTGTCAAGGTCGCTGTGCGGGCCTGTCAGCGCGGCTGCCGCCTGTTAGAGATGTGTTGCCACTCGCAGACAACTGCTAAATCATGCTCAAAGTTCATTAATTGCACGTCACACAGCAGTAAATTGTGACAGTTTGAGCTGCAGTGTTTACATTAGGTGTCACGGGAGAAAATACGTGTTGGGTTTTGTGAGCACTGCTGAGTAATAAAACTAAAGTGAAGACACACAAAGCTGTTTGTTCATGTTTTCAAAGAGGAGGGGGAAGGTCTTTGCAGAAAAAAATAAAAGAACGTGCTCTGAAGTCAAAAGTTTGAAGTCATTTATAAAGGGATAATGTAAAAGGAGTAATAATGATAGATATAAAAACACATCAGCAGCTAAGTGGAAGTGGATTTTGGTGTAACTTGGTTGGTGCTAAAGTAATTAAGAGTGGAGCTTAAGGCTGCAGGAGGCTTTCAGGGAGAAGAGACATGACAGGACTGGGACAAGCAACACCCCCAGAGTAATGGAGTTCAGTTCCATGACAGAGCAGAGCGAGGGGGGGTGAAATGTTCTTGCTGAGTCTGGCTTCTGGGCCCTCTTGGCTAACCCGCTCAACCCCCCCACCCCCCAGTCTCTTGAGGTGGGCCCTGATAGTTCCCCAACCTGCTTTTATGACCCCTCCTGCCTCCACCAAGTCAGAGCCCCATTCCTTCAATCATAACTCAGCTTTGAGCCTCAGCGTGGTTCCAGCGTGGAACTGGACCATAATCTGACACAACTGACCCCACATCCAGTTGAGCAATGTTCAGATTACAGGCTTTAATGCTCAAATCCCATTTCTGTTTTTCTGTTCGGATTACTTTTCTTCAAGGGGCCTGTCTGAAGAGGTTCGGTTTAACATTAATTGTGTCACACACAGAATGTTGTTCACAGAGGTGAATATACACGGAAAAAATTATTATGTGCCGTCAGGCATGATAAAATCACATTTCCTGATTTTTACAGAATGACAGATAATTAAAATCTTTATTAATAAAAATAAATAAAATCAATGTCAGTCTTTCTAGTATGAGATGAATTTGATTGAAACATATAAAACCAATGAGATAAGGTTTCATATAGCCAATTGTCTGATTTGTGGTCTTATTTAAAAACAAATGTGTGGCTGCAGCCAGCAAATTTAAAAAAAAAAACAAATATGTTAGTCCAACATAAAACAGTTGATTCAAACAGCTTAATAAACTCATATTGTGTTTTTCCTTTTGAAAATACAAAGGTGTCTAAAACTTGAGAGGTTACTACAACAAGTAACTGTCATGAAACTGTGTCATTCAGTTAGAAAGGAGCAGTATTTGACTTTTGGCTTACACACATGATTGAGTTGAACTGACTGACAGCTTAGTTTGATCAATGCAAAACTTTGTTTTGGAAACAGATAAACGATTAAGTATATTTATCTTAATCAATTGTGTTTATTATACTTATATATGTAATTTCAAGTTGTTACCAATTGAAATTATTCAGTTAAGTTGGTGCTACTGTTTCCTTTTTTCAGTAGTCTTTACTGGTGTGGGAAAATTATGCCATTGTATAAAAAGGATTGAATGCTGGTAGATTTTGCCTTTTTTTAGCAACTTTCAGAATATTTCTGTAACTATGAAAATTAGAGCGAAAAAGTGCATTACTCAGGGTAAGTTTGTTGAAGTTGACCCTGTTACTGGTACAGCTGCGTCCTCTTTGACCTGCTGATTCTTAGGCTGAAACACAAAAACATGCACAGAGGTGCTCCAACAAAAACACCACACACTGAGCTGATCTTTTGGCTCCTCCCCCGAGCTACGTTTTTGTGGTTAGAGCTCAATAGCAGTTTACCAGCTGTAGATTAACTCCAATTTTATTTTCTTAAGTCCAGAAACTGTCATGATATTAACACCATTGTGACAACAATTGTCTTTCCCCACAAACCAAGTTCAAGAAATAATTTTCCAAAGTTTGAGACAATTTGTTCATAATAACTTGACTTTGGAGACCTTATTGTGTAAATATGGTTGTCATATTACTTTAGGTGTCTAGCAGCAGATTGTTCCAAACAGGATGTTTGTTGGTGAAAGACAAGAAAGAAGAGAAATGCAGGTCAGGGGATCCACTTTCTATCAAGCTCCCAAAGATGTGTGTCCATCTTTCCTTTATCCATTTATCCAGCGTGACTGCACTGCATTTGGTGAGAAGGTTCCTGCTCTGTTTTTTCCATGGTTCATGTAGTTTTTGTTGAGACTAGAGAAATCCTGACAGCTACACAAGACTGATATATGGGGGACGTTGATGTTCATGCTCAGTGTTTTTATTCATGTTTGCCTTGAAAGCATGTGCAGACTGATTCTTTGGAAAACCTGTGAGTGGAGCTCAAACAGCATCAGCCCCACTTAGTTTAAGGCCTATTTAATCTTTCTTCTTAAGGGAAGTGATGTCCAAAATAAACTGACATGCTGGTTTATAGAACCAACAGATGAAGGAAAACAGGTTATCATTTCATCAGAAGGCTGCAGTCACCTGGGTCATTCCACAAACTGCTGGTTAACAGTTACAGTTTCATTATGGAAATTGTTGGCAAGTCTGCCACTTTAAACTGAGAGCTGAAAGCAAAACATCAAACTTCTCTTTGAACAGGCCAAGACAAAATTACTGCAGCCCATTCAAAGTTGAAATCTTGGCAGTGAGTCTTACACTGACACTCCCCCGGGATCTCAGAGCCCCCACACCAGGCAGATGCAGCTGAACAGTGTTAGCTGCTCAACTAACAAGGCACTACCCCCGTAATCCATTTCCAGGGAAATCAAAGTTTTTCAGTGTTGTCTGTCTGTGGATAATAGAAACACACGGTTTTATTTTCACAGCGTGGAGGGCTGACCCTCAGAACCACTCCAGCACAGCAGCGTGCCTCCTTTTGTGGATGAATAATGAGTGAATTGATCAAACAGTGTTTTTTCCTTTGAAGTGATTCCATTAACAATCCTCAAGCACATCTGAGATGACGAGATATATGGTGATTTCTTTCTGTCGCTCTAGTATTCCAGGTTTGTGTACTCTTGACTTTGAATTATATACATATTTATTGTACTGCTTGTATGTCTGCTATGCCTCAATTTTCTATCATTGGATCATGCTGCCTGTGACGTGACGTTTCTGAGGTGTGATATGTCATACACACTCCTGAGCAAAGTGTTAAATAAGTTGAAAAATTGAACTAATTTATATTTTGCTCCGTTGGATCATTAAAATGTTCTTAGTAGTGTTTGGGAAGGCAAAAGAAGCAGTGGGGGTGAGACAAAAAGAAAATAAGTAAGCAATTTATGGCAAACAATAATCAAAGGTAGATGTTCTGTTTATCAGCTGATCAAAAGTTGAAGAGCACAGCCTTTATTAGACAACATCTGCACAGAAACATGGACTGAAGGTGATTTTCTCTCAGGTATTCAGACTGTCATGACCTCCTGATGGTAAAAACTAAAATCTTTCTCTCTTTGAACATGGTCACATTGTTGAGCTGCATAAACAAGGACTCTCACAACACAACGCCATCACTGCTGAGGTTGGACGCAGGAAGACAGACATTTAGAATTTCTTCAAAGATCCTGAGGGTTAGGGAGCAAAAAAAGTCAAGTGGTAGACCCAAAAACATTTCACTGATGCTGATTGCAAGACACAGGACGATCCTCGACCCAAATGAAGGCCGTTACAGGAGCCGACTGTTAATGTTACTGTAACTTTAACTGTTAATGTTACTGTAACTGTTACTGTAACTGTTAATGTTACCGTAATTGTTAATGTTACTGTAACTGTTCAAGTAACTTTAATGTTACTGTTACTGTAACTGTAACTGTTACTGTAACTGTTATTGTTACTGTAACTGTTATTGTTACTGTAACTGTTCAAGTAACTGTTACTGTAACTGTTACTGTTACTGTAACTGTAACTGTTGCTGTCACTGTTACTGTAACTGTTACTGTCACTTCTACAGTAACAGTAATTACTGGATGACAAACATGAAGCATCTTCACCACTTCGAGCAATGTTCCCACAATCCTCCTGGAAACACTCACATCAAACATGAACAAACTAATGTTTGAAGTTATCAACAAGAATGTCGAGCTCCTCATCACTGAGTCCTTTTTTCAAACTTTGACTTCTATTTTTGAGGGTTTTCAGTTTTGGTCTTCAACTTGTGACCAGCTGATGAACAGACTGTTTCACTTTGATTGTTTTTTGCAAGAAATTGTTTGAAGGTTTCTTCTTTTTTCTTTCTTTTTTTGTCTGGCTCTCATTTCTTCTTTTTTGCATTTCAAAACTCTACTTTGAACCTTTTAAAGATCCAACAGTGTAAAATGTAAACGTTTGAGCAGGTGTGGATCTTGAAATGAGGAAATGAGTCTTGTAGGTCTTCTTGTTTGTCTCATTCATGAAGATGGAGATATGCTCTGCAGTAAAATGTTCAGGCTATATGCAGCTGGGAGCCACTATCAATATGTGATGAATTATTCAAGAATGTATAGCACTGGTTTCCTCGGCTCTTTCTCATTGCAGACACTATTTCTATAACCCCAAAAATGATTGGGGCCAAACCTAACAGAGTGTGATTCTTGAAATTGGAGAAATTAATGTGATTTTTTTTTTTGTTAAGTGTCAAACTTCAGCATCACTTTGAGACGATGTGTGATTTTATGATATTTCAGTGATTTTCATACTCAGTGTTATTATTCCATGACTGCTACATACTACATACAGCATCTAACACATTATTATTGACAGCGTACTCTATATGCACTCTTATACGTGACCACCTGAAGGCACACACAAGTTCACGCTCTGAACACACACTTGTGCATGACTATGATGTGGAATTCTAGATTACAGGCTTCTTCTCCTTGAATTTTAAAACTCTTTCTAAAACCTTTTTAAGATCCAACTGTGAAAAATGTGAATATTTGCAATTTTTCAACTGGTCTTAACATTTTCTTTCTTTCAAAGCATGCAGACCTGCCTTCTTTCTAATTATGCATCAGTGCTCCAGAAGCATCACTGCTCATTTTGTGATATTTTGTTCTATTTTTCAGAAGTAAGTTAATTTAATCAATTTAACTTCTGGATTTAACCAGAAAAATCATGCAGCTTTATGATAGATGGGTGTACTGTTTGAAGAAAACACAAGGCTTAAGAAAATGAAGGGAGCGCCTAACATTCACAGCCACATGAGCCAGATGGTGTGGTATTATGCCTGTGTACACAGCCTGTTGTTACATGATTACATAAAGCATGTGCCTAA
>RPOG01000553.1:244479-306305 GCA_008086565.1 Thalassoma bifasciatum | reverse complement strand
CAGAGATAACAGGAGGTCATAGTTCAACGGTAGCATGCTAGCTAATGTTAGCCTTAAGGTTAGGATGATTACTGTGGCTCTGAAACTCAACCAACAGCTCAGTCCCTGTGAACGGTACCCTGAGCTGAGTCCAGCAGGCCTCACAGGTCAAGCCACTCACACACACACACACACACACACACACACACACACACACACATGCATGCTCACAGAGACATGCATACAGCTGTAAGGTCATTAGCAGGGCTGGCGCTGTCCTGTGACATAAGGTCAGACAGCTAATTACATTGGCCTTAAGATGAGACAGTGTAACACACTCACAAACACAGAACCACACACACACACACACAGAACCCCCCACACACAAGGACAGAGCCACACACACGGCCACATACAGTAGCTCCATACAGAAAGTAGAATGGGTAATGTGATAATGTGATTGTGATAATGACGGAACATCAAACATGAAGCATGACTGCATGGACGGGACCACCAGCGGAGGGACATGGGAAGTTAGAGAGAGAGAAAAACACAGAGAGAAGAGCAGTACTGTGCTGCAGCAGATATTCAAGTACCTTATTTTATTTCATTGAAAGCAGTTTCTTGTACTGTAGACAGCTGGAGTTTCTCTGCTGACAGCAGGATTGACTGATGGTCAACAACAGCTGATCAGTCTCAGTGCAGTCATGCAGCACATTCTCTCAAACTCATCAAGATCTCCTTACTTTATGCAGCCTTTCAGCTTTGATCCCAGGTTGCACCTGAAATTTAAAGAACATATTGCGGGTCATATAAAAATAAAGAAAAATAACATTTTGAAAGAATTTTCCAAATTTAAAAAACCACAGGGTCACTTGTAGATGTTTTAGTACAGTGGAGCTGTTAGCCTGGTATGCAAACTGGAACGGGTGGAATGATAGGGGGAGTATGGAGATGATGTGGTCAGCAAACCTTTCTTCATCTTTGATTCCAGCCAAGTTGCCACACCCTTCTCGTTACACTAATACCTCCGTCAAGTTCTATCTCAGTCAGGCATATGTCCCATATACTAGTCCACTTCGCTTAGATTCAAGCCCCCTTTCAGCCACCATACGCATACCAAACGCGGCATCTGGGTAATGGACCACAGGTCTTTCCAAGAGTATCTTCGTACACTTGTTCCATCTGAAATATCTTAAATTATTAAGCTGGTTTTTGGGGGTCCGTCGTGCCCGGGAGCTACGGCGGACTCCTTCTCATAGCTTCCCCAAATCGCCTGTGACATATAAGCACGTTTGCATTTACTCATGTAAATAAACCGATTTAAATCCTATGTTGATGTGTGGTCCTTGCTAGTGAAGTGGAGCTTTTAGCAAAATTTCGGGAGCAGGACCACACCTCAACATCACCCCTTCCGGTATATACACCCTCCTTACCCACCATATCCTGTTTGTTCTCTCTTCGTACGTCCCTCCCACCCTCCCCTTATCTATCTATTTCATACTTCATAGGGTCTTTAAATAAAAGGGGGGGTCCGTCGTGCCCGGGAGCTACAGCGGACTCCTTCTCATAGCTTCCCCAAATCACCTGTGACATATAAGCATGTTTGCATTTACTCATGTAAATAAATCGTTTTAAATCCTATGTTGATGTATGGTCCTTGCTAGTGAAAGGGGGAGTATGGAGATGTGGTCCTTAACCACCCTCTCAAAGCACTTCATGATGGTGGATGTGAGTGTGACGGGGCGAAAGTCGTTAAGGCTTGTGATGGCTGGTTTCTTTGGCACTGGGATTATTGTGGCTGACTTGAAACACGGAGGGACGACAGCCTGGTCCACTGAGGTATTGAAGATGTCTGTGAGCACGTGGGCCAGCTGGTCTGTACTTTTCCTTGATCAGCCGTCCTGGAATGTTGTCAGGGCCTGGAGCTTTCTGTGAGTTGACTTCTGTGCCTTTATATTTCATTCCTGATGCAGCCCAGTGCTCATGTTGTTTAACCTCTTAAGACCTGGCATCCACATACGCGGACATTTACATTTCCTCTCAGACCAATGAAACTTCATTTTTTATAACTTAAATCTATAAGCCGCAGGTAGGGACACTTCCCATGTCATCATATGTTGATATCACAACTTTACACCCATTTCATGACCAATAACACTTATAACTTAAAACTAGTAGCTATCTACTAACATTAGAAACAACTTCCTGTAAAAAGGCTGAGTTTAGTTTTTATAGTAATTAAGTCTTATTGATTCTAAAAAGCATGTAGAAATAAAATAATGCACACCAGACAAATGCCTGGGTCATAAGAGGTTAAAAAGCAAATTAATGAATAAAGTCAAAGATGCCGTGTGTTCCTGATATAGACTACGCATAGAATATAGAATATGCACCAACACACACCCTGGAATGCTTCGGTGATATCATGTACTCCACAAATACTGATATCCTCTTATCTACAGTCAGTCATAGAAAAGCATAAATGTTGATTACTCAAAGTCTCAAAAAGTTCAAACTCATAATTGCTCATATTTATATCAAAACCACCCAAAGAGGGGGTTTCTTGTTTACCTTTTAAATAAAATCACTGATACACCAATACAACCCAGGTCGATGTCAGTTAAAGACCCCCTGTCTACTGAAGAGGCCACACCTCTAATTATACATAACTTTATTTATTAATTCACACTGAGCTCCAGAGACACAAACTCTTTTTGTAGCAAGATGTAAACAGGTTTATTTCAGCTCTAAGCTTTTTAATATTGAACTCTGTGGGGAATGACTCACTTTGGGAAGCAGCCTCTAGTGGACATACAGGGAACTGCGCCTCTTGAACTTCTGCTTTGAAGAACTTCTTTTTTTCTCAACATGTTAGTGCTTGAAAAAGAAGACCACACTGGTATCTGTTTGGTGCAATGAAGTAGTTGCTATCACAGACTTTGGCTATTTGAGTTTGTGTTTTATTGAATCAGTATAGAATGTTAATTTCAGCAGTGGTGAGCCTTTGAACATCTTTCTATTTCAATAGATGCTTCAGCTGCTCTGAAAAGCTATGAGAGTGGTTGTGTTTTAAGTTTTTATCACATGATCCATGAGTCTGTATGCTGGAGGAGCAGAGGAAGAGCAACCCAGAGAGCAGCAGATGGGGACAGAGGAGCAGCATTAGCAGACTGTGTTGGTCCACAGACATGAATCAGAGTGTCAGGCTGTTTATTGAAAAGAGTGCTGCTGGATCCGGAATTATAAACACTGTGTCTGTCCCCCGTGTTAACCGCAGAAACATCAATCCGTAGCCCTGCACAGAGGACGAGCTAAGCAGCTACTTTTACATTAAACTAAAGTGACAGGAACATCTGACACCTTGTTCCCTGGTTTAAAACCTGAGAAAAAATCCTGACCCCAGTCTAAATATAATCCATCGTTCTGTGAGGTTATTTCAAACCTGTGTCGCATCTTAATGACTTCTCCTTCCAGGTTATACATGAGACGGCAGTTTACAGACCAGATGATACTGACTAAATTGGTTCTGGTTGAACTCTTCTGTTATCTTTAGGCAATTTTTCAGCTCATTCTTTATCTGTGTACTGCATTTCATTTTTCCTTTACAAGGAAGTAAAGATTTTAACTGCAGCAGCAACTGCATTGGAATATTATGTTATCATTTTAATAATAAACATTTGATTCTATGAGAATAACCAAGAGCCAACCGCTCCTGCTGACCGTGAAAGTATCATCTGAAAGCTCTCTCTCTGTGTGAACTCTTGTTTCTAAGCCAGTCGTGTAAAAATCAGTCACTTGTGTCCTGAAAGCTTCTTGTTCCATTATCCCAGAGTAATGAAATCAAAGCTCACCCGTCCCTCAAGTGTCCCTTGTTACCAGATAATACGTGTTCAGTTTTATGAAGTGTTATATGTCGCAGAAACATCAGCAAACTCTGCTTCTGATCAAAGAAAATGTTCTACATAAGGGGGTGATATAGGCAAAGGATGTCAGGATGTTTTTATGGTAGGATCAGGATCTGGACAATTTTGATCTCAAACAACAACTTCATACCCAAATATTTCTGATCCTGCATTCTGAACTGCTTTTATGCAACCCCTTTTGGGTTACATTTAACATTAACTCTCGCTTTTTAGGATTAGTAAAGCATTAATTAACCATTAACTAATACTTAGCTCATCATCTATAAAGCATTGCTCATACTTTAATATTCATTTGCACATCATGTACAAACACAGTTATAAAAGTTTTATTATTGATGAATAAAACCCTCTATAATGTGTTAAGTAACCCTTTGTTCACACTTTATAAATGATCAATTCATTGATTACAAATGAGCTATTATGCTCATTTTTAACCAGTTATAAACCATTTACAGATTATGATTCTAACATTCATCAAGGGTTAGTGTAAACCTAATTACTGAGCAAATTATGATTAATTAAGGTAGTCACAAAGGTCTTATAAGCTGTTTGTTCATTGTTTTGTGAGCTGATCTAAAGTGAGGCCTTTTCATGCTTCACAAAGCATTTATTTATGATATATAAGACCAGCAGCACCTCGAAACACAGAAGTCACAGATAATGGCTCAACAGAATGAGGAAACAGACAAAACACATGTATGTAACACTTGTATTTTTTTGGAGGAAACAAGTGTTTGTAAAATAACTCTTCATTTGAACTTAAAATAAAACTTCTGCAAAAAAAAAATAATAATAATAATCTCAAACTGAAAGTGCCTGTAATGGAAACCCCCAACAAGGAATTAGATATTATATAAAAGACAGTAACAATAAAGCACTGGCCATATGGAACCATTTGTAGAGGACAAAATTTGTAAGAGACATTGACATTTTACTAAAAGAAAAAAAACAACAATGGTTTCTCTTTTGTGAATTAATTTCCTGAATTTGCTGAATTTACTTAAAATGGAGAAGGAGAGGCGGTAATCTGCCCGAGAAGTGAGAATCCTGCTTTCAGGACATCGCCAGCAAGTTTTTCCCGTGTTGGACACGTCATCAATGTGAGATGATAACGTATTCTTTTGGCAGTGCAGTGCATAGATATATACACCGTGTGCACAATTATTAGGCAAGATGTATTCCTGAAGATTACCTCAGGGTTTCTCCCAGTGTTTTATAAGCCTGGCGGGTCGCCAGGCTTTCCTTGCCCCCCCCCCCCCTCCCCCCCCGCCAGGCTAAGCGTCGCTGGTTTGTCTATTTTACATAGGTTTTTCTGGGCTGGGCAACAAAACGTTTGCTAGAATGTTTGCTAATGTCACTACGCTAGAAAACAATGAGTTTCTTCTTGATGTTTTATTGACACATTCACGAAGCCGGTATCCTTTTTGTTTCACCCGAAGATAATTATTGCTGCATTGACATACGTGCCTTCGCCAAAATAGAAATGGAAAATTAACGGTGTTCTAAAAGATTTTTTTCTGCTTTCATGTTTGTGTATTGATTTATTGGTTTATTTATTTATATGGGTTTTTTTTGCTGTTGTTGTTTTTATGCATTCAGTTGCTTTGATTTAATAAGACAGTGCATATCAATCAACTTTTTCACAAATCATGTCAATTCAAATATGCCAGAATTAACACAATACCTAAACTTAACCATAGTCCTTAAGCATGTGATTACAGAAAGGAGAAAAGAATAAATCAAGTAATATGCAGTCCATAAGGCGTTACATAGGAAACACATCTTCAACAAACAATACTGGTGCAGTTTGTACACTATAAATTGCTCAAAAAGAGAAAGCTATCTTTAAGCAGGATACATCAAAGCTCACAACAGCAAGTGATGGAAGAGATGACATATGTCAGGAATGATGATATGGCAAGTTTGTAATCAACCGGTGATGAACTTTCTCTCTAAATATTAAATAGCAGTCGATGAGTGCTCTGGATCAATATTGATGTACCAATTTGTGACATTTTGTGAGTCCATTCATTCATTGTCTACCACTTTTCCTGTCCAGGGTAGGGCAGGTGGGGTACACTCTGGATTGGTCCACAGTCAATCACAGGGCTGATACACAGAGACAGACAACCTTCATGCACACACTCAGGTCGTCACATTTAAAGGTCATTTAAAATCAAGTTACTCGTTGAGCATGTTTTTGTTCTGTGGGAGGTAGCCAGAGTACCCAGTGAGAACCCAAACATGTTTGGAGAGAACATGTCAGAAAGGCCAACCTTGAATGAACAGGGATTTGAACTTGTGACTGCACCAACCATTGTGCCACTGTACAGCCCATTTTTGGAGTTCATTATTTCCAAAATAGTCTCAACATGACAACATCAATGTTTCCCTCTTTTTATTTATTGACTCATGTAACTTTTATTTTAACTTAAAGTTGTCTTGTTCTCAAGGCTTAGTGCAAAGATAAAGACACCAAAGTGTGTGCACATACAGACACATCCTGACCTTTGACCTCACAAAACACTGTGAAAGCATTCAATGTGAAAGTTAATTTCAAAATTTAAAACTTCATTCTTCTTCACGTTTGTCATGTTGCTGCTTCAGTTTCCCTTTTATATTCATCCCTTTCTCTCTCTCCATTTTCTAAAAATGTTGTTTATGGTGAGCAGGCCCTCAGCCAGGTTCAACAACAATCACTCACACGGCTTCTCTCTCTCTCTCTCTCTCTCTCTCTCTCTCTCTCCATCTCTCTCTCTCTCTCTCTCTCTCTCTCTCTCTGTCACAAAAACACTTCTGTGTCTGTGTCAGGGCTTTAAAAATGTCTTCCTGTGGTTGGAGGAGAATGTAAACAGAGGAGTGGTGAGGGAAGTGATGAGCTCAGAGGCCAGAGACAACTCAGTGAGTCTGAAATCAGCTGACTGCTCCCACACCTATTGTCTACTAACACCCAACACACTCTAGTTGTAAAAAAACAAGACCCTGCATAGATAAAAATGTGCATCTAAAAACACTGACATTTAACAGTTGATAATGATATCACTGATTTAATTATGTTTCTAAGACTTAACGCATTTCTTTCTTAAAACATCTTTAGATGGTGTCTTAATTCACAAATCAAATGTATGCAATAAAATGTCACTTAAAATCATTAGTTTTACATTCGTTATTCCAAATAGTAGTTCAGTACTGCTCCTACTGCGTGTTCTGAAAATGTTCAGAGCAGGAACCAGCGTAAGAGGGGAGTCATCAAATGAATTCATGTTCTCCACAGAAATACCATCTAAAAAATTGCAAATTCAGATCCAGATCTTCCCATTTTAAATTGTGCAGTATGAACAGGTAAATTTATAGAAATTAGACTATTCAAAATCACTCAGAAAATTTTAATGAATAAGCAGGTTTCTGTTTCCCCCGGGCTGAACGCAGCTTTCCTTTATTCCGGAGTGTTCTCAGAGTGTCTCTGGCCCTCCTGCTGGAAAATCTGCTGTGAAACATAAACATGTTGAAGTGTTTGAGACACAGCTTTGGGTCAAACTCTGGTTCATACAGCTAGGAAATGAGAAACATCAAATGCACACAGTTTATTTAATCCTGTGTTGGAATATAGACAGTTTACAGAGCAGATAAATGATTGGAGGCACACTGAGGCTAATCAAGACGATAATTCACTGATGTCCCATTTACTAACTCCATACTACACAAGTGTGTTAACTACTACAGATTAGTGTCTAAATCTTTATATCAGACTTACCCTTGTTAGGATATGACCTGATTAATTCACAAAGGAGTAGATAAATATAAATGAAGGAATGCCTATCAAAGCCGTAGATCCTACTCTATACACAATATTGCCATCAGTGCAAACTTAGACTATAAATACATAGTTTACGTGGTTGTACAGTCCAACTTAAATGAAGTTGGGATGTTGTGTAAAATGTAAATAAAAATGGAATACAATAACTTGCAAATCATGTTTAACCTGTATTCAATTGAATAAACTAAAAAGGCAAGATACACTGCCTGGCCAAAAAAAAAGTTGCCACCTGGATTTAACTAAGCAAATAGGTACGAGCCTCCTATTGGATGTTTACTGCATGGGCGATTATCTTTCAGCTGGCAACAAGTTATTTAACCCCAACTGGTGCAATGAGTTGCTTCTCATTTCCTAAACAACCATGTGGAAAGAAACATCCCGTGGTGGTGGAAAAGATGTTAGTCTGCCTGAGAAGGGTCAAATCATTGGCATCAAGCAGAGAAAACATCTAAGGAGATTGATGCAGAAACTACTAAAATTGGGTTAAGAACTGTCCAACGCATTATTAAAAACTGGAAGGATAGTGGGGACCCATCGTCTTCCAGGAAGTAATGTGGCCGGAAAAGAATCCTGAATGAGGGCGATCGGCGATCACTTAAACGTGTGGTGAGATCAAATGGAAGAAAAACAACAGTAGAACTTCGGGCTATGTTTAATAGTGAAAGTAAGAGCATTTCCACACGCACGATGCGAAGGGAACTCAAGGGATTGGGACTGAACAGCTGTGTAGCTTTAAGAAAACCACTAATCAGTGAGGCTAACTGGAAAAAAAGGCTTCAGTTTGCTAGGGAGCATAAAGATTGGACTCTGGAGCAATGGAAGAAGGTCATGTGGTCTAATGAGTCCAGATTTACCCTGTTCCAGAGTGATGGGCGCATCAGGGTAAGAAGAGAGGCAGGTGGAGTGATGCACCCATCATGCCTAGTGCCTACTGTACAAGCCTGTGGGGGCAGTGTTATGATCTGGGGTTTCTGCAGTTGCTCAGGTTCAGCAACAGTATGTGCTCAAAGAATGAGGTCAGCTGACTACCTGAATATACTGAATGACCAGGTTATTCCATCAATGGATTTTTTCTTCCCTGATGGCACGGGCATATACCAAGATGACAATGCCAGGATTCATCGGGCTCAAATTGTTAAAGACTGGTTCAGTGAGCATGAGACATCATTTTCACACATGGATTGTCTACCACAGAGTCCAGACCTTAACCCCATTGAGAATCTTTGGGATGTTCTGGAGAAGACTTTGTGCAGTGGTCAGACTCTACCATCATCAATGCAAGATCTTGGTGAAAAATTAATGCAACACTGGATGGAAATAAATCTTGTGACATTGCAGAAGCTTATCGAAACAATGCCACAGCTAATGCGTGCTGTAATCAAAGCTAAAGGTGGTCCAACCAAATATTAGAGTGTATGACCTTTTTTTTTGGTGGTGGTGACTTTTTTTTTGGCCAGGCAGTGTATGTAAACTGATGAACTTTATTTATCTATTTTACAAATATTCACTCATTTTGAGTTTGTTGCCTGCAACACTTTCCTAAAAAGCTGGGATAGAGGCAACAAAAGACTGGGAAAGTTGAGGAATGCTGAAATAACACCTGTTTGTGTCATGGTTTGCAGAAATTATGAAAGGAGGGGACAACTAACGTGTTTATTAAGAACAAGTCAAAAGTCTGAAACACTAAAAGTAAAAAAAGAAATCCAAACCCAAATTCTTCTCAGGAAATCCATAACTCAAGCAACTAAAGCGTGGGAAACTTAATGAAGACCCAGGAGACAGGACATGACACTTAAAGAAACTGAACTCAAGACACAGACCAATCACATGAGGGCATCAGAGCAATGGGGAACACAAGGGCAACAGGAAAACTCAACCAGACACACAGGTAGTGAGTGCAAAGTGAAAGGGAAACACAAGAGAAATACACAGCAGGGATAAATCAGATTAATACAGGAATACTAAAGACACAGGAACAAGATAAATCCAGAACACTGAAACACTATGAGTGTTCAGCTGTACAAATGCAAGATAACTCAAGATACAGGCACAATACCAAAACACTGAGATACAACGGATACAAGAATGTAATTTGACCAAAACAACTGCAAGGAACCCTAAACTATGAAACCAATAAAATACAACCCAAGGACCAAATCATCAGTGTTTGGATTATTCCACAGGTGAACAGGTTCATTGTAAACAGGTGAATGTCATGATTAAAAGGAATAAAAGTGTAAAAGGAGCACTCTGAGTCATTCACAAGCAAAGACAGGGCCAGGTTCACCACTTTGTCTCCAACTGCATGAGGAAGTAGTCTCACAGTTCACGAACAATGTTGCTCGATGTATAGTTGCAAAGAATTTATGGACTTTATCATCTATAGTCCAGAACATCATCAAAAGATTTATAGAATCTGAAAAAATCTCTCCAGCCCTAAGTGGATGGTGAAAGAGGAGTGTCAGGTTTTTACTGAAATAATGCATTGATGAATATACCCAAACTTTGAAACACCTGTGATTTCACCTGGATGAAAGCCTTTTGTTTAGTCATCACATCCATAACCTATCAAACACCTGAGGGTGGAGTTGGGTTTCTCATATAGAAACAAAGGCTGTTTTTCATTTTCTGAAAGGAATAATGTTTTGTATGCATCTCTGTCTTGTATGAAAATTAGGTTTGCCCTCCTCACACAACAAAAAACTGGAGCATTTTTATAGCTGTCATAATAAAGGCTGTACAAAATGAATGTTCAACTTTTTATGCTCTGTACCTATACTCCTGAATTTGTCACTGGCTCCAACCTTTGGTCTCATGGATTGATTCTGTTTGTGGTTCCTCACATGACTCAGGTAGCTCTGTCTTTGGTCAAACTGCTTTCAGTGTTTTTGCTTCTTCATCCTGCTCTGGGCTACAAGGCCATCTAAAACTTCCATCCAATGGGTCATTAGATAATCGTGCCATCTAGCCCACCATGTGAAACTTTTTTTTGCTGCTGTCTTGGCAAGGAGTCCATTGTAGAAGATATTTTGCATCACAACGGGATTATTACCAATAAAATAAAGGTTAAAACAAATAAAATGTTACACTGTATTTGAAACTAATATCAATCCCATCGTTGCTATCTGAGGGTCTCAACAGGTGCTTGTTTGCTCAGTTTAAAGAGGTGCAGAGGTGGAAACTATGTGAGAGTTTAGCCATCAGGACAGATGACCAGGGTGTTATGAGCACTCTGTCAAATAGAGGGGCTGTAATTTTCCTGTCCTGCTGCCAGACTCCCTCCAAAGACTGAGCAACAGTCAGACTTATTAAACAGATAAAAAGATGGATTGGATTCTTAGTTATCAGGCAAACAATGTTTCAGAGAGCAACCGCACGTTGAGCTCTTTTAAGTCTTCCTGATCATCAGGAGATTTGTAGAGAGGACATTTCATGTTGAACTTCAGGTCAAAGGTGAAGGAGGGAATCAGGCCCAGAATTCCTCTGCAGGCATTCTTCTTAGCAGAAACGATAGATTTGACAGTCTGCTGTGCTGAGGGCTGGACTTGGTTTGTCTATATGAAAGTCCAATGCTCTTCTCTCGTTTTAATGACACCATATCTAATCTTTAGCCTCGTTTCCAACAATTGGTTCGGTTCGTCTCAGTACTAAAACCGGGACGGGTCCCTAAATAAGCGACCTGCACCGCTCCACTTTTCCGTACCCCTCCGGTGGGGTGCCAAGCCGCTCCAAACTAGCCCCAGGGGTGGGGCTATAATCACTGCAGTACGTTGATTGGTGGAAAAATTTGTCACTTCCCGTGCGACAGTGCTCATAAAGAACAACACACAACCCTGCCATATTTAAATTTCTACTCGTGTACAAGTGCAGATCTTTCTATTCTGAAGGTGGCATTCAGCAGCAGTTCAGAGTTGCTGGATGTCTTCCATTGTCTATGTTTACATGCACACCATATTCCTGTATTAATCGGAATAGTGACAATATTATTGTTATTATTATTATAGGATTGCGTAGGAGTCCTGTAAACACATTATTCCAATTGTCGTAACCCGATTAAGCTCATTTTCTGATTATTAAAAATCTGAATAAGACCCCTGGCATATGCCTGTATTAACCCGAATATTGGGTCATGTAAACACATTAATCAGAATATGCTCCAGAGTAAACTGCGTTGAAGGATGTTTTCCTTCTGCGCATGTTCAAACAGCGAGTAGGCAAAAGTCTCTACACTTTTGGGGCGAGGAGGAAACAGTACTGTGCGCTAAATATGCGCGAGAACACGTTCATCTTTTGTTGAGAATCAGCTGCTTATCACAGGAAACCGTCAACATTTATTTCTCATTCATCCCCTTCATCCCTGCAGTTCCACAGTGTTTTACACAGACAGCCGCTTAGCGTCTCTGAGGGTCTATGGGGCAGTGGGCGGGCCCTGACGTCGGTTTCTGCTCGATGACTGGATGATCTTTCTGAGGGGGAATTTCTTTTTGATTGACAGCAGAATGAGCGAATCAGGGATCTTAAAGTTTTTGCATGCACCGGAGCATTTTCAAAGGCTCTCATTCCGTTGTGCTGAACTGATCCGGTGGCGATACCGAATCATCAGAAACTTTGTCTTTGTCAGAAACGACTAGAAAAGAAAAGGAGGGTATAATTTACATAAAAATAAACAGCACATTTATGATGTAGGCCGGGTACTCTTGAAAGAGTAGCTGCCACCGATACAAATATTTCACAGAGTAGCGCATAAACAAGCATCTCCCACCAGTTGGTGCTAATGTCAATACAGTGTTTTAAAAAAAAATGCTTCTAGATGACGTCTTGTCACAACACTACTCCAACTTCTGCTACGGTTTATTCAGAATATGCTGATTAACATGTAAACAGGAATATTCCGTTCGCTCAGACCTCTGTGGAGCATGGAAACACCTTATTCGGAATATTTCCTTAATCAGAATATGGAGAAGATGGAATTGCTGCAACAAGCTTCCACTGAGTTGCTCTTAAAAAAATAGAACAAATTAATGAATTAATTAACAAGAAAAGTCCATCAGGGATGACAGCTTCACCATAATCCTCTTGTCAGCCTCCACCTCCAAAGAGTCCAGGACTGAACTCTCAGTCCCTTCCAGTCTCTCTTTCTCTCGCTCTCTCTCTCTCTCTCTCTCACATATCTTGTCAGCTCACAGCCGGTAAAATCCTTCCAATGTGGCGTGTCCAATGTTAGCTCCGTAAGCCATGTCTCTGTGATAAGCATGATGCTTCTCTACCCTCTGGTGCTGGGTTAGCACCGTGAGCTGGTCCGTCCTATTGTAGACGGATCTTACATTCCTCATAGCGATGCACAGAAAGACAGGTGGACGTTGTCACTTACAAGCTCTCACAGCAGTACCAGCATGTCGGCCTAACCCCGTTTTCTCCTTGGTTGACAGGGAACATCGGGCCTAGCACCAATTAGTATTAACATGCTATGGGATGCTACGGCTTAATCCTCGTATACAAACAATGCGACCACGGTTACAGGTAGGACGCATACAGGAACAGTAAAAGTCACACAGTAAACATTAAAGCAGGCTACAGGTGTTTAGACTTAATATTCCCTGGCTGGAAAACAAGACAGGCGCAGCAGTTCAAAGAACACTTATCTTGAAAAACTTTTGAATAACTCATTTGCTTGAGCTCAATGTGGCTGCATACTGAAGTCTATCCCAAACTTTGAATGAGGCTTCTGCTCCTGTGCAGAGTAAAGAATCTAAAATGCCTGCGTGACACTTGCTCCTCGAGATCGCACATAAATAACAGCAAAACATTACAGATGCCTTGAATTTTAGCTAAAAAGATTAATGTTTCATTTAACAACTGAGCAAGCTTTCATTCATTATAACAAAAATAGACATGAAGGTGGAAGGTTCCATGTCCATGTCCATGCTTAAGGTTACCAAGAGTCCCACATTTATTTAAAAAGAAAATGTTCATCAAAAGTTTTTAAAAAAATACTATTTCCAACCATCATAACAAAGTTGAATTTAGTAAATACAGAACAACAGCAGTGTCATATCAGCATGAAGTTCATCAGCCTTCATTAAAGAGAAGGCATGCTTGGTCTTGAATTATCAGCTGCTGGAAGACTGACCATCAGTTATTCCTAAGGTTGGGATGTAAGTGTTGCCATATGGAGACCAGAGCGCACAGCAATGATCCACTGAATCACACACACACACACACACACACACACACACACACACACACAGATTCATCCCTGTGTAACAGTGTGAAAATGATGTGTTCTGTGATGATGAACCTGAATACCTGAATCTTCAGGTACACGCCCAGTAAGCTGAGGTTTTAAGTGGTTTTAAGTTTTGTCTCTATCTCTCTGTCTCTCTCTGTCTCTCTCTCTCTTGCTCTCCCGCTCTGTGTTCTTAAAGCGGGAGACTGACCTGCTTACAGAGACTCAGAGCTTGGTTTGGACTACTTCTTAATGAGGGCCTAATGACCTGCACACACCCTCAGCTGATGTGCTCCATTAATCACGGCTTTCCAGAGGTTCTATTTGGTGACAGCTGCTCCAGAAATCTCAGACTTTCTGTCTGGCTCTCATTGAGAGGAAACTCTAACAGTTTTCTGAAAAATGTCACCAACCTATGCTCAGAAGGTTGAGCACTAAATTCACAACCAATTTTTATTTATTCAATTTAACTTTTATTAACCAGGTAAATAATCTATTGAGATCAAGATCTCTTTTGTAAGTATGACCTGGCCAAGAGTAACCTGACACGCCAGATAGACAGTTTCATGTATCCGTCACAGACTTATTTCACTAGTTCATCTGGTTAGGGGGGCGCTAGAGAGTGCTTTCAAAGCACTCTTTTCCTATTCATTTTTTTATAACCAATTTTTGAACATCATTAACTTCAACTTGCTTCATGTTAGACATAAAAGATTCAGCACATCACTTCTACTCTATGTCATCTACATGTGGGTGAAATTTGAGCTTTCTAGGTAAAACTGTGTAGGAGTTAGATAGTTTTTAGTCTCACATGAACAAATACAGCAGATTTGTTCCCATTTTCAAACGCATTATTCTGACGTCTTTGTGCAAATAAAACAGCTTTCTCAGTACTCAGTGTCTTAATTGTAGTCAATTTTGTTCTCTCTGTGAAAAGGTTTGCCAAATATCCTGAAATTATGGCTCTTGGTCACGGGTTGTACCTCTACTGTCGTGCAGATAAAAATAAATTGTTACCCGCAGCATTAAGGAGAGCTTTCCAACATCCTAGCATGCTACAAATGGCTTCATGTGAACAGTAAGGCCATTGGTGACTGTACATGTGACTGACAGGGCCGAAAGGCTGATTAATGAGGCTGTTCGGCAGGATTTACGCTGCCCCTCGAACTGCTGCTGTCTGTGAAGCAGAGAGCAGTTGTTGTGTAATTCAGGCTCAAATCTATGGAGTTAGAACAGTCTGAAAATTCACAAATGCACAGAGAACAATCCACAAATGCACAGACAATTTCACGAATGGACAGCAAATGATCCACAAATACACCGACAAATTCACAAATTCATGCACACACAAATATATTTTGCTTTGAACCCCGCTGCATTTGTGTGTGGATTTTTGAGACTTCCCTAACGTGCTTCGATTCACAAATGCACAGACAAATGGCTGTAGCCAATCAGATGTCTCCCTCCTATTCAGCCAATCACAGCAGTAAAGCTGGGGGGGAGGGGGGGGGGGGGTTGTCAGTCCAAAGCAACTTAACATGAGTCAAAAAAGTAACTAAAGTTGTAATAATGTACTCTGTGTTCACCATTGTGCTGACTCTGATGATTCTGTGTCTTGTAAACAGACGCTTCATAGTGACGTTGGTGAGCTGCACGTGTGTGTGCATCTGTATTTAAATCTAGTACATACTGGAGTAGACTTCAAACTTTCCTTTCTGATAAAAATTATAGTTAGGGCTGGATCAGGTCTGGACCAGGCCTAAACCAGCTCTTTGTTACACTGCTATAAGCTGAAAATGACACACTATGAGCTCCTTTTTCCCTTTCTCTGTCTGTCGATCTAACTTCCATCTTATTGCACCGTTGTAGTTATTAACCATGGATTCCTTTGGGAGTCTCTGAGCTGGTCTTGCAGGTTAATCTGGATTGTTGCTGCTTATTCTCTGTTAATAATAAAAAAGTTAGTAGGTCCAGACCTGTAAATATTCTTAGAAAATGACTTCACTCTTGAAAGCCCAAAAATTACATGTTCTTTTCACTTTGAGCAGATTTAGATCAGTATTAATCAAGGGGTGGATAAGAAGTCTTGTACTTTGGATTCAAACAGGGTAAAACTAGATCTTGATAAAAAGCAGGAGCTGAATTAAACTGTCTGTAGTGGTAAAGAAAACCACAGGAATTAATCAGAGCACCAATGGATTTATAGGAATAGACATGCGTCCCTACGGTCAGATCTTACGAGCAGTAATAACTGGAAACACAATAGAAGCTCTGATTTGCACACTCAGAATGTTCCTTCATTTTGCAAACACAGCTGTGTTGGTTTTGCTCTGAATTGTTTGGTTTTTTTTACTTTCATGTTTGGCAACAAAAAAGCTCCCTCTGAGTATGTAATATCTTGAGAATCTGCTGACGGTGGACAAGTTAATATCCGTCATTTATCTGCTCTCTGAGACGTCTCACAGCCCAGATGGATCAGCTGCCCATTCTCTACCTGATGATCACATCTGAACCTTGACCCTGTGGGTATGAAAAGAACATATATTCCAGACCACAATGGAGAAAATCCCCCCTGAAAGAATTCGTCCAACAGAGATGGACAAGTCACCCAATCAGAGGTTATTGGACATGAACAGAGATGGCAAAAGTACTCCAATTCATTTCTTGAGTGGAAGTAAAAGTACCTGTGTAAAAGTGACTTCAGTAAACATGAAAGCACTGATCTACATATCTACCCAAGTAAAAGTAAAAAGTACAGGCCCTGAAATGTACTCAAAAGTATTATGAAAAGTAAAAAGTATTTCTTCTTCACTGCAAAGCTAGAAAGTTTCATCAATGTTGTATGAACATTGACATATGAACACTCGATGGACCTGGATTCTAAACTGTAGTGTCACAAATCCTGCTCATAGACCGAACCTGTCTGTGTTTTCTGGGGTTAAACGGAGAGTTTTTGAATGCCAACACTTCGTGGACTTGAAGTTTGCATAAGATGCAGCTCATTCGCCAGGAATTAACCTTGGAGCTGACACATTCATACATTTCTTTAAAATAAGGCCATGGGTGCTCCAGTGGCTGTTCCTCTAACTGTGTCGCAGCAATCTCTTCTCCTTCACGGTCCTCTCCACTGTCCATTTTGTACTCTTTTTCTGGCTGCAGCCTGCAGGTGCTCTGACTATTTTGATTGGCTGGTGGACAGGCAGCTACTGAGCCCCTTAAGGGACAAGAAAAGGTAAAAAAAAATAATAATAATTTCGTGTGCGCACCTGAAACTTTCACGTGCTCACTAGAAACTTTTACATGCTCACCTGAAACCATAGTGTGCACCAGAAATGCTTCAGATGCACACCTAACAGTTTTCTTCTCTACAAAATGACAATACAAGAGTTAGTGTGTGCGTATCTTCACCTGTACCACCACGTCTGTTTCGACGTAAAGGATTTTTGTAGAGGGACAGCTTCAAACACCTGGCCAGCTCTGTGGCTATCATTGGATGTACACAAAATGTCACCTAAAACTAGATGAGCACCAGAAAAGGTTTCAGGTGAGCACGTGAAAGTTTCAGGTGAGCACATAACAGTTTCAAGTGCGCACGTGAAATTATTATTATATTTTTTTACCTTTTCTTGTCCCTTTAGGGGCTCCGTAGGCAGCTGTGTCATGCGTGTCTTTCAACATTTTAGCAGTACTCAGAGACCACTGACAGTTTACGTCACAGAGCCATAATAATCATAATAATAATGATAATAATAATAATAATAATAATATAAAGAAGTAACTAACCTTTTGGGAAAATGTAAGGAGTAGAAAGTACCGATGTTTGTGTTAAAAATGTAGGGAGTAACAGTAAAAAGTTGTCAGAAGAATACATACTTCTAAAAGTACAGAGTACCTTAAAATTTTACGTAAGTACGATCACTGAGTATTTGTACTTTGTTACTTGCCATCACTGGACACGAAAGAGTTGGGGCAAAGATGAAAGGATCCAACATGTTCATGTAATCACAGATAAATACATTTCTATCCGTCCAACACGTTGAAGACTGTTTCTGATCCTTTCAGACAGAGTAAAATCTAACAAGTGACCGCTTGTCAGCGGATCCATCAGATGCTGAGCCTCTGAGGTGAATCTGTCATGTGACACTGGGTGATGTGTGTCTCTGTGTTCAAACCGTGTTTTCTCACACGGTGTGAGTGTCCACTCTATGTTTTCAGGTCTCTCAGGTGTCTCCTGAGTCACACAGAGGCAGTAATCCCCCGGATTAACTATCCCTTTGGTCTGCTGGAGAGACGGCACTGACCACATGGAGACAACCTGAGGAAACAGCCTGAGCCTGTTTCCTCACAGAAACTCGATCGAGCTCTCACATGGAAATACCCCAGTAAACACCCTAACCTGACATTTAAGCACAACTTCACTTTAGAAAGTTAAAAGCTGCAGAATTTCTAAAATGTGGAAGAGAAGTCTGATGTTTTCATTCACCAACTGATCCGGTGAAGGGCTGACTGTTAATGAACGTCTGTGACAAACATGACCAGAAACACAACAACAGAGGATATAAGTTTTCCGGTCTGAATTCCTGAATGATAATAGGTGACAACATGAACATGTAACTTCAAATAACTTTTTGATGAATAAATAAATCTACTAGAAGCACTATTTTGTGCAAAAAATCAGTCAGTGCGTGTGTTCGAACCTCTTTGTTCCATCATCACAGGCTAAAGAAATGAACTCTCACCTGCCCCTCATGTCTCTTGAAACCAGATAAGTGGTCGGTTGTTTGCAGTTTTATGAGTTGCGTAAACAACAGCAAGCTCTGCGTCTGACCGCAGAAAAGATTCTCCATCAGGGGTTAATAGTACTGCTGCACCATATGGGAAAATTTTGCAATTGCGATTATGGTGAACTTTATTGCGATTGCGATTGCAATTTGATAAATGGTGTAATGAAGCTTTTTCCCTGATTAACAATAAACGTGCAGAGTATGCATTATTTTGGAGTTTGTATTTCTTAACTTCAAAATTAAAAGTATTAAGTAATTACAAATGATAAAGCTTTTACAGTACTTTTTTCAAAAATAACAGTTTAAATATCAAATTATTTCCCCCTGAAAATAAATACATTTAGCAACCATGGGTGACAGAAAGGTTTTCATGTTACCATTCATATTTTCTGAGACAAGGCCAAAAAATTAGAAAATTCTGCTGGAGGGGGTGTAAACTTTTCGGCACAACTGTATATTCAAGTACGCAACAAGAGAGGCGGGGGAGACTGGGAGCTATAATTTCACAATCTTCAGCGAAACTTTTTCACATAGGGGACAAAGCAGAATACAAAGTGGACACTGAACACTTGCTGGGTTTACATGGAGCCTTATATTCTGATTTGAATTGGTTTAGAAGCCCAAACTGAATAAAAATGCTCCATATAAACACTTCAATCGGAATAAACAGGCCAAAACCGAATGGGATTTCATTCGGTTGCATAGAATATTCCTTTTCCCAAACCAACCGAAAGGAAAGTTTTGTCATGTACGGTGAAACGTAAAATATCAGGCTGCGCTTTGTCTGCACATGCTCTGTATTGATGTAAATGCGCAGTGACGTTTACTCCACGTGAAAACATGGCGGCTTCCTCCTCCTCTTCAGCACATCCAGTAGGTGTACGTTACTAACAAGCTGTTGCTGGAATAAAAGTGTAAAAAAAATTTGCAACTGCTGTGCAAAACAGACAATAGACCTCCATCTTTTAAACTCGGGGTTGATCTGTACGTGTCGAGTGTCTGTAAAACATCTGTTCCATTTAAATGTTGTGGTGCATGTTAACACCAGATCGGAATAGATCACGTCACATGTAAACAGTTCACCTGACATCTTTGTTCGAAATGATTTCAATACAAATGAAAAAAAGTCTGCATGTAAACGTGGCTACTGATACTGCTGGTTTTGTTACCGTGTAGTTGTTGGACTAGACTGTGGTAAATGATGACACTGTGGTAACTCTCTAACACCTACAAGGTTTTACCTCGAAAGCTCAGATTTCACCCTGGTGACAAAGTGTAGAAGTGATGTGGTGGATGTCTTGTGTCTCGCATGAAGCATGAATTTAATGTTCAAAAACTGGTTTTAAAAATGGAGAGGGAAAAACCTGTTTCAGCTTCATTTATCTGCATGTGGACTCTAGCCACGTATTGAAAAATGACATTTTCTAAAACTAAATACTTTAATCTCACAAATAAGTTTCACTGATGAATTTTGACTGAATGATTCTACAGTTTTCAGCTGTATAGGCCAAAATTGGGTCGGATGTAAGGGGTTTAATATGCAGCTGTAATAGTTGTTGAGTTTCTACAGAATGTACAGTGCTTTAGCTTTATACAGGCAGGTTTGTACAGTTAAAATGTAGTTTAGTGAGACCTTGCCAGACTTTGGTTTGGTTTGTGCATCTTAAAGGAAATTTTACTGTGCACACCATCATTAAAATATTGTAAAAGATGGAGGTGAACCCTGTATAGGAACACTTTAAAAATATCTATTTTACTGTAATACTGCTACACAGAAAGAAAACAGCAATCACTTGTAGTTTTTGCATTGCATCATAGGAACAACAAGGTGAGAGCACATGCTTAGAAAGAGAATGGAATTGGAAGTCAGATTGTTCCCCAACTCCATCCTGACAATGAACAGGTGCAGGTCTTTCCATAAAGGGCACAATGCACCATAATGAAAGCACCGGTTTCCTGTACAGCCTTTTTTACAGGAATATCATCCATCTTTTAGTTCACACACTGCACTGTGCAGCTGTGCCTACTTTATATGTTCAGTTCTTTAACACTATAAAACTTCCAAACAGAACACATAACTTCCCACCCTGAAAATACTTTCTTTTGTCACTTTGTCCTCCATCTCTTTGTTTCTTAATTTTACCACACACCTTAGCCCCTCCCAGCTGTTTAGCAAAGCTACAGCTTTGAAGTTGAACCAAGAATTCCTTTGAGACTTGTAACCTAACAGTTATTACCATGAGTGAGAAGGAGACACAGTGGACATGAGACCGTGCTGTACGATACTGTATCACATGGTTGTCTGTGCTCCGACATTGACCCTCTGTCGAAATCCATGGCATAGACTGGGTGTCTAGGATAACAGAAAAGTGATGGTGTTTTTCTTACAGGACTCTTGATGGAAATTCCCTGTAAAGCAAAGGCTTTGAATTGCTCTCTTCAGATATAGGATGATGGAGACCCAGTGCAATAATTAAGAAAAGTGCACATACTGACTTTATAGATGCACATTTTCCAAAGGGACAATTAGACTGATTCCCTGTAGCCAATCAGAGCCCGGTATTATGATTGTGGTATAGCGTGCTTTTGATCACACTAACTGGTTCTGATTAAGAGCGTGTTATAAAATGATGTTTGACCCAAAGAGTCCACTGAGCTCCAACAGACAGAGAGGGAGAGAGAGAGAGAAGAGAGAGAGAGAGAGAGAGAGAGAGCAGTGGAGCATGGCTGGAATGGAGTCCTAGCAGTAACTACTGCACTTCACTGTGAGGAGAAACTTCCGCTGCTCAGGAATGTACCTGCACGTCATCACACAGGCTGACACACACATACACTGTCTGACACACACACACACACACACACACACACACACACACACACACACACACACACACACAGGGCCCTGCAACTCTGTCAAGTTTATTTATACAGAGGAGGAATGGCTGAGATCAGAGGAGAGGGCATATGGGGGGAGTGTTTGTGAGTGTGTGTGTGTGTGTGTGTGTATGTGTGTGTGTGAGAGAGAGAGAGAGAGATCAGGAGTCTGACCGACTGACCTACAGTCTAATTATGTATCATTATCAGGAGACACAAACTGATCCAAATTACTGCAACAGCTCCCATTCACATAGATGGATTACACAGAGCAGGCGGACACACTCGCGCGCTCTCGCTCTCTGTCACACACACACACACACACACACACACACACACACACACACACACACAGATTGCACCCCCTCTCGACACTTAAACAAATATAAATCATATGCCTTCCTCAGTGAGAATACCTCCACAACCCCCGCTCTCTGTGTTCGGCTCAGGAGAAATTCAAGCTGCATTCAAAACCTTAGGTAATCCACAAACAACGTTTATAGCTAGTCTGGGGCTGCCATAATGTAAACCTCTCCAAAACAGGGCATTAACTACCAGGTCCTAGCATTAGCACAAACTATAACCCTGCATCTTTAAACTAAAAGAAAGGAAAAGCATGCCTTCAAACACACTTTATTAAACAGCTGTGTTACATACTAGATTCTGATTGGTCATCCCTCCACCACAGCAGTCTGTTATTTCTTAACAATTGACTTTTGCTATGATGAGGGTGGAGATTATGCTGGATACTAAAAAATACCTGCCTCATTTTCAATTCAAGTTTCAATGTGGACAGAAATTAAACAAATAAGACCAAAAAAAAAAAAAAACTTTGTGGAGTATTTAACCCTGCATAACTTACAAGGTGCTGATTATTCCACACAGGGACTGATTTTCCAAAGTTAGAGTGTGTTTATCTATCAGTTGTGTTAGTTTTCCCACTTTTCATTCTGCTCCTAACTCAAATATAACAACACAACATCACTTGACAAACAACTCCCAGAAACACCCATACAGAAACCTCCAGGGTCATCTTGCTAAAGCTTTGGGGAAACTCCTGTTCTGCTGAGATCCCTTGGGTTTGTCATCCATATCATTTGTGACACAGTTAGAGGAGACCCAAATGGAGCTAAAAGACTCCATTGGGTGAACAGAGGGGAGACAGCTCTGCCCTTGAAGTTTGGTCAAGAGCCTCAGAGTAGGACTCTGTAAACTCTTCTGTAGTGAACTCTCCAGATAAGGTCCTCATTGGTGAGACATGAGGAGGAGGTTTGCCGGCATAAAGGTCCAGCTTTCCTTCCAGTTTTCTTACCCTGAGGTACTCTGTGTACAATAGAGTTTAAAACCCAGCAATGAGAAAAACTAAGGTGTAGATTATTTCAATGTACTAAGCAGGTTTAAGTTGAAATGTCCAGGTGGCTTCTGCATGAGTCTACTCTGAAACACTGCATCACACCAAAAAAACTCAAAATTTTACCCCAGGTATATTCTTCTAATTTTCATATTTGGCAGGTTTTTAGAAAATATTCTTCACACTCTGAAGGACATATGAACAAAATGTTTGGCAAAAATTATTTGTGACAAAAATGAAAACTTATACATTTTATTAAACCATTGTGTCCTTGCACTCATATAATTGGTTTACTTACTTTGAAATGGAGAAAATCAGGCTTCAAACTTCACATCATCAATCCATGATAGCCAATGGATAACAAAATGCCAGAACCACTGTGAAATGGTATTAGTCAGGGGTTGACATCAGCCACTTTCTCATCTCCTTAGCAATTGTTTAGGGGATTTGATTCCTCCATGTATTAACCCGCTGACCTGGCTGTACGTAGTTGTTCACGTTTAACACCTCAATTCAAAAGACAGAAATTGATAAACTGCACAAAGGTAAGATCACTGTGTGTGACTGACTAAAATGTTGTGGCTGGTTCATTCTTAACTGATCAGGAAGCTTTTTTATTCTATTTTATTATTATTATTATTTTTTTTATTATCATTATTTTATTTTTTTTTACCTTTGTTCTTTCTTTGTTTAGTGCATTTTTACACTTGCGGCGTTGTCTTTATTACACATGTAGTAGTTTTACAGTTTTAACATTGAAAAGGTTGAAATTAGGGCTGGTATTTACTGAGTTGGGCAGGTTTTACGTTGTGTTCGAGCTGGAAACTGTCAGTGAGATCTGGCAACCCTGTCAAGGTAGAGCATTTTAAAATGTCTTGTTGAGTAAAAAAATCTTAAAAATATCTTGCTCTAAACTATATCTCAGATGAAAAACAGATTTTGTTGACTTATCCTAAAGTTTTTAAGCTGCTGAGTTATTTGTGTCAGATAAAGAAATAGACTTCGCTTGAATTAAGAAAACAATTAGTTCATGTAAATCTGCAGGTCAACAACTCACACATTGCATTTTGATGACTAATCTTATACAGCTTTTGCTTGAAGACAGACAAAGGAGTGTTTGAATGTCTAAAATCCAATGAAATAATCAAGTTTGAAAGTCATGACAAAAAAGCAATGCCTAATACCTGTAAGGGATGCTTACTTCAATACATTTTGTTTCAAAACACCAATTTCTAGTCTTCTTTCAAGCAGGCTGAGGACTTAAATCTAGAGCAGTGTGAGTGTTATAGAACTAAAAGGAACTGTAATAGACTGAGATGAAAACAACAACATGGAAAGTTAAAAAAAGAAGATATACTTTTGAGGGTAAGATACAAATTTTGAGCTTTGCAGGCTGGACAGAACAAAAATATAAAATTATGTCTAATGATAATTTTTCCCAGCTATATTTGAGATTTCCCTTGTCTAGTGAACCTTGAATCGAATGTTTTGGTTCCATATATACTATACCAAGGGAAATTTTCACTTATTCTGATATTGATTTTTTATTATTTATTCTCAGAGTGGCTTTTTTCCAGTGCACTGGCTGGTAAATTCTTGCTCTTGGTATAGCTTTGCTTGTAAATACAAACACAGTACAAATCAAAAGTATGTTGAGATGCAGCTGTTCATCTGATCATCCAAACAATCTGCCATCAGACCACCTCTAAGCCAGACTTCCACTGATCACAAATAAAAGTTCCCTTTATTTCATCTCTGTCTGTTTGTTTTCCATCAATCTTCACACATTTTAGGAAAGTGAGCAGCTGACTGAGATAGCTGTTAGCCACTGTGCTGTTAGAGGGGCCTGCATCACGTCTACGGAGGGAGAAAAATTAAGCCCAAACTGTGAGTGATCTGTGGTCATGAACTGTGCTTCCTACCTACCTTTTTAACATTACGTCTAAATGTCAGAGCTATTAATGTTACTCATATCAGCACCTGAAGCATCTGTCACTAGCCTGAAGCATCATGCTGACTGCGGGGAGATTTAAAGAAGTTTGTTTTCATTTTTTTATGAAAGACACTGAAATAATTCGCTGGCATCGTTTGCTCTCTTTCCCATCACATGAACATTGAAAATAATGTTGAAGTGTATATAAGACTAATATGTCAATAAAGGGATGAACACTGAAAATTTAATGAGGTGAAGCATTCTTCAAGGTGTTTCAAAATGTATGATTTCTTTCTGGAAATTTGCCTTGATTCTTAACATTGACCCCTTTCTAGATCTGTGTTTATATGTGTTGTTTTGGGAGTAGAAAATTTATATGCATAATTATTTTAGCGAGTAGCCATGCAGTGCTGCAGCTGTTTCACTGACACAACAAAGTTTTCTAAATGGGAGACACAACCCTTTAAAAGTTGGTGATGTTTACATTAAATTTTCTCAATGAAAGGGAAAAAAGTACAAAGACGCAGGATTTCATTGATATCCTTGAATTTAGCAGGTAAGGTTTTATTTATATTTCTATTACTCTGAAATAAAGCCTGGCTCATATTCATTTTTATTTTTATCCTATAAATCACTGTAGACATCATTTTGTCCCTTGTTGGTGATTTATCATTAGGATGAATTTTTGCATATGTTTATGAATTTGCATTATTTCTGAATTTGAAGGAGCCATGACTAGTCAGCATGGTTCATGGAAATACGTGATAACATTTTCTGGAATATATAAAGTCCTGAACCTGAGGAGACCATGCAGTGACCCTCTTGCCTCCAGTTTTAAATCCTCCCTCTGAGCCCACCTACTTAACTAAATCCACACATAATTTTGGACTCATGTTGGAGCCTGAAGCTGGGGCTGACAGCACAAATGAAGTTCTTTCTCTGGAGAGAACCACCTCCACCATGAGTCTCTCAATCCGGCCTGTGCTCTCCATTAGACTCATGTTTATAAAAAAAACACCAACTGCCTCAGAATAAAACCAAACACACACTGTTCATATTAGGTCCAGAAACAGGCCAATAGTCCAGCAGAGCTGAAATTGGCTGAGAAGGTGAGAGCACTTTACCAAACAAAGTCCAACATGAAGTGACTCCAGAGGGTCCTAAGCTTCAAGACTTTTTCCACAGCCAAGGATCCTGGAGGAATCACAATCCCAATCTGTGAAAATAGAGGCACTCAGTGATTCATCTTCAAGGCTTAAACATCTCCTGATTTTAAAGGTGTCACCAGCTACAGTCAGATAAACATATGATATGTCATAAGCAGCCACATTAGGAGGCTAAAAGCAATAATTTTCTTGGATTTCAGCCAGTTCATGCATGATAAATTTTGCATCATAAATAATATTTTTACAAAGCAGATTTAACACATGCTCCAAAAACTTGAATGTTTACTGAATTTCTTGATTGAGCTGCAAGTATGAACACAAATGGCCGCATATTAAGCCTCATTTATTACCAGACTCTGAGGTGATCTCTGCATTCAGTCAGGATGAGCTGATGTGTGGAAGTCACATAACTCCACCGTTCCTGAGTGGGCGAGGTGACGCTGCTTGTATCAAGTGACCGGTCTGATCTTTGTGCACCTTATGAAGCTGCTATCCTCTTTTCTCCTCACAGCATGTTGTTACCTACTCATTCACTGGTACAGTAAAAATGATCAATACCACAAAACGTTGAACGTCAAACTTACTAATGTAAGGTCAGACTCCATCTTTACAGCACACAGTCAATGTCCTTTTTATAGCTCTGCTACATTTCAGATGCAGGCTGTGTTAAAGTGTTTTAGAAAGTTCCATGAGTGTGAGAGAAAATAGCTAACTAAGAGCCTGGAAATAGACACTGATAACTGTTTTACAAAATCACATTTCTTTGTGCAAAAGTTGTAAACATCTATTTTTTCTCTATATCTTTTTGAGAGGTTGAATGCTCCTGTTTTCTTTGAAAGTTTGGGTGCATTATCACTTTTACCACATCATCCCAGAGTTGCAGCTTGATTTAAGCCCCCTTTTTTTTCTTTTTTTTTTTCTGGTGTTGAAAAATAAATAATCAAGAAATGTTTTGTTATAGCAGAAAAGATGGATTTTTGAGCTGCTTGATTTGTATTTCTTCTGTGTCGGTGTGTCAGAAATTTTGGTTCAGATGTTGCTAAAATGTCTCCCTTGGCTGGGAAATGTAACATGAAATAATCCTAAAATAATGGAGCATTAATAACTGATTTATTGACGTTTGGACGGTTGGTTTTCCCAGTGATGAGTGGAAAGAGTTTTCCGGGTGACGAATTATTGCTCTGGCCTGTCACTCTGTGAGCTGCCCTGGTTTCAGGACCAACGGAAGTGTGTGTGTCCGTGAAAAGTAAGCCTGAAGGCTGAATCAAACTGCTGGCCCTGCAGACAGGTTACTCACGGTGATCTTTGAACCCGCTGTCTGAGGGAGGACCACATCACTGGTGTGAGAGACCTGCTCGAAGCGGCTGGTGGAGGGGTTTGAAGCCCCAGAGGCGCTGAAGAGTTTTCGACGAGAACCCGACGAGAGCGGTCAGGAGGTCGGCACAGAGTCAGCTCGGAGCCGGGCTGCAAGGATTCACCGAGTTTATTTATGAGGTCAGGCTTTACGGTGTGGATTAAAATTGTGTAATGTCACTTATTATTTCTTATGCTTGATTTTTATTTTATATTTTTACATTCTATAAAATATATATTCAATTGTTTTATTAAAAGTGAGATTAAGTTTGGTCATTTATATTACTTTAAATAGCCTTTTGACGATTGAAATGAGAGAATCATTCCGTGTGTTGCTGCTTTAAAGCCGTTCCTCTGTTGCGGTAAAGCTTCTGTGTATTTTGGTCCTATATTTAATTTTTTTTTTTTTTTCAATAGAAATATTGGGAGTTAAAATATTTTAAGAATGATTCCATAGAAAGAAGAAAATAGGATAATTAAAACAGAGAGATAATAGATTAATTAAATGTTAATGGAATGGTGTGTTTGAGTTATGAGGTCAAACGACGGAGAGAACCTGCAATTTGAAAATTCCGTGATGAGAAAATATAACCATGCACTTATTAAAAACTATTCAAGCTTACTACGAATGAAGGATTGGGGATATAGATATATGAAAATATTCAAAAATTAAATGTCAAATATGCGGGAAAAAAATCGGCCATGGCCACGACGACGAGAATGCAAATGCAGTCAGGGGACACGGGTCTGCAGGAACTGATCTCTGAGTGTGATCTAAAGGTGCTTCAGGATCACTAAAATAAGTCCGCATCCAACATTCACTGCTCATGACTTCCTGTCGGTTACCTTCACTTTGAGCTCTGACATCCTGAAGATATGTGGATAGTGAATCACCGACATCGGACCCGACACACACATGCATGGTGGGGCCTTCACGCACACGAGCCCTGTGCAAAATCAGATGAAATAGAAATTATCCGTTAGAGTACACACGGACTGGATGTGACCTGCACGAACATACAACAGGTGCTAATTCAGATTTATGACCACACGATTTCCGAACAGAAGTCCTGTACAGACGTCATAGAGAGTGCCTGGGTCAATAATAATAATAATAATAATAATAATAATAATCTCAAATAACAGAAATCTTAGATTTTCTTGCAGCTCCATCATCAGGAGACATTTGCTCAAAAACAAAACTCCACGTTACGTCGAAGCCCGAGGTCTGCTCTGCACATGCGTGCGCGTGACCTCAAGTATGAGGTGTAAAGTATGTGCGCGCGCCTGCAGGGCTACTTAGCAGACCCATTGACATTAAAGAGAGGTAAACAGAGCTGCAGACGGGACTGGGGGGGAGGGGGAGTCAGGGGGTGACTCCGCCCCGGTTATACAGATGATGCAGTAAATCAAACTCTCTCTCTCTCTCTCTCTCTCTCTCTCTCTCTCTCTCTCTCTCTCTCTCTCTCTCTCATACACACAGCTTGGCTCTACCTCTCCTCAGTGTCAGTCTGTAGTAGTGACCCAAAGCCTGCACACACACACACACACAACGATTGTGCCTTGCCAAACTGCTCTGAGGCCGCGCACAGAGAGATGACGGTCGGAGAGGAGCGGGAGAAATCCGCTCTGCAGTGAGTCTGTGGAGAGGAGAAGGAGAAATGTTTCCACCGAGAGGAGGAAGGGGGACTGTGTCTTAGAGGAGGAGCAGGGCGGACTGAGGAGCGGCCTCCGGGACTCTGCGGAGGTCAGGCCGCTGCTGCGCCGGAAACCGAGCGAGCGGAGCCGGCCTGCTGTCGGGTCTGCAGCCCCAGTTCAGGGAGAGTCTCCAAGATGCAAACTTCAGCTCCGGGCGAGTAACCACTTCGCTGCAAGAAGAGGCTGCGCTCTCGAGTGTGCAGCAGTGTGTGTGTGTGTGTGTGTGGTGTGTGTGTGTGTGTGGTGTGTGTGTGTGTGTGTGTGTGTGTGAGAGAGAGAGAGAGAGAGAGAGAAAGAGAGACAGACAGACAGAGGGGGAGAGACAGAGAAAGCGTGTCTGAGTGAGAGTGTGTTTGTTATTGTGACCAGGATGAGTCTGGTCACGGGCTTCCCGCACCACCCGGTCATGCACCACCACGACACCCACCACTACTCCCTTCACGCAGCCGCGGGGCGCTGTCACGAGGACACCGGGGCGCCTCCGTACTTCACGAGCTGGCTCATAAGCCACGCGGATATGTCTCCAACAGAGTACGGCCTCGCGCCCGGCTACAGCCCAGAGTACCATGGCAACAGCGGCGGCGGCTCCTCCGGCGGCCTGGATCCGCACCATCACCACCACTACGGCCCCGGCGGCCTGGTCCCGGGAACCGGCGCCATCTCCGTGAATGGAGCCGCTGTCGGAATGCACCACCATCACACACACCCCCGCCCCGTGAAGCGGAGACCCACCGCCAACAGGAAGGAGCGGCGGCGGACCCAGAGCATCAACTCGGCCTTCGCGGAGCTGCGGGAGTGCATCCCCAACGTGCCGGCGGACACCAAGCTGTCCAAGATCAAGACGCTGCGGCTCGCAACCAGCTACATCTCCTACCTGATGGACATCCTGGACAAGGACGGACAGCACGGGGATACCCAGGCCTTCAAGGCCGAGCTAAAAAAGACGGAGGCCCGCGAGGAGCGGCGGAAAAGGGAGGCGGTAAGAGCGCACGCGCACCAACAAATAACCTGAACGCGTAAAGTGGTATAATGCGATTCAGCAACAGGTCACACAACCAAATACAAACACACACTGGCAATCAGTCTGTCGTGATTCATCCACGCACACACCTCACAGGTATTATAGAATGTATGAGGCTGCAGCACGGCGGTTTGGAACTGACCAAACCCTTAAAAACATCTCAAAGTTGCGTCTTGTTTTGAAAAAACGCATTTTGAAGAAAATGTGTATTTTAATATTTATTTCGGCAAACAGCAGCTCTGACCTATATACAGCAGATATGTTGCTATTTCCACCCGATTATTAATTGAAGTCCTGGCCAATGTCCTAAATATAAAGAACGCGCTTCATTAAACTGTTTTAAACTTATTCAAAGAGAATTGAATAAAACTTCATCAAATATATATAATATTATTCAACTCAACTTTCTAAACCAGACGTGTTTACAATTTATTTTCCACCAACAGAGCGGTTTCACAGTGGGACCTTAAAATCCAAACAGAGTGTGTATTCCCCCTGTGTGAGTAAAAAAACGTTAAATCGTTGACCCCGATTTAAATGATGTGATATGACATTAGAAAAGCTAATATATTTAACAGTCTATTTAAAACTATACAGCACTCACATGGAGATTACAGGAAAGTTTAAGGGAACTATCAAAGTTATCTGCAATGATCAAAACAGCAAATAAATCTGGTTAAATCAGATTACCTTTGTATGTTTTGCTCTGAGTCACACATAGAAGACAGAACAATGTAGATGATAGTTTGTAACCAGGTTTGATTTCGAGACGAGAAATAGAAGGCGGACGGAGACAGAGATAAAACAGTCCGCTCTCGCTTCGCCTCCGGGCCGTTGACGTTTTTTTAGACCTGCGAGATTTCTGGAGGACACATTTACATTTGGATTATTTTAGATTTCAACAAGACCTATAGAGTGACTCAAACAGCAGATGATCAGGGGGCATCCAGGTCTCCCAACAAGCCCAACCACGGAGCACTGGCCTTTTTACTGAAGCACGAGGCTTAGTCTCTCTCAGAATGCTAAAGAGCAGCTCAGACCCCGATTCCCCTCTACATAAACAGAGAGATTGGACATAATAACTGCAAGAAGTCCGCGAGAGGGGAGACACTAAATTGGTTTCCATCCTCAGACAGCTTGGAGCCAGGAGGGGCCACGGGCTGCAACACTGTTATTGCCATAGCAACTCTCTGAGCACGTTTCATTGTGTATAGCCCTGCTCCCAGATCTGCAGCCAGTTCAACTGCACAATATGCACAAAGTACAAAGAGCTGCACTTATTCTGGAATCATAGGCTAGCATTGCATACTTCTGTTCACGCCGCCCTCCCTGGCCTTTTGTGCTCTTCAGAGGTATTTTATTTTAAATGATATGCTTTTACGACAGGAAAGCGTTTAAGAGCTGCGTCAATAATTTAAATTCCCAGAGTCGGGTCTTCTTTTGTTTAGGAAAAATGCACCAATAAAATACAAACACAACTCCGCTTATATTTTTTTATTGGGATTTTACGGAGACAATGTGGTCCAAATTATGAGGAGAACGATTCTGTTTCAAATCAAAGTGAAAAATAAACTGAGAATAGAGCCTATATGGATCAATGCGTGAAGTGACAGTAGAGAGTGTGAAGCAGACATCTCTGACTGGAGAGGCTTCATGAAACTGTTTGTCTTTCTGACACATATTTATCTTCTGCGTCACCTCATCATCCTCCTCTAAGCTGACATGGAACCCGTTGGTAGGCAGAGAAAGTGTGTGTGTGTGTGTGTGTGTGTGTGTGTGTGTGTGTGTGTGTGTGTGTGTGTGTGTGTGTGTGTGTGTGTGTGTGTGTGTGGAAACAATCGTCCCGCACACAGAGCTGATCGGCTTGGAGCAGAGTAATGGTCTCCTGAGCGCGGCAGGAGGAAGTGTGGAGCCTAATTGAAGCCAGAGAGTAATTTTAACTCCTATTTCAAACCGAGATCACTGATCAGAGGATGTGGAGCTGTTAATAATTCATGTCACACTCCTTACATACGCTTCAGACACACACACACACACACACACACACACACACACACACACACACACACACACACACACACACACACACTCTACTATAGCTAATGTAGCTTTAAAAAATAGATTGTTAATTCAAGAAGTATTGACTGCTTGAAGAGAGTTTGACCCGAAATCTGCTCCAAAAACCATGACAAAGAGTGAAAATCAGTCACTGAAACAACAAGTGTGTGAGTTTGTTTGTGTGTTTGAAAGAATTGTGGGTGTTTGAAAAAAAAAAGTGTGTTTGGATGTGTGTGTGTGAGTGAGACACAAATGGAGAGATTTTCATTATTACTGTATTACTTCTATTTGTTGCGTCATCATAGACCCAGAAATTTAGTGTTGGAATTATGAAGCTTTGATTTATATTACACTGCAAGTTCAAATCAATAAAAAAAATTATAGTGAAATATGAATTTCTATTATTCTTTTCTTTTAGTTAGTGTTAAGAAAATAAGTCATAATGGAATAAATAAAGATCATATCCAAGTTTTACAATGCAGAAATTTCTATTACTACTGAAAGTTCCTGAACATAAAAATATACCTGAAATTGAAGATATACTTTCTGCAAAGGAAAAATTACACACACTGGATGTTTTGCATTTGGACATAATTAAGTAAATTCAGCACAAACAAGCAGAAAAAAACAAAGTTTGTGCAGAAACATTACAATAACTGAAAATTTAGATAGAATTTAAAAGTTAGAATGAAATTAAATCAGTTCAAAATTTAATGCAGTCCTGTTTTATCTGTTTATTCGTTGCATAACCGTTGCGCAATACCGACCACGTAACACAAAATATTTAGATAAACTATGCATCTAAATTTATACTTTAATGTAACATAAACTATCCATAAACATTATTTTGTGCTTCAATAATTTATCCAGGTTTTTATTTTTATTTTTTGTCTCCCAGTAAGATATGTTAGGACTGTTATTTGCAGCATGAAAATCTCAGAGCGGTTATGGAGTGAAAGAGCGGGTAAGCAGAGAGCAATAACAAGAAAACGTTGGAAAAAAAGAAGAAATTGAAAAGAACTTTTGAATTTTTTCTTCTTTTTTTTCAAAACATATATCTTTTATAGAGAATTTGTCTGCACAAACAATGAATTAACGGAAAATAGTTCAGTCCTAAAAGTTGAGATTTTAAAATCAGAACATAAAAGAGCACGAACCTGAGCAGGATTAGGTTTCATACAAAGAGGATGAACATGGCTTTAAAAATCCACCGGGACAGAGCAACAATCAAGATGTGTAAATGTTTACAAAGCAAAAAGAAACTGGGAACAAAGAGAAAGAAGATGTGATCAGTATTAACATACTGGCTGCTACAGGGTTTCATTTATCAGGTGTTCAGGCAGGTTTAAGTGCAGTTCAATATCAAATTTAGTTTTATGTTTGAAATCTTGGAAATATATTTTCTAGTCTAATCTGCAGTTTTGGGGAAGGAATGATGCTTGATTTTGGTAAAGCTGAAGTCACTCTGTTGAATTTAACAGATTTATACGTTCATTACTAATCTCCGCCTGAAATATGTGTCGGTGCAGCTGCAAACCATGAAGAAATAAGTGGCCAAACTGAAATTCTCGAATAGCTTTGTGCCATTTTAGAGGTTATTACAGACTCAAGATGGTTTTTGTTTCACACCAGGGTCTCTTTTCTCTGAGGTGGTTTGGGATGGATCTTTATTTGTTCAGTTGTTTACTCGTGTCTAACCATACGCTCTTTGGGAGTTCAGTGCAGGTGTAGTTTTGTAGAACACTTTACTGTAATATCCATGTTCTTCACGTTTCAGTTCGCAAAACAAATTTACAAACTGACCAAGAACTTCTTTGAGCTCACGTCGTCGGACAAAATCCAGAGGGTGTGCAGTAGAGTCCAAATCTAAACACTGAGACATTTGCGCTATTTTCGTGCGCCCACACAGCACGTACAGCACAAGTTTTACAGATGATTCATCAAACTATAAAACAGCCAGTGAAATATTAAAAGACAAAAACAATGAATAAGAAACGTCTCACGGATACAGACATAAGGCACGTATGAATAATTTAATCGAAACGTGCTGTGCTATTTAATCAATATCATTAAGATATAAGAGAAAAAGTCTCTTTAACGGGCGATAAAAAAAGCGGTGCTTATTACATACAGAAAATGCGTGATGTTTTTCAGCTCTCTTCAAAAGTGCCCATAGGACGACATTTTGCAAGCAATGGTATAAAAACAGTATTTAATACATATAACACATGTAATTTATCTATATCTATATATCTATATTTCTATATATCTATCTATCCATATGTGTGTGTGTGTGTGTGTGTGTGTGTGTGTGTCATCAAACACATTTTACACGAAACAAACTCCATGTCCTGATGCAACAATTAAATTTGTTCAGTCCTTGTGAAATTGTGAGTTTATGGCCGATAGACTATTTTGTTCTGATCTTTTATCTCGTTCTGATGATCACTCTGCGGGACTTAAACCCTCTGAGTCGAACTGTAGTGTAGTGTTTGATTTAGTGTAAATGATATGACATATAATTTCTGTAAAGAGGAGGAGATGGCCTGTGGCTGTGCTCCTCCTGTTTTTCTCCTCACACCCCCTGCTGACACTTATTTGTTTGATTGGACCTCTCTGCCTCTCCACCGAACCGAGCTTAGTTAGTTTCATCAGCCAATCAGCTTCACGTTTACTGCTGGGTTAGTCCTAGCTCCATGTTTTACTCCTTGTGTTTTTCTCAGAGAGAAAGTTTGTGGGTTGACTTTACTACAGTCCGTGTAAGACTAATAGTAGCCTATCTTTCACTCCCCTGCTGACAGATCCTCCATTCTTGGTTTGTCACGCTTTTTTGAATACACTGTCCAGTAAGCGAGAATTATTTTATGATAATAATAATAATTAATAATAATGACTGATACGTCGATAATGTGAAAACACAATGAGCATCAGTTGAATGTCTGCGGGATTAGACGGATAAGGAAGGTTTACAAATCAGAGACTGACTGTGCTTTTTGCATATCTGCTTTGGAATCATTTAGTTAAATAAAGTCAAAAATTAAAACCTTTGCTGAGAAACAGTCCGGGTCTATCTGACCTGTCAGCAGACAGCAGGTACATAATTTAAAAATGATTTAGCGGGTTAACTATTTCCACATTAAAATAACAAAAACAAGAACAACAAACAAACAAAAATGGTCCCCTATCAAGAGACCTGGTGTTCTTTTTTTTTCTTTTTTCTTTTTAAGGCATGTCTTTATTTAAATATTTATTCATTCATCTAAGTCAATAAGAACTCTTTGGCACTAAAGTAATACATTTATACCAGGTACCCCAGTCAGTAAATAATAATTCAAGGATTCAAGGAGTTTTATTGTCATTCAACCCATGTAAAACATGGGTGGGACGAAATAAGGTTACCCTGGTCCTGGAGCAAGCCCAATCATAGAAATGAGAATAATGAATATATACAAATATACAATAAAAAAGAGAATAAAAATGGAACACAATCAACTAGCCTTTTTAACAAATAGACAGAATAAAATAATAAACTGTGCAAAAATTGAAGTGTTCATTTGTCGGGGGGGGGGCACTAAAGGGGACCACCAGAGTTATTATTATTATTAATATTATTAATAATAATAATAATAATAATAATAATAATAATAATAATAATAATAATAATAATAATAATAATAATGGCAACACTTTAGAATAGGGAAGACATATTCATTAATTTGTAGTCAATAAGTAATAATTAGGAGTTAATATATGGAAAAGTCTGAATTCATGGTGCAATACAGGTAGAACAAGGGGTTAATGCCTGCTTAATTAATGCTAATTAGCTACTTATATGCATGTTAATAAGCACCTAGTTAATGGTGAATATGTGTTCCCTAATCTAAAGTGTTAATAATAATAATAATATCATTATTATTATTATTATTATTATTATTATTATTATTATTATTATTATTATTATTATGTGTTATTATTACTTGAGCAAAGTAATAGCCAATTATTATTGAACATGTTTGATCAGTTTGAAGGCTGGATGTCTGTTGCGGGGCGGTAAACGATTACATTTGTAGAAATATTTATTAAGTGAATTAAATCAATCAATGTATGACCTCATGATTATTACGTTTGATGTGTGTGCATGTAAGTCACTGTATGTGCCGTTTGTAACAACAACTGTCGCGTCTTCAGGTGGAGTTTCCCAAGACGACTTCATCCTCCTCTTCCTCCTCCTCCTCGTCAGCGGGAGATAAGAAGAGTAAAGGACGGACAGGATGGCCTCAACATGTCTGGGCTCTGGAGCTCAAACAGTAGCGACCCCACCCCCCCCCCACCTCCCTGCAGCAACAGCCCTCCTTTAATGAGTGCTGATAGCGCTCCTCTCCTCCTGCTCCTGCAGCCCTCAACCCGAGGACTCGTGATGGTACAATAAGAGCACGCGCTAATGGGCTCTGTGGCGTCATCACCCCCATCACCAACACCACCACCACCAACTCCACCTGGCTGTGTACCTGCACGCGGCGTGTTCCAGCGTGGAGACGCGCGTGGGCCTCTCGCTGACGCGTTGCCTGTGGGAGTTTGTGAAAGAACAAACCGTCATGCGCTGAAGTCGTGTCCAGGAAAAAACGCGCTGTGTCAGTCTGAGTCCGGATTCCCAGCTTGAATTTTATCGTCAAACATTAACATTTCAAAGAGGTTGACGTTCCAGTTTTAATCTTTCACACCTGGAATCATTCGATCTGGAGGTGTTTTCAGTTTTAGGCCAATTCAGTTTTTATTCCGGTGTAGCGCTCCTGACCCAAACATTTCTCAATTATTTATTCCTTAACTTAACAAGCACGATGTTAATCTGCCACAAAACTGTACAAACTAAGAGCAGAAGTAAAAATCAGGGGGATCCAGTTCCTTCACTTTAACCCTGAAGTCTTCGTGTTACTTTGGAGGAGGCCTAAAGTTCGCAATCTGTCTACCTTGGATGAGAACGTCAAGCTTTTATTTTCCTCTCCTAATGTTTTCAGGATTGAAGACAAACATCCGAACGTAACGCCCACATCTCTTTCCTAGCTATAACTCTTATTTCCACCTCGAGAAAAAAAAATCATAATACTAATAATAACAAAAAAATATATTTTAAGACATTTGTCAAAATGGTTTAAAAAAAATACTGAAATTCAATAAATGCACCAGTTCACGTCATCGCTTAACATTTCCCAATTTGATAGCAGCTGGCCTCGGACCTGACTTCGCAGTATGCGTTACAATAAAAACTCCAAAATAAAACCAAGATCACCAGGCATCTGTGAGAGAGGCACAGGAGTTTGTTCGTGCGACAAACAGACCCTGCAGGAGCGTCAGGGCGTCTGAGTCTGCGCAAACACACACACACACACACACACACACACACACACACACACACAAACACAATAAAAACACACGGGGCAGTCGACCTGACTCCTCTTTATTTAATGGTATATATTTATGTGCAATGTGGACGTTTCAAGGACTCAAACAGTCGCTCTGACTGACAGACTGAGCTTCTGTGATAAAAGGTGTATGTGAAGTCTCTCTTCCTCCCTCTCTCTCTTTTTTTCTGTCTTTGTTGACAACGTAACGGCGTCAAGGTGGTGACTTGGTGTCAGTATTGTGATGTAAAGTGTGTTATAACTTTAATAAAGCACCGCCTGGTTACACGGTGACACGCTGTGAGCTCTGATATTCACACAAGTACTTCATAACAAAGGTAAACAAGCCAGACTTTAAAGTCCAAAACAAAACCAGAGAAGGGAAACTCTAAAAACCACCAAGATTCTGATCAGTCAACATGAAAGATAAGAAAACAGATGGATATGTCACTATCGGTAAAAAAAAAAACAAAAAAAAAAAAACAGACTAACAAAAGGTCAATTTTGGTGACAATAAAAACAATTAAACGCTGAATATTTTGTATTCCACTCCTGTCACCCCCACCCCCCATGCATCCTCCTCCTTTCCTTGTGGCAAATTCTGCTGTCTGTGTCCTGCTGTATGTTCGAAATCTTCAATGCCGTGCAGTAGACTCCTGATTGGACACACTGGTTGATTCTGCTGCTGGTTACAGCTTTTATTCAGAGGAATACAAAAAAAAATCCTTCAGAATATTTCTGTTCTTAAATTTACTCTGCACACCTCACGCAGCTTGTGAGGGAGAGCAGAAGCAAAAAGCAAAAACTATTTTCACAAGTAAACACAGGGTGGAGAACCAGACAAATAAGTGAAAACTCTTGCTGAAAAATTAACAGATTCAATATTCAAAGTCTTTAATTTGGTGGAGGAAACAGATGCATTTGCAGCATTTGTGATGTAATCATAAAACACACACAAATACCGACATGGTAAAAGAACTGTTAGGACTGGGTTTAGTATGTAACAATATCTCCAGCCCCACAACAATAATAAAAAAAATGTAAGCCCACACAGAGGCAGAAAAAAGACTTCAGCAGTCTGGATTGTTGGACCTTCAATAATACATGCCTAAAACCTGGAAACTCCACTGATATCTATACACTGCTCACACCACATGAAATGTTTCTGCTGGATCCAAACGATCATCATGAAACTCTAAAATGCCCTCTGCTCCCAGGAGGTGAGGCCAAGAAGACAGCCAAGTGTTTTTTTTATTTTTTTTTTATTGAGGCGTCCGACCGTTAAACATTCCATCCACATAGGCCACCGGAATCAACACAACATGAAAACTTCTTACCATTGGTGTGCACAGGGGTGGGCAATGAGGGCAGTCGTTATAGTGCCCTCTTCGGGGACAAATTGAGCGTCACAGTGTCTTCCTGGGGGCCAAAATATTCTACAGTGCCATCTCAGAAGCCAAACCACCTGCTGGAGTGATCTCCTAAGAGCCAAACTTGCATTTAAATGCCTTTTTGGGAGCCAAAACATATTCTTATCTCTTTAGGCACCACAGTTTTTTCAAGTGAATATCCAGTTTTGAAATCACTTTTTCAAAAGGTGGTAGCTTGAAAATGATTAGAGACAAAAACATACTGTTATTGAGAAAAAGCATCATTATGACCCAACGTTTATGATGGGAGTAAATTCACGCATCTACTTTGCATATTATGACATCACCAGGCAGTCACATCAGATTACATAACTTTTAAAGATGTCCTGTAAACATCTGTAAAAGTATACCAGCAGAAGCAGCTTCTACCATGTTTGATGAGAAAATTCATCAGTATCACCCAAATGTTGAGGTTGAGGTAAATTCACTCAAGTACAGAACATCTGTAAACATCTGCATTAGGGCTGACACAACTTCTACCATGTCTGCAGCTATTTCTGCAGTTTTTTCACATTCCTGCTACCCCCTTCGCTGTTAGCTGTGTTTTGAACACCCCCGCTACACCCACCACAGACACGGTGAAGCGAAGCATCGGCTCCAGGATGTGCTGCTTGTGGGCTGTCATGGCAAACGGACTTGTTGCCGCTGCACACAGAAGCAGTGTCACTTCTGTCTTACTGGACAACTGAACATCCTTATCAGCAGGTGAATATTCCTCTTCAGAATCTGAGTCAACTATTACTTGATGAAGTACTTTGTCAATGGTGAACAGACCTCTAAACTTCACTCTCTTGGTCTCTGTTCCTAATCTCAACAGGGTGGTGGTCTCATTCAAATAAACCCCAAAACTTTGAATAGAAACCACACAAACATTGCTCAGATTGAAGTTACAGATATCTTCCATCTGGCTTGTTAAATTCAGCAATGTTGCTTCACACAATTTTGTGATTTTGGCACTCAAAGTGTGAAGTGCCCTCCTTGTTGATGAACCACATTAATCTGCCCCTTTTGGCTGGTTAAAACATGATAAACTGCCCTCCTGGGAGCCAAAACACGTGCTTAAGTTCCCTCCTCTTTGGAGCCAAAACGTGGGCTAAAGTGCCCTTTTTGGTGTCAAAACATGCACTTTATGTTCTTGTTTTTCTTGTGCACTTACCCTTAAAAATGTCTGTGCATGCCACTGATCCTCACAGAGCCTTTAATTGATAAAAACAATTCTGTGCTTCTTAGATGTCAGGTTGCCTTGTGTTTGAACATTGAGACGAAAAGTGACGACAGTAGATCAATTATTTTCCCACCTAATGTCATCTATTCCAAGATGACTCAAGGTCACCTCAAGGCTCCAAAGACAGGGTCCCCCTCACATACTGTGCTCAGAACCATATTTCTGTTTTCTTTAATCATAGTTAAAAGAAAGAGATAAAATCACTTAAAAACAAAAGCCTTTTCAAAGCCATCCTATGATGTAAGTGAATATCTTTGACATAATGTAATAACGCACTGATTTTTATCTCCATCTATATCATTCAAATTGTCCTCTCAGTGTGTGACATGGTAAAGATGTTTCTGCTGGCTTCCTCTGAGCAGAGAGAACATCTTCACATCATGTGAAATATTCAAGATCCAGCCTTGAAATCTCTTTCATTTTTTTTAAATTTCTGAACACTCATAACTCTTCTCTCATCTAGTGTAAACACATATCAGCTGTTTTTGGAATATCAGTAAATTGAGGGTTTTAATTTCCACCTAGTCTCCAACACAATACTCAATATTAACAGAGTGCACTGTCAGCTGTGTCTGATGGAGCAGTTAGTCAGTCCGTCTCTCAGTCTGTCTCTGTGGAGCTTTGTGGGCTCTTACCTGTTGGTTGGTATGTTGTCAAGAAAAAAAAAAAAGGAAAGATTTTTCTTGTCCTGACAGAAATGAATGTGAGGTGAGACAACCTGAGACTGGCCTTGGGTGCAGACAGGAGAGCAGATAACTCCTGAGATCATGATCCCACACAGACACACAAATACACCACACACACATACACACACACACACACACACAGTGCAAGCTGAGCAGTATGCCTGTAAGTTGGCTGAAAAGAGCCCCTCAGAGCTGCTGAACCAAACTCAGAAACCATCTGATCAGGGTAAAGAGATCACAGTGGCTCAGAAAAAGAAGTAAATAGGTTGTTCAAAAGACATTTTGTTAAGTTATTTACTTTTGTGAACAAAAGTCTTGTCATTCTTACCATCTCTTGGAAAAGACATCTGTGCCATCATATTAACTTTGTATTGCGAAGTTCTGATATCACAATTCATATTTTCATCTTTCTTGAGTTCCATGGTGGTCAGTAGGTGTAAGATGTTTAGCAAAAGCCACAACGGGAATACAAATGGAATCACGTGAATACAACAGCTACAACAGGAAGGCAGAGGCTACAACACAAAATCAAAAGCCACATCACAATGACAATAGAGCCACAACAGAAATTAAAAGTAGGGATGCACCAATACCACTTTTTTTTTTATTATCAAACCAAGTACAAGTACTTACATTTGTGTACATAATGATACCAAGTACCGATCCAGATACTTTATAGCAACACTACAGTTCTGATGTGACTTTGAAAATATCTTTTACTTCCTTATCCTCTTATTTTAACAAATGAAATGAAGACCATGATGCACTTGCACATGTTGCTGACATTTTAACAGTCAACAGTCCTCTATGGGCACCAATAGCAAGCCAACCTGTTTAACCTCTTAACACCTTGCTTCCACACATGTGGACATTACATTTCTGCCTCTCAGACTCATGAAACTTCATTTTTTAAAACTTAAATCTATCAGGCACCTTTAGGGATACTTCCCACCTCATCTTTTGGTGATATCACAACTTGACACCCATTTCAGTAAGAAAAAAACTGTAGTTATGAACAATAACACTTATAACTAAAAACTAATAGCTACCTAATAACACCTAAAACATAAATTCCTGTATAAAGACCAAATTTAATTTTTATACTTATTAGGTCTTACTAAATAGCCAAGAGAAAAAAATAAAACATAAATAAAGCTGCAAGCAGCGTAGAGCCTTAGCCTGTTCAGACTGCATCATTCAGTTACAGCATAAGGCCGGTGCTGCATCACTCAGTCGTGGTATGTTGCAGTGGTGACATGATGAAATGTAAACTTGCTTTAGATGCATCACACTGACAGGTGCTGGAAGTTCTGTTGATGCCCGAAAATGTCCCATTATTTGTCTACAAAAGAAAATAATAAGTTTCATAAATTTCATTGTGCATATGTTTGTTAATCTTTCAATTTTCAGGTCATCTTGTAATTTGTTTCCCTCTGTGGTTTTCTTCACTAAACCCCTAAAACACAATTATCTGTTGGTGTTTTTCTTCAGTCTGAACAATTTTACTCCTTAATAATATACAGTAAATTGAAAATACTCCAGATAGTAAAAGTTCAAGGTATTTTAGAAAAAATGGGCCAAAGAACTTACTGTCAGTCTATTTTCTGACTGCTCAAAGTCAAACTAAGCAAAATAATCTTGGCTGAAATTTTGAGCCACATGTGTTTAAGGGTTCAACCAAAATAGAATGATGGCACTATCTGTTGGCTGCATGGCTTGTGTACATTTGCGTGTGTGTGTGTCCCAGAGGTCTCCCCCTCTTCCGATACAGAGATCACAAAGCACCATCCAATGACAGCGTAACCACAGCACATCTTTCTGTCTGTTCTCATGTATGTGTGGGCTAAAGTTTGCCCATGTGGTGACACAGAGATCACACAGCGAAGACAGTCAGTTGGCTCCATCTTGTGGTGCCACTGACAGCATGCTCACAGATTCAGAGTTATTAGGAGGGAAATTGTAAAAAATAAAAATTATAATAAAAAAAATAATTATACTTCGATTCAATTCAAGTAATTTTCAAGGTGTGTCCTGAAGTTAACCTTGAAAATATATGAAATTTGAAGCAGATTGGGCTTAAAATGAGGGACTTATTCAGAGTCCTTCTTTCATGGAGCCACTTCAGACTTTTATGTTCTGCCACAGACACATCATTCAAAATATGACCTTGACCTTATCTATGGTACTTTTTTTTCAGGATGTTTTTGATCTTTCCAAGCAAATTTTGAAAAAAAATTCTCCAAAGGGGTTGAGTTTTTAGTCAGAGAGTAAAACGTTTGGTTTCCTGTTGCCAGTAGGGGGCGCCTTTTCATCCTCCCATATAGTTGCACTCAGGCTGGGACACTGAACATTTGTGTTTGGGTGTTTGGGTCGGGATCTGATATTGTAAAGGAAAGTAATTAAGGTTTTTGTGTGTTCCTGAAAAATGGTCAACTTTGCGTGCCCCTAGAGGTTACACCCATTAAGTTAGGGAAATTCTTTTAATACCTATTTATCTTTTATGTGTCTACTATGCACAGGCCTCATTTCAGGCTGACTGGACAAAAAACCTGGACAAGTTCGAAAAAGTATGTACCCTGCTAGCGCAAAAATTTGAACTCTGATGTTGAATCGCCGAAGTTTTTTTTCGTATATCCCCGTAACAAAAAGCTTTTTGTAAATGTCCTGTCATGTGCACAATATTTTCACACATATCTGAGAGTGTGAAAAATCGTTATTTATGGCGGCGTTTGGTGGCCACACACTTTGAGTTAGAGAAATTCAAAGATTTCATGCAAAGTAGCCAGAGGGGCTGCAGTTTTTGTCAATAGGTGGCACTAGTGAGCATTGCAGCTTTCGATCGCACCAAATTCATAAAAATGTCACATTCCTTGTGCAGTGTAAATTTGGCAAATTTGAGGTATTTTTTGTTCATGTCAAGGGGTCCGAAAATGTGATTTAGTCTTGTAAAGAAGTAAGGTTACAATAGGTCCTCGCTCTGACCTTTGACCTCGGCTCGGGCCCTGAAATCACAGCAGACAAATGTTCGAGTCTTGAGAGGCTGAAGTGGTGTTTGATGTTGCAGAAATCATGGTACTTTTACGAGTACGTCAGGATGGTATGGTACAGAGAGCTTATTTTAAGTTCTTTAAAACACAATTATTTTTACTTTCAGAGATTAAACTATTTTGAGTCTGTTCTGCTCAATGCCGCTTACTATATACTTTTTAAAAAACTGAGACAAGCCTGGAGGACGTCTCATCCATCAGTAAATCAGCAAAAAGTCAATCGTACAAAGAGTTTGTATGAGGATGTGAGTGTTTACACAAAATGCAAACCTTAAAACTGATGAAAAAACAAAACAAAACTGTCTACATGAAGAAATGTATCTCCGTTTACATCAACACACATACTCACACACACACACACACTGATCTGTCCTCTTGTCTCCTGTCTGTTTCTCTGAGTGCTGCCGAGCATGATCGATGACTTCGGCTAAAATAGAATTTTTCCCTGTGATAAAACCAAAACATCTGGCAGCCATTACTCCACACAGACCCTCCCCTCCTCCTCCTTCCTCTCCCACCTCTCAACCATTTTGTGCTGATGTGTTTCCCCTCCACCAGGGGGCCAGAATTCTCCAAAGAGGGTGGATTTTCTATCACAGAGGACATATAAAACAAGATTCAGAACAGTGTGTGATGGTGTTTGGGTGTTTGAAAGAATTGCGTCACACACACACACACACACACACACACACACACACACACACACACACTTCCCTTCTCACCATTTGTTCCTCTCTTTTTTCGTACTCTCCACCTCACTTCTCCTTCCGTCTCTCCTTCCGCCCCGGGACCGTTGGAAACTTTGTTTGGAGAGCCAATGAGGAAAGTGGAGCATTGCCGACACTGTGTGTGTGTGTGTGTGACACACACACACACACACACACACACACACACACACAGATAGGGCTCTCCATCAAAAGAGACGATGACTAACTGTGTTTTTTCTCGATGTAATCAGCCCTCGTGCCATGAGGGGAAATATTGGATTCATTAACAGCAAAGCGGGGACAGCTGCTCCATTGTTCCTGTTTTATAGATGGTTTTTTAAAAAGAGAAAACCAGGAAATAGAGGAAAAATGATCCACAGGATTTATAGCTTTCTACCATATGGAGCTTTCTTTCAATCCGTACCAAGGCCCCAGACAGTAAGAAAAAAACACACAGAAACACTTGGAAACACACAGACACAATCTTTTCATTTTTGTAAAAATTATATTTAATTAATTCTTCAGTGAGTTCCATATCTATCTCAAGCACTTTTTTCCACTTATCTCAACACATAATGTCGTGTTATCACTGGGTTTCGGTCTTACGGTAACCGAGGACACTACTGCATTACTGTCCCGAGTACAACTTCCTTACTTTTTTAGTGGGGGTGATGGTGAGGGTAAGAACCCCCCTTAGGTGAAGGAGAGTGTGATAAAACTAGTACGAAACCACAACGCCTCATGTTAAAGTTCCGTCTTTTCAGTGAGTGGTGAGCGAGACATGTTGGCTTTTATAGCTTTCTTGAGTCAGATTCTGGATCAGGTTAAGTGCATTGGGTCTGGGGTGCTCACCATGTTTGCTTTGGTGTTTTTCCACCTTTGCATTCTTTAGCACTTGCTCTGCACACGCCCCATTATGAAACATAGAGGTCAGGTGGCCAATCAGTGCTGAGCCTCACGGTCCTATCAATCCTCACCTCCCAGATCCTTGCATGAATACTGAGGGTAGAAACTCTGGGTATAAAAAAGCTGCAAAGTGCCTGTTTTCTAAGGCACAACAATGAGCCAAGACAACAAATAGGACATATTGTAAAAAGCTAAAATTACCCTTCAGCTACTGCAGCATTTCAAATGCCCCAAAGTTACACATCCTCACTGTTTTACCTCTGTCATGACTCTGTTACTGTGATCATGGCAGAATGACTCTCCTCTTTGTGATACACTCTGCAGGTGAAACATGACAGATGTGAACAGTCTGTCCTGAACTTTGAAGTGGCTCAGATTCAGGAGATGCAATCAGCTGTACCTCTTTTCAGAACTGTTGTTCTTGGCTGTAATTTTCATTCATGTTCACAAGCTTTTTTTTTAGTTTTGTATTGTTTTTGATCATTCCACTCATTTATAATCACTATTAGCTGGATTTTATTTAATTTACGTTTATACAAAACGTATGTTTATTACAGATACTGCAAAATCTGATATTGATCCATACCAGGTAAATAGAGACAGTATTGCTGCTATTGATATGATATCTTTTACATCGGAAAGCAGCATGCCAAAATTTATCAAGAATAATATACAACCACTAAAACTAATGTTTCTGTTCATGATTGAATGTAAAAAAACTAGTTTGTCAATCGGAAAATACTAATCTGCCTTCTTCTTTTCGGATTGGAAATGTTCTTTTTTTTCAGCATTCATATCTTCATGTAGTTACATATTTTCAGCTCCTGTGAATAATTAACAATTATATATTGAGGGGCTGAGTGAGAGAAGCACAGGGAGAAGAGAAACTGGAATTTAAGTGTAAATCTCATCACACCAGTATTGATCAACAATGATACCAACATTGGTAACAGTTGTGCTCAGAAGTTTACATACCCTGGCAGAATTTGTGTTTTTTTGGCCTTTTTTTCAGAGGATATGTATGACATCCCAAAAACCTTTCTGTCACTCGTGGTTAGTTGTTGGGTGGAGACATTTCATTTAAAAAAAAAACCCCACAAATGTACTGTTTTAAATCATAATGACAATAAAAACTTCCAAAATGACCCTGATCAAAATTTTTCATACCCTGGTGATTTTGGCCTGATAACATGTACACAAGTTGACACAAATGGGTTTGAATGTCTACTAAAAGAAACCATCCTCACCTGTGATCTATTTGTTTGTAATCAGTGTGTGTGTATAAAAGCTCAGAAAGTTTATGAGCTCCTGACAGACACTTGCATATTTACTCAGTGCTGCACTAATATCTCTGGATTTTGATTCGTGGGTAAAGCAAACAAATTGTTGTAGGATCTGCAGAAAAAGTTAACTGAACTGTACCAAAACAACAAGGGGTTATGAAAAGTTCAAACTCTTACTAAGAAGTGGAAAATGAGGGATTCTGTTGAAACCAAACCACAATCAGGTAGACCATCAAAAATTTCAGCCACGAATGCCGGGAAACTGTTAGGGATGCTAAGAAAAAACAACAAATAACTTCAGCTGAAATACAGGACTCTCTGAAAAAAGAAAGTTCAAGATGTGCACATACGGCACTTGAGAAAAAATGGGCTGCATGATCGAGTCGACAGAAGGAGGCCATTTCTACACAAAGTATCTCGCTTACAATACACCAAACAGCACGGAAACAAGCCTTAAAACTTCTGGAACAAAGTCACAAGGAGTGATGAGACCAAAATTGAACTTTTTGGCCACAGCCACAAATGTTACAAGGCCTATGATGAAAGGTACACCATTCCTACTGCGAAACACAGAAGTGGATCACTGATGTTTTGGGGATGTGTGAGCTACAATGGCTCAGGAAAATTGGTCAAAATTGATGGAAGAGTGAATTTAGCATGTTATCAGAAAATACTTGAGGAACATTTGCCCCCATCAGCCCAGAAGCTGTGCATGGGACATGCTTGAACATTCCAACATGACAATTATCCAAAACGCAAGGCCAAGTTGACCTTCAGCAGAATGAAGTGAAAGTTTTAAAGTGGCCATCTCAGTCTCCTGACCTCAATATCATTGAGCCACTCTGGGGAGATCTCAAATGTGCAGTCCAAGTCATGCAAGGCAGCCCAAGAGTTTTCAGGACCCTAGAGGCTTTCTGCTCAGAGGAATGGGCAGTTTTACCATCTGAGAAAATAAAGACCTGCAACCCCAACTACCACAAAAGACTCCAAGCTGTTATTGATGTTAAAAGGGAAAATACGATGAGCCTGAGCCTTACTGATTAAGAGAGCTGCCAATCATGAGTCACACATGCACTTTTTAAAAACTCATTCAAACTAAACTTGTCAGAAAAGTTCAAACTTGGACCTAGCTTACCATGATAAGAACTTAAATGACCAACCAAGCTTCCTCTGGGATACTGGCAAAGGCTGGGGTTATGACCTATACTGGGGCCAATAAACTGGGGGTGCTGTAAATGATTCAACTTCATCTAGAGCCCAAACAGCAATGCCCATTTCCCTGGTTGAAACTTGGTGCAGGTCCAGATGAACAGACCAGAGAAACAGAGTGATGTTTTAGATGTTATAAAGTATTATATGGCCTCCATATTTATGGGGTCGGGGTGGGCTATGAACATTTTTGAAACTTAAAAGTGTTCCATGAAAAGGTTGGGAACCACTGCTGTCAAGGAACCATCCATCTTGCTGGACGTCAGTCTGACCACTATTGCACTATTTAGCAGCATCTTAGCTCCAAATGATGCTTACCTACAGTGGTGAAGACACAAGTCTTCAGCTGTCATAAAACTAACTTTAATTTATGTTCTACTTCAAGGGAAATAAACTGAAGGGTAATATCAGTGTGCAGGGCGAAGAGCCTTTGCTCCTCCTGATACTAAAATACTGTCTTTTCCTCTTTTTAAAACTTTGGACTGATTGAAACACAGCAGTAGGATGTGTTTCTCCACCAGATTAACTGGTGAGAGGTGGAACAGACTGGGGACAAGGCCACCCAGGCGGGACCAACATAGACCAACATAAGGACTAATGACCAATAAACTGCAGAAGAGACTGACTGCCTCACACCACCGTAAATCAAGGGGGGAATTAAAGAGAGGGGGAAATAAAGATGAGGTGTGTGTGAAATCATGCCATGCAGAGATATTTCAAATGAACTTACAAAAAAAAAAAAAAGTTTTAGTTTTCGCAAAATAATATGCTAGGCATAAGTGACCACCTTTAACACCTGAAAAAACTAAATCACACATATAGGTCATAAATTTAAAAGCTTGCTCATCTTTCTCTTCTTGTCAGAAAACGATGGAATAAAACTAAAAAAACATTTGTAACACTTTGAATTAAATGTGGTTGGTTTTCCCCACACTCATTGCTGACCTGCTTTGGGTTTATCAACAGAAACTGATCAATGAAATGAAGCTATGAAATGAGAGCATTCGTGTTTTCACCAACACTGTAATTCGCCGTGCTTTACACACCATGGTAAAACTCTCTGAAAAGGGACATTTAAAAAGTATGAAGAGGAAAAAACAGGATAAAGGAACTTTATTAGAGTGTTTTAAAACAGATCTCATAAAATCTTACTTAAAATAATACATGAAGGCCGCTATCTTTATTTTTAAGACAACCTACACCGGAAGAGTCCGTGTGATGCGTTAAAAATGCTATAGATTTAGTCAGTCTGTCTTGTGAGGTCTGGAACAACATACAGGGAGAAATACAGGATTTGTATCGCCCATGTCTTAACCTTCTTCTTGTGTTAGGGTCGCCACTGACCCGTTTTAGTTTTTAAATGCATAAAAGAATCACTTAAAATTGGTTTACTGCATCAAAACTTTTTGTTTTTGTCAGGAACGTTGATTCCAACAAAATTATATATATAAAAAAAAGAAATCTCAACATTATAAAATGCCCCGATTTAAATTTTGTTGCTTGTAGTGTTAGGGTCGGTTTTGACCCGGTTATAAAAATAAAATTATAAACCAATATTTAGAGCCAAAATTGAAATCTTAAGTGCACTGTCAGCCATCACAATGACAGACACCTCCTCTCCCAATCATGTGAGCTTCAGGGGACACTCATTTGTGTTTCCAATGCAAAAAGTATCTCTGCAAAGAACACACATAAAGTGTAACTTTTTGCCACACAATGCATCTGAAAACATGCACGCTCACAAATCAATATTTTGTTTTATGACCTGTTCTGTGTTATATTAAAGTTCTATTGCTGGCAAAATATGTATTTTTGCATTTTTTTGAAAAATATATGTATGGGTCAAAACTGACCCTAACACCATAGCTGTTACTATAGTTGCTAACACAGGGGAAGGTAACAGAAAGCTAACACAGGAGGAGGGTTTTAAACCAGGGGTTCTCAAACTTTTTTGGCTTGTGTACCCCCTTTCAAAAACAATCTCACACATGCACTTTACCCCCTTGTATTTTCAGGAAATGATATGGGAAATTGCATCAATAGATGTATGCATGTGGTTTCACAATGTTATAAAAGCATTGCAATAAAAGATTACTTAAGTCTACACATTTGTAGGGCAATATTTTCAGAAATAATTCAGGTTTGAGGCAACAAGTACTTTTGATGGCCCAACGAGCACAACAGTTTATTTCTGCCAAGTAACAAAAATGAATTCATGTTTCCTTTTAAGGTGCATTTATTTCCCTCTCCTTATCTCTTTTTCCCAACAACCAACACCAACCAAGGCAAGTCATTAACCCCTTAGCATCCATCCAATTCTGGCCTATTTCCCATTTTATGTTTGAGAGCTTATAACTGTAGAACCATAAAGTAAAATTCATCAGTGACACCTCATTGAAACATTAAAGTCTCTAGTTTCAGAATATGTCATGTTTTAATTTGTGGCTTAAGTCCACAGATAAATGCAGCTGAAACAGGATAATTTTCCTCTTCATTTATTTATAAACAATTTTTGAACATCATTAACTTCAAGAGATACTTCATGCCAGACTTAAGACATCAACCACTTCACTTCTACACCTTGTCAACTAACAGGGTGACATTAAAGCTTTCTAGGTGAAACTGTAGGAGTAAGAGAGTCTTGCAGAAGGACACGCTCACAAATGTCTGTCATATCCACGTATCCCAAAAAAGCAACAAGTTGTGCTTGGCCACCTATACCTATCTTCTCTGTCCTGCGGGAAACTGTGTCGTTTGACAAGGGTACAGCTTTTAGTTTGTCTGCTGCACTGTTATCCAGCATAGTCACAGCCAGCACAGCCACGGCGGGACGCAACAGCTCTGTGCTGAATGGCTTTTTAGCTTTTTCCACAAGCAAAGAGACTGCGTATGACACCTCCAATGTTTTGGCTGATGTTGTTGAGGCTTTCTGCATCGTTTCTTGAGATGACTTTAATTCAGAAAGCTGTCTTTTGAGGAACTCTCATGGCTTACCAACATGGCATGGATTTTTTTCTTAAGGTGCTGTTGAAGATGAACTGGTTTTATTGAACTGTTCTATAATACAGTCCCACAAAAAACACACAGTGCTTCAGGAGGATCCGAAGACGGGGAAGTTAATCACCAAAACAATATACTCCTCCAGGTACTGACGATGTTTTGGAAAATTAATTTTTGTTTTCTTTTTGACTGTTTCATCATCATCCACCTCATTTCCCAACCTACTTTCTCCCGTTTCAACCACCTGTCCATTGTTACCCTCCTGGTTGCGTTGTTGTTAGCAGGCAATGCAAATGTATGTCAGGGGTTCCCAAAGTGGGGGTTGTAACGGTGTTAGTACCTTAGTTGTGGTCTGGGATAGCTGTGGATATTCCCTCCAAACTGAAACCATCTCACGACCCCCCCTCCAGTGTCTCGCGACCCCCCCTTGGGGTCCCGACCCCCACTTTGGGAACCCCTGATCTAATTTATATTTTCATGTTGTTTCTACTAAGATTTAGGTTTGTGAAACTTGAAATTGCTTGTTGGTTGAACCGAAAAGACTTGTTGATTAAACTTAAAAGTATCAAGTTGGTAGAACTAATTTATCAGCACTGTCTTTGTCACCACAACTAATAAAACTAAGTTTAAGGAACTAAGACAAAAGTGGCAACAACTTAAATTTCTTGGCTTCCTGGACTTAACATTTTAAGGCAGCCAGGTAACAAATTATATGAAGTTGAGCTAGCTCATTTTTTTTTTTAGTGTATGTATCAACATATGAACAGTTTACTATAATTATTATTATTATTATTATTATTATTATTATTGTTGTTGTTGTTGTTATTATTATCACTACCACTATTATTACAAAGCTTTCAAATTGAGTATTTATTTATTTATTTATTTATTTATTCATTAATTCATTTATTTTTTAGGTCCATTTAGGCCATTTCCTCTCCCCTGAAGAATGAGCAGAGACACACCACGATTCAGCAGATTTACGGTTTTACAGTCCAATATGAATGAAGAGTGACTTATCTATAAAGTGAGGAGCACGGGAACTCCTAGATCTCACAACACCAACTGTCTGTTAGCCCTGCGGCCCGGCGGACGTAACACGCAGCTGATGTGAGTTGACAAACGCAGTCAACATGCACTGCAGCGGAGATGCACTGCAGACTGATGCTGTGCATTTCCCCATAAAGCTCTTGTATGACTGCAGTGCAGCCAATGTTAAGGTATTTGCACACTGAGTCCATTTTCGTTGCTCCAAATTGAGGCATGTTAAAGAAGAAATTCAATTCTATGCCATGTCAATGCGCACTGATGCCCAAACTTTTGCCTGTCCTTGTTTTTTTCGGATGTGTTTTTTGTTTTGGTCCAGGTCATTTGGGGGATCCTGTAACTATTCAGGAGCGTAGGCCAATTGAAACATTACATTTTAATATTTAATGACACATTTTCAACAATTTTGGGCTGTGCTGAAATAATGACGTGTGTGTTTGTATGTGTGGGCTTTTCTGCCTCTGTCAGCGAGAGCTCAGGATCAAGCATTTTGCAGAAATTTGTGTTTGTCTTTTAAAGTGTGGTCCCAGTAAATCTAGAAGTGTATCAAACTTGTCCATTAACATCCTGGAATACAACTGGAAGTGGTCGGGAAAATTCATCAACTCTTTCACCAGCAGGCAGGTTTAGTGAAAACTCTGAGTCTATTAACCCTGAAATGAGGGAAACTCTGAATTTTCCGTTTCACAAATCGAGGTAACTCAAACAGAGAAAGAGGGTAAACTCTAACCTGTTTCACAGAGAGAGGTAACTCAAAGAGAGGTAACTCCAGCTCTCGGTCAGTTACCGAAGTAACAGACTCTGTGAAACTAACCCGGTGTGGACCAGGTTTTTGTCAATGAACCTGTAGTTTCTCTCTGTCACAAACGTAGCATGAACTTTTGACAATGAACTCGTTGATGAAGGTGCAGCATTATCAATATTAATATTTTTAATATTTTTTGGGAGATTATCATCAGAGCGCGCATGGATGTTCTGACATTTCCCGACTATTCTCGTTCTTTTTTAAACGTTACCGTTTCACATCACAGTCCATCATTTACAGACACATTAATCCGTCTTTACATTTGCAACATTACCAGCCGTAGTCTCTCACATCCCAGCAGATGTTGTGTATGTACTCCAATTTTTTTTTGTAAGTGGCAGGTATTTTTTATTTTTTTTAATAATAATATCGGAGATGCAAGACAACTGTATGCAGGTTGAGAAGACATTTATGTGTGCGTAAACAGCATTATGTTGGAGATAAAACAACTGCACAGTCAAAAAGCCACGTAATATTTATTTTACAATGTAAAACGTGATCAAAATGAGGTAAACCTGTAAGATTATGTGGAGGTCTCACCTGTTTGAACAATGTTTTTAGATTTCATCTTAAGTTTCAGCGGAGTGCGCTTCTCCCCCACAGGATTCCACCTAAATAAAATAAATAAATGATCTACATTCAGCAGTTTTTCCTGTAATATTACTGTGATTGTTGGACTACATTTAAACTTACGTATTGACCAGAGCAGCGATGTCCTCTCACACCGTCTCCCTCTCTTTTGCAGCTGCTGTGGTGTTGCACTTTTTTGCTAAAATCGTGTTAAAATTCTCTGTATGAGCGCATTAAGATTTCCAGTTCTCGCGGGGTAAAAAAAACGCCGCCCTCCGCTTCCCTGTTGCCATGGTGACTCGTCGAACCGGGGCTCCACTAATGCTGTCTTTTTACAGCGGTGGTGCACGTGCTTAACTCCAGGTGAAACTACTCCGAGTTGATCAAACAAACTCAAATCTGCTGTTCTGGAACCAAACATTCAGAGTTTTCTATCTCAGAGGAGATCAACTCTGAGTTCAGGGTTTAACTCAGAGGTTCTTGAACCTGCTTTGTGAAACGGACCGCAGGAGTCTCTCCTATGGAATTCTCACTTGGGGTCCTATGCGCATGACTAACACCCCTTTTCCCCAAACAGGCTGACTTTGACAGGAATGGATGATGACATGGTGAGATATTGTTGTGCTCTTAACAATGCTCTAAAGTTTATCTTTCCAAAGGTGAGAGTAGCACTCCCCGAGCCTGCTGCAGTGCTACTCCACACTGTCGAGCTTGGAGACTGGATGGGGGTGAAGGATCTGAGGTGGAAACATTGTAAGCAGCCCAGATAGACAAGACCATGTCAGGTGATGCTGGGAACTTCTCCTGCCATCCGTGTTGCTGAGGGGGATACATGGATCCATGCATCTTAGTGCACACTGTTTCCTGGAATTATGCCTGCTGGAAGGACAACCTAGCTGGTGGAGGATTCTGGACAGCCCCTGGTGGAGGATTTTTGCAGAGATTTAATCTTTTGGCTTAAAGCTTATGGCCCATAGCAAGTGGACTCCAAATGTCCTTATATACTCACACACACAACACCGTGCGCTAATTCACTTGCATTCACCCCTCAACTGATGTCATACATACTGATTCACTTACACCGCATCCACTGCGTGTGGCTGGGTCAGAACCTGTGAATTCTGAGCCCTTCAAACGCATTATTACCAAAAAGAGACATAACGAAAACGTTGACATCATTGATCACAGTTAATATCATGCCATCACCACAGACTCATGAAGAAGGAAAAGTTGAGACTGCCACAAAGGAATGGCTGATCAGGAAGAATAAGAAATTGTTTGAACAGAATGACTTGAGACCTCAAGAATTTGATGTGGATATTTAATTGATGAATATACAGAGAAAAATAGTTGGTACCTTTTTATGGGTTGGCTAAAATTTAGAAAGTATGGTGCTGATTCTACAATTCTGGTTATTCAAAAAGCTGTCACACAGTTGGCATTTTCTAATCCAACTTGAGGTAAACACTGTCCTTGTTTAGACCCAAATGTTAGTCTAGTATACTATTAGTCTAACAAACCACATGAAGACAAGAAGACACAACATTGTTGCAAATATTCACACCACTTGTGATTTGATGGCAGAACAAATCTATGTAGTCATACTCCAAATCAAGCAAAAATATTTGTCTTGTGTAAATTGGTTTTGCGATAATATGAACCCACAATCAGTCCCTTTCAATACAACCTTATAAGAACCAGTTGAAATTTGTATTGATCAAAGTATTTTCATCATATCTGTATGTGTTCAAATGGTGTTGCTAGTCTTCCAACAAACAAATCACTTCTAGGAATGGAGAACATGTAATGGCCAATACTTTAATTGGGGCACCTGCATACAAAGGAATACCATCTCTTAATCATTTTTACTGGCTCTGTCAAAACAAAGCATACTTTACTTGCCTACAGAATAGTTTGGCTGTTGGGATTTTGTAAATCTCACCATTACTAATCTAGCATTGCTGCCCATGTCCATGTTCCAACACCCAGAGCACATTGGTTTATTGCCTTGGTATGGAGTAACATTTCTGACTGATTACATAGAAAATAAAACCTATTCAATGTTAGTATTTGCTAATGAATCAATAAAATATTTTCAGCACTTAGCTACAAAAGATAAAGATTAATTTTGTTAAAACATGAGATGGCTAATGATAACATCCTAGAAAAAAATGGTGGTCTCGGTATGACACTAAATTTAACATACAGTCATATGTTACACTCCTTCCTGATAATGCAGAAAATATGACTAACATCATAACAACCCTAGAAAAGATTATAGATGCCTTTGGTCCTTCGTCATTTTTTCTAGTGTGTCATCTTTTTTAGTGACAACTCCTTGTGCAAACTATTAACTGCTATATGCTTTTTTTCAATTTTGTTCTTCACTATTGTGCCAAGGGGTGGAATGTAGGATGTGAATAGCTGTTAAAGTCTAGTCTACTGGGTTGTCATGACTGTATTAAGGGGAACTGTAGACATTTTGAATTTTGATTCACTCAACTTTGCTTGCTTTGAAGAAGAGGTGATTAATCAGCTGACACTCATTGATCAAAATGGAAGAATACTCACTGATCCAGGACAGCTGATTGACTCAACTTTGACTGTACACTGTAAGGGGTTGTCTCATGGAGTTTGGTTTGCTGTAACCCTGACTATATATAAGGCCACACAATTTTACTACTTGTAGAGAACGTCACAGAGAACCTACTCTCCATGCTGCATGATTAAAGGCTCTGATTAATCACACTGTAATTGTAGATTTTGTGAGTTCAACAAGAGAAATTTCCCTGACAGCTGCAAAATTATAGCATGCAAAGTTGAAACACGTCGTTCCCTGGTCTCCTGGCTTTCACTTTGAGATCCCTCTGCAGCAGCAAGTGACAGCCGTCCTAAACACCTGAGCTGGAAATGAGACAAATTATCCCACAACACTGCTGTGCAATACACACACATGCACAAGCACACACACACACACACACACACACACACACACACACAAACACACACACACACACACACACACACACACACGTGTTGCTATAAATCCTGAGACCACCTGGGTCCAGGCAGACCACCAGGCTGATCAGTCCAGCGTGGCATGTTTTTGATCAGCAGGTCTGGGAACACGCATAAAACTTAGCAAAAGGTGAACACACACACACACTTACATACGTGTGCAGAGTCCATCGTGGAGCCTAGGTTTTATGTTTTCAGTCATGTCTGGCGGTAATTTTGTGTGTGTGTGTGTGTGTGTCTGCGTGTGTGTAACACCATTAAAGCTGTGATGAGAGCTAACGGGCTGGCTGACAGAGGTGCTCATAGTGGGGGATAAAGGTGATCAACATGGAGGACACCAGGAACACACTCAGCTCTCACTGATCTGGAGTCAGACTGCACACAGGTTCACACAAACCGGCAGCTCCACAATGGTGCGGTGAAATGAGCAATGCTGTAAACAAAGACATCACTACATTTGTATTTCTGCTCCATGGGCGCTGGGAGCAGGGATAAAAGGCCAACAAGGGGCCATTGCCGGGGCAAAATACTCGCATAGCAATGTTAATTTAGCCAGTCAGCATCGTAGAAATTCATCCCCAAAGGACATTTCTGAAAACGCCCTTTGGGTAAATTTGGTTATTCCCAATGGTTGACGTCTTGTGGAAATTACAAAGATGGATGCTGACACTGCAAACAACTGTATTCGCTCTCTTTTCCAAAATCCTTTTGAAGTTTGAGTGAAAAATTAAGGATTAAAGAAACTGGCCTGGATCAGTCAGACATCAAAATTTAGCAAGTGAGATTAAAAAAAAGCAAAACCTACGTGAGAGGATTTTCTCACGACTGGAACACCAGAAAAGCTTGGCTACCTTTCTGTCCACCCATCCATCCATCTTCTTCCACTTATCCGGGGTTGGGTCGTGGGGGCAGCAGTCTAAGCAGCAAAGCCCAGACTTCCCTCACCCCAGCTACTTTGTTCGGCTCTTCCCGAGGGATCCCAAGACGTTCCCAGGCCAGCCAAGAGACGTAGTCTGGGTCCTGTCCTGGGTCTGCCCTTGGGTCTCCTTCCGGTGGAACGTGCCCTGAACACCTCACCAGGGAGGCGTGCGGGAGGCATCCTAATCAGATGCCCGAGCCACCTCATCTGGCTCCTCTCAACGCAGAGGAGCAGTGACTCTACTCCGAGCTCCTCCTGGATGGCCGAGCTTCTCACCCTATCTCTAAGGGAGATCCCAACTGGTCGGGCAACCTCCCAAGCACCCTCGAGGACCCTGCTGAGGGTATAGAGTTGATCCACTGTTCCACGGCCAGGACGAAAACCACATTGCTCCTCCTGAATCTGAGGTTTGACTGTCCGAAGAACCCTCCTCTGCAGTACCCCTGAATAGACCTTACCAGGGAGGCTGAGGAGTGTGATCCCCCTGTTGTTGGAACACACTCTCCAGTCCCCCTTCTTAAAAAGAGGGACCACCACCCCTGTCTGCCAGTCCAGAGGCACTGCCCCTGATGTCCACACGATGTTGCAGAGTCGTGTCAACCAAGACAGCCCCACAACATCCAGAGCCTTGAGGGATCTCGCGGATCTCGCGGATCTCATCCAACCCCTGGGGCCCTGCCACCGAGGAGCTTTCTGACCACCTGGGCGACCTCAACCCCAGAGATAGTAGAGTCCAACCCCGTGCTCCCTGGCCCTGCCTCCTCAAAGGAAGGCATGTCAGTAGGATTGAAGAGGTCTTCGAAGTATTCCTTCCACCGATCCACAACATCCCGAGTTGAGGTCAACAGCAAACCGTCCCCACTGAACACAGCGTTACAGTGCACTGTTTCCCCCTTCTGTGACGCCGGATGGTGGTCCAGAACCTCTTCTAAAGGTAGCAAGGTTTACAGCCTGAGGAGATTGTGGAAAAGAAGGGCCCTAAAAGTTCAGCCGTATGGAGGTACTTTGCCTATTTAAAGTCTGACCAGAAGCAGAGTTGTGTGCACTGTAAATTGTGCCGTAAGCATATCCCCGCGAAGACAGGGAACACCACAAATCTTTTCTACCTCCTACAGCAGTGCCACCCGTTACAACAGGCCCAAAGCAAGACCGAAGCAAGTGCTGACGCCCCCAAAAACAGGAGGGTAAGGCCTGCACCGCAACAACAGACCATTGAGTCCGCTCTCTCTACACTATGACATACGATAAAAAAACCAAGAGACACAGCGACGTTACAAATGCAGTAGCCTACTGTATTGCAAAAGACATGCTCCAGGTAAGCACAGTCGAAAATGAGGGATTCAAGCGGCTAATAAAAGTAATCGACCCCCGTTACAAACTCCCTGGATGGAAACATTTTTCACACACAGTGCTTCGAAGCACAGGACAGTCTGACAAAGAGACCATTGAAAAGGAGCTTGACATCTACCTGCTAGCACCAGATGCAGATAGTGAAATGGACCCACTCCAGTAGTGGAAAGTCCATGAAAAAAATCTCCCAAGAGTAAGCTGCCTAGCAAAGCGCCACCTGTGCATCCCTCTAACCTGCACTAGCACTGATTTGCAGTGGGGTTTTTTTGTCCTTTTTTCATTTTATTGCTGAACAGCACAAGCTAAACACATTTTAAAGCTGTTGAGTTTGCACTGAAATTTGCAACATTTTTTCCTTTTATTGTTCTATTTTCTTGTATATTGTTCTATATTGTTGTATATTTTCCTCTTTATTTTAAAACTATTTAATACAGAATCCTTGTATATTGTTCTATTTTATTGTGTATTTTCTGTTTTACTTTAATACTTTTACTCCCATGTGTCAATGACACTGTGAGCTTTGCAAATGCAAATGTGTGTCGTGGTGGGGGGGGGGTGTTGGGTGGCTGAGGGGCTGGGGGGTACTGTACAGTCTATGTACAGTGTATGCACAGTGTATGTGTTTACCACCCATCATACAGCAGTGTGCTCAACAGGGAGAATGATGATGGATTTGAAGTGTCTGTTTCCAGCAAGCTCCAAACTTCTACTGGCTTTACATAAAAATGTCTTTCTAGATGGGCATGAAGCCAGTTTGAGGTTTGAGCTGTTTTTCTCTTGGTGTGTCCCTTCCCCATTAAACAATGGGAGAGCAGTCACTAAACCACGCCCCTGTCTCCTTCTTTACCTGAGGGTGGGTCACTGATAGGAGCCCTCCTCAACCTAACAAAGGATCACTGATGTGACTTAACATTTCTCTGAGATTTCTCTGAGAGAGGTCAGCAGAGATTGCAGGAGAAGATTGCTGACCTGGAAGCCAAACTAAACAGCTTTTCTGCAGGCGCAGGACTGTTTTTTTTTTTTTTTTTTTTGCCTTTTGGGAAATTGTTCAAATACTGCACAACTCAGAGGGGAACATCATTACAAACCGTAACAAAGGTGAGAATACTTACTTAAATTGTGTCTGTAACTTTTCTGGAAAAAAAAAAGAAATACCCCACATCAATTCTTCTGTATACAGTAAATTAATGTTATGATTTTTTTTCAGACTGGGCTCACCTCAAAACAAAGCAGTCCCCACAAAGCTTGTAAAAACTCCAGCTGCAAGTCAAGATCTGGAGAATGTGGACTCTGACATCCTTATGTGGAAGTATCCTGTTGTAAATTTTCTAAATTTTCATCAACAGAAAAATACTCTCATAGCTCAACAGCAAACAATGGCCATGTTAAACTGTTCCCAGCTAAAACATATTTTGAGACCCGAAGAAGGAACTTCCACTGCAGTCAAGCAAATCAAATGGAGGCCAGGAAATCTTCAGCCGGAATCACAAGAGAAGCCAGAGGGAAATATATTTTGGTTTGATGCATTACATTGTGTGTTTCATACATAATGTTTTTTGAATAGTTTTTGTATTTTAATACACTTTTCTGCTACATTTGTAAAAGTACTGATTGAGTGAAATAAACATATCGTGTTTTTACTGATTGTGTTCACAGCTGCTGGCTACACGGCAGACTGTACTTGCTCCAGATGGGAAGAATCTCTGGAGGGGCATCACCATTGACCTAATGTCTGATCAGGAGGACAGCAGTGTTGACAGGGTGTCTGGATGGATTGCTCGGCCTCCATCCCTCCGCAGCCAGGAGCTGACCAACCTCTGTCCTGTCCTGCAGGAAGGACTCCGATCTAAAGTCTGCAGCTTCCCATCAGAAATGTATGCAAAGTGGACAACCATCTTCCAGAATGTGTCAAAATAATTATGATCCAGAGGCAGCAAAGAAACATTTTCTGTTGCCAGGATCTGATGCTCTTGCTACTGTCCAGTATTAGTAGGAAACCCAGGGAATCAGACCCCAACTATTATTATTTTTTTGGTACTTTTTCATTTTCTTAAGTATCATTTATTTTTCAAACTTGAAAGCTTTTGTGCGTGTGTGTGCGTGCTTGCGTATATATATATATATATATATATATATATATATATATACACTGCCTGGCCCAAAAAAAAGTCACCACCAAAAAGGTCATACACTCTATTATTCCATTGGACCGCCTTTAGCTTTGATTACGCATTCACTGTGGCATTGTTTCGATAAGCTTCTGCAATGTCACAAGATATATTTCCATCCAGTGTTGCATTAGTTTTTCACCAAGATCTTGCATTGATGATGGGAGAGTCTTACCGCTGCACAAAGCCTTCTCCAGAACATTCCAAAGATTCTCAATGGGGTTAAGGTCTGGACTCTGTGGTGGCCAATCCATGTGTGAAAATGATGTCTCATGCTCCCTGAACCAGTCTTTAACAATTTGAGCCCCATGAATCCTGGCATTGTCATCTTGGAATATGCCTGCGCCATCAGGGCAGAAAAAATCCATTGATGGAATAACCTGGTCATTCAGTATCTTCAGGTAGTCAGCTGACCTCATTCTTTGAGCACGTACTGTTGCTGAACCTGAGCAACTGCAGCAACCCCAGATCATAACACTGCCCCCACAGGCTTGTACAGTAGGCACTAGGCATGATGGGTGCATCACTTCACCTGCCTCTCTTCTTACCCTGATGCGCCCATCACTCTGGAACAGGGTAAATCTGGACTCATCAGACCACATGACCTTCTTCCATTGCTCCAGAGTCCAATCTTTATGCTCCCTAACAAACTGAAGCCTTTTTTTCCAGTTAGCCTCACTGATTAGTGGTTTTCTTAAAGCTACACAGCTGTTCAGTCCCAATCCCTTGAGTTCCCTTCTCATTGTGCGTGTGGAAATGCTCTTACTTTCACTATTAAACATAGCCCTGAGTTCTACTGTTGTTTTTCTTCCATTTGATCTCACCACACGTTTAAGTGATCGCCGATCACCATCATTCAGGATTTTTTTCC